>JANAVB010010198.1:6472830-6960330 GCA_029216955.1 Iris pallida | reverse complement strand
GCAAGAACATGAGAAGATGTGTATATATAAAGGGAAAGACTCTCTATGGCAGCCTAGGGATTGATGATTGGGTTAGGGTTAGTTCAATTCAAGTTTAAGGCCTTCTAGCAAGTTCAATTCAAGCCTCAATCAAAGGCCCATTGAAATTAGGGTTTCCTTCTACAAATATCTAACTAAAATATCTCACTAACATAATATCTAGATATTCCTAACCTTGTCATGTAATGGAAACTTCTAATCTAATATCTAGGCTCATGGTTAACAATCTAGATTAGGGCAATTCTAGGTATTGGCTTAACTAAAAGATTAGCATAATATTTAATTAGTAAAAATTCAATTTCATAAAAAGTCAAAAATGACTAAAATACCCTTAGACTAAAAAGTGGTAATTTGTAATTATAATCACATGACAAGGCTCCCATACTCATAGTTAGTTTCTAAGCTTAGCAATTGTAGGGTTACACTAGTTAAACATCAAAATCACAATTCAATATTTTAAATAGTATTAAATTAATTAAAATTCATCAAAAATTATTGACATGATATAAATCCTAATATTTAATAAACAAGATTATAAAAGTTCAAAATTACCCTTATTTTAGAAATGTGGGTGTTATATATTCCACAAGCACCTCCGAAAGACGGTAGAATTTTACGTTGATGATACTACCGTCAAAAGAAAAAAGAAATCCAATCTTTTGGATGACCTAAGGATAGTATTTTACTTAATGCGGACACATCGACTAAAGTTGTACCCGACTAAGTCTTTCCTTGGGGTTTCCAGTGGCAAGTTTCTAGGTTTTATTGTCACAGCCAAGGGTATTCATATTGACCCTGAAAAGACTAGGCGATCTTGGACACGGCTCCTCCGGAGAATCTCCGTGAGCTTCAAGGCCTATAAGGACGCAAGGCATATATCAGAAGATTCATAGCATCTCTATGGTTGATGTCAACCCTTCACTAAACTGATAAAGAAAGGGGTTTCTTATGTATGGACTGGAGAATGCCAGCACGCGTTCGACGATATCAAGAAGTACCTTACTAGTCCTCCAGTACTAGTAGCACGGGTCGTGGGGAGACCTTTTCTGCTATACGTTCGAGCTATGGACCATTCTCTCGGTGCTTTGCTAGTCCAGAAAAACAATGAAGGCTACGAACATGTGATCTACTATCTTAGTAGGACCATAATCGAGGTCGAGCATCGGTATAATCTATAGCGAAGGAGTGTCTTGCTTTGCTCTTCGACATCCAGAAGACACAATATTATGTGGCCGGACAGACAATCCAAGTTATCTCTCGAGTCAACCCCCTCAGGGCGATTGGCCACATGGACAATAGTTTTGACTCCTTATGACATGGTATTTGTGCCACAAAAGGTAGTCAAAGGCCGAACGTTGGCCGACTTCTTAGTGGCACATCCTGTGCTAGAGACATCGAAGCTCTATGACGACATTCCCGATAAAGTCTTAGAGTCCAATCCTATCTCAGATAACTCGATTTGGCACATGTTCTTTGACGGTACTTCAAGAACAGGACCCAAAGGCGAGATTATCGCAGGGGTCAAAGTCGTTCTTATAACTCCCAATGGCCTGGTTATCTATTGTACATATTCTCTCATGGAGTCGTGCAACAATAACGCTGCTGAGTATAATGCTCTCATCATTGGACTCCAGCTCACTAAAAAGTTGGAGGTTGACTGCATTAAGGACTATGGCAACTCAAAACAGATTACTAACTAGGTTCGAAAAAAATATGAGGTCCGTCATGAAGATCTGATTCCTTACCCCCTGGTAGCAATCGATATTATTTCAACCTTCACATGGTTCTTTATAGAACATGTACCTCGACTGCAAAACATGGAGGCCGACGCACTTGCTGGCCTCGCAGCTTCTCTAGCAGCTCCTATTGGAACCCAATATACCATCACGGTAATGGGACGAGAGCTAGTTTGCCTAAAGAATAATCTATATACGTGTCTGAGTTACTCAGTACAAGCAGACACCAATGTTAACGTTCGGGACTTACGATTCCTATTTATAGACTATGTGGTCTACGAAATCCTACCTAAAGACCCGAAGGAAGCTACTTATGTCAAGAGATGCTCTCTCCTTTTCTTCTACGATATAGCTACAAAAATGTTGTATCGTCGTTCATACGACGGGCTTCTCCTACGATGTTATCTAAGACAAAAGCACAAGAGACACTCCGAGAGGCATATGATGGCACCTGCGGAGCCCATCAGTATGGTCCTAAGTTAAAGGATTGATTGCCTCTCATGGGTTACTACTGGCCCACTACAATGGCAGAGGCTGTTGATTATGCAAATAAGTGTCGGGTATGTCAGTTGCATGTAGACTTTATCCCATACCTTCTAAGTTTTTACATCCCACAGCGGCCGCCTGGCCATTTGAAGCATAGGAATGGATATTATCGGGCGAATCAGTCCACCATCCTCCAAAGGACACTAGTTCATACTCGCCATCACCGAGTACTTTTCTAAGTGGGCGGAAGCAGTACCTCTGGCCGAGGTAGAAACCTCGAAGGCCAAGCACGGATTAGTGTTTTGATATAATGCAAGTTCCTCTTCTTCCTGCTTCTTGGCCGCCTTGATTACTTCACGAAGTTTGGCCATTTCAGCTTCCAGCTCCTGAAGACGACCTTGGCTCTCGGCTGCTTCCTTTTTTTTTTCCTCTGCTTTAGGCTTATGATGCTCCACGGAAGAGGCGACTTCAGTGGTGCTGCTTTCCATCTCTGCGGATTATGTCGAGAAGGCAATCCTAGCATTGCTAAGAACAAGTTGTTGCTCCTTGAATTCACGAGCTAAAGCCTCATACTCCGTATCTACTTGGCTCTAAATGTTGCCCATGATCAGATTTTGATAGGATTTGATGGGTTATTCGAGTTTTTATAGAATGTGTTCCAAGAATTTAACCATCTCCATGTAACTAATGTTACGTATGGCTCTGATCACAAAAGTAGCAGTACTCCTCACTGAATCATAAGATTGGCCTTTTTTCATAGCCATCTGCACCAGAATACTTATAGAAGTGAAGGAAGCATGTGTGTACGTTTTGATGAGGCCGTTATTTATTGTTTGAAAGACCAGGTGTCGCCGCTTCAACAGGAATTCCTCCTCCTGTAGAAGAGGAAGGGATCATAGATGCTACTCCAGAGGATTTTGGTGCGGACATTCTTGAAGAACTCCCTTTCATATTCCCCATATCTAGGTGAGCCATTGTTGAACAGAGACTGAAAGACACAAAAGTTAAAGAAGCTGTAGTTATAGTCCCTATCGGCCCCTCTGCAATTAAAAACATAATCATTATATCGTATCAAATAATATCAAAGAAGCAATGATGAAAAGAAGTTAGTTAGTTACCTGAGCCCGACGGCACATATGGGGTCTTACGAGGCAGATCTCGGTCTGTGCGAAGACTCGTCATGGTATTCTCGGAAACGGCCGCCTGACTGCTTCCAGCCTCTGAGCCTCCTGAACGAAAATGGCTGCATCCAGCCCCTGATTCTGCCTGACCAATTGGGGCTACCACTTCTGCTCCTTCTGTCGCAAAGACATGTTCAATCGAGGTTTGAATCCCCTCAACATCAGTTCCAGGATGCTCATCAATCCCAATGTTCTAAAGTTCTTAGCTTGATCTTCACCATCTTTTTTGTTATCATCAGGGTCTTCATTATCATTTTCATCACCTAGGCTTTTATCACCCCCAGTATCAACATTTGGTTAGATCATTTTTTAATAGAAGGTTCTGGTCTTCACGGGGATTACCCCGTGATTCCCTTGTGATTCCGCTCGTCAGACTCGCTCCTTTTGCTGTCTTACTAGGTGGGGAAGGTTTCCTCCCTGACCCGCTTCCCTGTCCTGTTGTAGCCGCTCGCTCGTAGCTCGCTACACCTGCCTATTATACTGAAACTGCACTGACCGAGGGGGTTCAGATTGAGAAGGTTTTAGCTTGTCTATCTTTTCTAGCCCTTTGGGCTTTAGTAAATTAGACGAAGCCATTTATTGGCACATATATGTGCTCATGGTTCCCCCCCCCCCCCGGACCCCCCTTCCCTCACTCACTACGCTAAAAACTTAATTGATAGATTAATTATGGGTCAATAAGACTCCGATTACAATCTATTGGGCTTTGATGCCCTACATCATCAGCAGGGTGTTCTTCACCCACATCAGTAGTATAGCCCTCTTTGGCTGATAAGTCTTGATCTTTTAAGATCTCTATGGGAACTTGGTTAACTCTAGCTTTATCAAGATTGGAAGTGGTATCCGTAGGGTCTTCTTCGATCAAATCATCGCCGAGATCATAGCCATCCATAGCTTCTATCCTTTCTTGACCTTCTTAAAAAAGGGTAGGAGTCTAGACTACAGAAGGAGCTGTGTCACGACCCGTACCCGCTTTTCGGATACGAGACGTATCCAAGCCAGCCTACGCCGCAGAGTCGGTTGTAGAACGCTGTCAAGCCCGCAAGAAATAAATGCGCTCAAAAATCATATTTGTTGCTCATTCACATTTCTAAATTTATTACAATATTTACAAGATTTATATTTAAAGAAAATACAAGACTTTACATTTAATAGAATTGATACAACTGCTTTCTATTTCTAGGTTGACCTCAGCATATCCAATCCTTTCCAATGCTAAGAGTGATCGTGGCTAAACCTGAAAAATGTTGCTTTCTAGTCAGGAATGGAACAAGTACACAAACCGACGACAATGCAAAAATATAATAGAATTATCAAGACATGAAAATAACATATGAGATATAAAAACTGGAAGATAACTAATGACATAGCACGATAGAGAAGTAAAGCGAAAAATAAAAAGACAACTACCTATGTGGTTGAAATATCCTTTTCTACATGTGAACAGCTAGGGGGTAAATACGGCTCACTACACGTGTCGTGTGCAGCTGCTATCATTCATGATTAGACATATTGGCATATTTCTGGGTAATCCACATGTATACTAAGATATTTCCCCACCCGAATAGTCCGTGTGACGAGCGTGTCAACAAGCAGCAAGATATATGTATAGACATGAAATGAAAGGACTACTATGAATCGAAAACAATCAGAAAGTGCACTTGCCTGAATCCCTGCACAAACCGTAGCAACAAGTAGAGGATGAGGCGATGCTGATCTAGAAGCTGTCAACCTATAACACATATCGCACCACGAACCGTGCACAAAAACCACAAATCAATTCTAATGTTCTAGTTCTAAATAGTGGCTAGTTGGGTTACTAATCTAATAATAATTAATTCTATAATAATTAAGTGAAAAACCTAATTTAACCTAATAGTAATCTGAATATAATCTAAACATGCAAGTTTGGCCATCAAAAGTCATGTTTCTCAATTTTGGAAACCATGGCACGTAAATCGAGACGTGCCATTAACTTTTTAGTCAAATGCTGTGAACTCTAGATTTTGAAAGTGCATCTTGGTAGATTTCAGTGCCACGAGTGCGCTGGAATTGACCATGCCACAAAATCACGCTTTGGTCAAAAGATATCGCCGTTATGGCTAATCGTGACCAAAACGGAGATTAACCGATCAGCTCTGAGTTCAACAAAAAAACTAAAATATTAAATTAACTAAATAATTTCTGGGAAAAATATATGTTGTAGCTCTCAGTGTTAGCTTTCAGAAACTTCAAACGGTTCGTGATTTTGATTTCTGGTTCTCCCGAAATCTCGAAAACAGCAAAACATGTCAAGTTTCGGACAACCGACACTCTACGAATTTTTCAGAAATTTAGGTTCAAAAATTATGAAAATAAATTAGATATTCAGAAACTATACCTCAATATGCTTCCAACAAAAAATGGCACATGAAAATGATGTCCGAGTTGACGGCAATCGCCTCGGGAAGTCGGGGAATCACCAGGATCAAACTCCAAAAGGAGGAGGTTATAATTAATTAGGGTTTGTAAATATACAATGCATATATATAGGAGAGAGAGAGAGGTGGTTACTGTAGCAGCGCCGACAGGTGGGCCCCCCTGGGTGGATCATTGGATAATTATTTATTTAATTCAAAAAATTATTTAAAAATCATTTTAAGTCCAAATAAATCAAAATAAATTGCAGAAAAATCCAGAAAAATTCTAGAAAATTCTAGAAAATATTTCTAAGTGACTAGAATCTAAATAAAATATTTTTAACATAAAATATCATCATGTGACCTCATAATAAATTTCTAAAGCCTATAAAATATTATTTCTATAGGTTTTAATTATATAAAAATTTCCAAAAATTCTAAAAAAATCCCGAAAAATTCTAAAATATTCTAGAAAATATTTTTAGTCATTTAGAGCCCAAATAAAAATATTTGGTCCCGAAATACCCCCGTATGACCTTACAGTAAATCCTGAAAGTCCTAAAAAATAATAAAACCTTAAATATTAAATACCTACAAATATCAAAAAATTGTAGAAAAATATAAAATAGCTAAATAATACATATATAAGCTATCTAGAGGTCATATGACCTTAATATGGTCATATCCCACCTACAAGCTTTGGCATGACTCACAATGGCCATAAAATTAATCATAAACAAATAAAAAATTGGGAAGTGGGCTTACAAATCTACCCACCTTAGAATAATTTCGTCCTCGAAATTCTAATTCGTAACTATTTTTAAAATTCCAAAAGAAAGTCTACCTTATTCTTAATCTCCTCAATTTAATTACTCAAAATATTTTATAACCTTTTCTAGCCATTTCATAACTCCGAATACTTGAGAACTTCTACCCACCTTTGGTCACACTACTTCATTAAAATAAAAATCTTATAATCTTCTAACTGCTTGCTAACAATTCTACCAACAATTATCTAGGCATATGGTATCTACACTCCTCTCGTATTTATCAAGCAATCCAGAATTTAACAGCAACAAATTTACAGAAGTAGCTTAAAAATATTGGTAATTTCTAGTAAGCATGACTATTCGTCGCTCTGAAGTAGGGAGGACAGAAAGATAAGGCAGAATAATCGGGAGCAACTGTAAAATTTCAAGAGCAGTGGAGAGTATCCAATATTGCAGATAGAAAGAAAGTCTATGAACCGTTGACTTATTTGCTAGATTAGGCTACTCTAGTTCAGTCACTTGCTACGTCGAAGAGCCCTTCGTTACATAGAGTGGCCTGCAATCCGTACAATACAGAAGTCTCGTTCTCAAAATTCTAATTCAAACAAGGTTCCATAATGGAACGGAATTTGAGAAATTAAAATTGTGGTCTTAATGGGTTCTCTATTTGGACAACAATCGTTGGTTGGATGATCCTTGGATTTTAATCTATATTGGCTGGACATGATCCCAATGATAAAACTATTCCTACTAGATTAGGGCGACTTGGAATAGGTTTCAACCCAAGTGGTTGAGCTAGTTGCTAGTCGGGAAGTATACTGGTATCATGGTATGGGTTATAGTTGGTCCTTTTTAACCTGAAAGTCGTAGCACAAAAATAGAGTACAAGGGGACAGATTTGAGTACGACATGATATACCTAGATGAAGGTGGACTCGTCTAGATCTTACATATAAAATTTGTTGGAAGGTAATCGCTGGTCTCATACCCCAAATTTTAATGACACAGTCGTGGACACAAAATGACCTAAACGAAAAGTGGGAGTTCATGGAGCACTAATTATCATTCTAATGGAAATTATTCTAATCAGACGGTAATCCTCGTATATCCCAAATATTTTTGCTAGTTTACAGTCTACCCACCATATGAGCTAGGCTATGGTTTTAGGAGTAATAGGGTTAGAAGGATTTCAAGGTCCGGGTATTGTACCTCGACCTTTGTTAATAAAGAACAAGGCACAGCGTAATAGGATACGGTAGATATAACTCAAGCTAAGGATCGTTCCTCAAATCCAGATGGCTAGAAGGTCCCGATAGTAGCTTGAAGGTCGAGAAGAGAATGAGTATCTCAAGGCAAGGTTCCAGTCACCTGGCTGGCCGATGGTTGTTAACCTTGCGTATACCGCTATTATAGCCATGGGGATACTCTATATCTATCTATCAATTACAAGCTTTCGTCTTTCTAGTCAGTGAAAGACAAAAACGATAAGGAGTTCAAGAGAGATGTCACTGAATACAATTATGTGATTCAAAGGCGAATGAATAATTCAAGAGAAATTGTCAAAGCAGTCGTGGATGAGATCCTAGAGACATCTATATCTCAATCCACGTAGGGTAATTAGATGAAGAGCAAACCAATGCATCATGGTTGATCAGACCGTAATACAATAATTCTGATTAGACAATATGTTGGCGGGCGTCCCCAATAAACGTATGTCTTGAATCAAGCTCGATAAAAGAGTTAGCTTGCAAAACTAGGCTGTAATAGCAGCGTTGGTCAAGATAGTCAAAATACGAGTACGCAAAATTTTTGAAAGGAGGAATAAGTAGTTCGAGTTTTGAGAGAATCCAAAACCTTACCTGGTGTCCTTATTTATAGGCACCCTACTATCTTCTATCCATAAGACCTTAGTCGACTAATAGGTTAAGGATTTCTGAATTCAATATCTTAAGTAAACCTATTAGTGTAAGTCAATTACCTCGTCGATAAATCACAATGACCACATAATGCGAGGTTGGAAGACATGCTACAGAACTTGTACTAGTATTGGCCTTGGATCGTAGAGGGCATACATGGCACTTTCCTATCCTTTATAATATCCTAAACTTGAAATTACGTCTGAAATCATTTTACCAAGAATGATGCCTCGCCCGTATACTCTGGTTGTGGCAAACCCTTGTTTCCATGATTCAATTGTGATAGGCTATCGGTACTCTACCTTACATTGACAAAAGGGTATCTTAAGATATAAAGAGGTCAACTAGGACATAGTTTCAGCAATGATCTATAACCTACGATTCTTCGAAAGGATTTTTGTCATGACCCGCACCCTAGAGTTAGGGCACGAGAACGTAACAACGCCCAGCCTACGCCGTAGTGTCGACGGTAGAACGCTGTCCTAGGTCTAAATGCATCTAACAGTATAAGACTAAACAGTTTATACTCCCCGAATGGGGGTGACATAGCAGAATGTAAACTCAATCACATCTAAGGTAGAGCATAAAGGAAGATAGATAAAACATGAAATCGAAAAGAGATACAACAGATAGAAGTCTAAGTGTCTAAGATACAAACTCAGAATACATCTCAAAACCCAAATACAGTAATCCATAAATACAACTCAAGATGACTGAAAACAAACTATAAGCAAAAACCCTAGCTATCTATGCAACATCTACTGTCTCCTCTAGGCTAGCAGGCAAACTCCAGGCTATCTGTAAAATTTATCAACAGGTCCAGTCAGGACAGGAGCGAGACAATACATCTCAACAGTTCATAGCAGGTTAGAAAATATACATGCAGTAAAGTAAGATATAGGTCTGAAAAAAATGTTGTATATAAACAGAAAGAGAGAACTGTAATAGAAATATCTACTATAAATAGAGAACAAACAGTGGCTAGTGAGTCAGAGTACAATATAGACATGTAAATGGCATAGGAGATTCTGATGCTACACTATGGAAGAGATTCTGATGCTACACTAATTGGGTAGTATTCACATGTCCATTTCTACTCCCCCGTACCCCCAATCAATACACAAGGATCCAGCCAGGTTATGTTATGATTCCATGCAAAGGCCCCCGAAGGGTGATACATGGATGCCCATAAATGGGTGATTCTAGGAGATTCTAGGATACCCAGTAAATGGGATAAGAGATTCTAGGAGACTCTGCGATCATAAGAGTATATGTCGCAAGTGATCAAAGAACCAGTGAAGCATAGTGATACGCCATGTAAGTGAAACGCACGAAACATATAGTACCCGATGCTCCCTAAGGATAACATCTCTTGAAAGGATCCATATAGTACCAATCCGTGTGACAAACGTGACAGTAACCAGCAAAGTAATTTAATGCAGGAAATAATTCTAAACAGGATATGAATTGATCAGAGAATGTACTCGCCTGATATCTGAATGTCCAAGGTAAACATATTGTCCGAGGAGAGGTGTCTTGCTTCTAATTAGAACATCACAAGTCACAACATGTCCAGAAGGGTAATATAAAGCACTACAATGCATTCTACATGAATCTAGGTCAAACTAAGCCAAAGTCAACCCTTAGTCAACTCTGGTCAACTGCACTAGTCAAACTAGATCAAACTAGGTCATGTCCTAACAAGCAAGTCTTACTAGGCCTAACCAAGACTATCCTAGTAAGCACACATCAATACAAGGCTATACAAGCTAACATACATCCAACTCTATATAGCATGCAATTATTCAATACTCAAATAGGCAAGAATTTACATTGGATATACACTAGGTAATCTATTACTTTAAGCTATATATGTCTACACATATATACACATGCATATATTGGTATTCAACATTAGGTCTATAATCATGGCATTTCAAATGGTTATATAAACTTATATATTACAACACAATATGCTAACATATATATAATATATATACATAGCTAAGTTAACTATATTCATAAATACTTATTTAAGAGGCTATGTGTGTGTATGTGAACATGGCAAAGGGGCAAGTGAGGTTAAGTGGGCATACATAGTGTATACATATCAAAGAGTGTCAAAGTGTAAGTGAACAATGTGTCAAGTGTGATAGTGTCAATATAGTGTAAGGGGTACATGAGGTAATATAGGATTTGTGTTAGCATAGAACATTACATCTCATTAACTTGTATATTGCATACATTACATCTATTATTACATTACATTCATGCTTGCATTCATTCATCATTCATTTATTCTCTTGCACCACTATATGTACCATACATTATATACTATGGAACCTACATATTCATTACAAGCCATACTTATACATGCTTACATTAGATAGGATACTTACACCTCATATATCATTTATTTAACTATTTACTCATGCTTGCATTCTCTATTTAATTACATAATGTATATACATTAACATGGGTTAAAATCAAATAGAACATTATATTACACACAAGGGTGCACAAAATGCATATGCCGAATAGTAACTCCTACTAATAATCAATACTGTACCATCTCAGCATGAATTAAAATTTAGGATTAAAGTATGTTACAGATCTATGTGTTAGCTTTCTGAAACTTCAAACGGATCACATTTTCATTTCCGAAAACTCCCGAAATCGGGAAAACACTGAGAACGCATTTGTCTTTCGTACAGCTGACACTCAAATAATTCTCCAGAAAGTTACAGAAAGAATTAGGCCTACTAATACATGTTTTTGGAAAGCTAACTTTAATACGCTTCTTTTAAAAAAACGGAAGATTAAATCGATCTTTGAGCTAGAAGTTATGATATTTCTAAGTTAGGGCTGAAATTAAAAACGTGGATAAAAATCATGACGGATTTGGGTAGTTTGAGACAAAAGAACACAAATATATAACATAATATATCAAGAACTCACTCTCTACACTAATATATATATATGAGACACTATAAAACACATCTCCAATACAAAAATATGAGATTAAACATGTAATAATTCATTCATACATAACAACAACACATAGTGTGTCCAAATTTGGGATTTTTCTACATGGACACAACCACAACACAAATGACACTCCTATGACCTCCAAATGGACACAAAATGGACATAAATGGAGATACAACCATGGGGGTCATTCATATGGGTTCAAAATAGACCTATATGAATGAGCAAATGAAAAGGAGAAGGGATTTATACCTCTCGGTAGATCGAATCGAAGAAAAGCCTTCCCGGAGCGACACCGACACGTAGAGATTCCAAAAGGACACGAACGAGCTCCGAATCCTCCCAAACATGGGTAGCTTCCTCCTTGGCTAGAATGAAGAAGGAAAGAATAAGATTTTGTGGTGAAATGGAAGGATTTGGTAGAGAAATTGCTAGGGATTGCTCTCTAGGAATTTAGGGAAGAACAAGAGAGAGAGTGTGGATGAGAATAATGAAATGAACTTGAGCCTATCCTCTCCCAAAGTGGCTGGCCATATAGGGCTATTTGTCCTATTATGGTAAGGTCCAAAATGCCCCCACTAACCTATTCTATGAGTATTAGGAAAGGGCTAATTGGTTGGGGCTAAATTAGTCATTCTAAAGTCTCTAATCATACTAACCTTATCCATAATAATTAGTCTAACCTCTAACTAAAATATTTCTATCATGTGGACTAAAATTAATATCATGTCGGTCATGCCTAACTAGTGTGTGGGTCCCACTAGAGTCAAACTACCCCCGGGACCCCGTTTCAAGTCGGATTGAGTTGAAATTCGAACCCGACTCAAATAACCCCAAAACAATATCATAAATAATAAAATAATATCAAAATAATTCAAAGAGGTCAAATGCAAAAAATATCCTTAGGCCAAAAATGATATTAAAATATCATAATCACATGGTTAGGCTCTAGGTCAAACAGTCTCTAGGGTTTCACTAGCAAAACGTCAAAACCGCAAGTCATTGATTTAAATAATTTTAAAATAATTTAAAATCACCAAAAATTATATCATGAATTAAATATCATTATTAAAATAATTATATACACGAAATTTCAAAATTACCCTCATTTGGGAAACTGGGTGCTACAACTCTACCCACATTCGAAAAATTTTGTCCTCGAAATTTAAGATCGATAGTACTCCTTCTAGAGCCTCTAACCTACCCAATATCTAAGGTAACACTTCCTAACACTTGAATAATAAACGGACATCTAAAAAGTGTCAATCTTGGAATACCTCCAATACTGCTCTGCTGTACGGCAGTAATGGAACATCAACAGAATATGGACTGGAACCTATATCCAAGGGACTGGACCTATTTTAAAGTGGTCTTAACTAAGGATGAAAAGGAACTGATCATAGGCTATAGGTATGCTCAAACTATTATCTTCCTATTAACCATCTACTAATACATTCTATTACCATAGGAACAATGCATTACTAAGACATATAGGCCCCTATCTCTCATAACACATTTATACTCACAAAAAGACTAGTACATCCTATCAAGGCTGATACTATAATCTCTTCTAAATCTCCTAAGCTACATGTTTATAGACACACATCCCCACATCAAGGACTAACCCATATATATCTACAACTGATACTAATGGAGTGACGTCCCTATTTCCCAACAATCAAGGTCTAAATTTTTTTTATCTAAATCATGCAATTTGAAGGAATAGTATACAAGGTCAGGGCATACCGTAGCAGTTGGAAGTCTCACCTAGGTACACTAATCATTCTAGGTCAAAACAGTACTATGGTATCAACACACAAACAATCTAGGGTGTCCTAATTGGGAAGGTAAGGGAACAACAATCATCAAGGTTGTAGGGCTGTCTACCATCCTATATGAAAATTGGTCATTAACAAGCAACTAAGAAATTATTAAAAGGTTATTATTCCATAAAATGGCAAAAATTTAAAATTTAGGCACAACAAATCACAAATAGATTTTTGTCTTGACACAATCTAAGTTGATCAATTTCGGGATAAAACGAGATTTGGGCAAGAAGGGAAATCAATGAAATCAAAGTATGAGCATGAGCATCCAATAATGGAGGTTCAGGTCATGATTAAATTTAATTCGACTGAGTACGAATACGAGGTTCATAGGCGATGAAAAGGTTTCAAAGAGAATTGTCAAGGCTGTCGCGAATGAGACTCTAGGGTCAAGTTTAACTATGTCTCAATTCTCGTAGATTGATACATGAAAAAAAAAGCGAACCAAAGTGCAATAGGTTGATTAGACCATCATGTACTGGTTCTGATTAAACAATATGTTAGTGGGTGGCCACCCAATAAAATATGTCATGACCAAGCTCGAAAATGGATAAGCTTGCAAAACTATGGCTAATTTAGCAGCACAAGATATAAGGGTGGTAATGATGAAAGAAATTACATAGTCCAAGTTTCTTAACCAACGGGTCAAGTAATCAGATAAGGTACAAGGTTAAGCATCTAAGGAAACAAGCAGAACACCATCACATGTCGGATCGAAAGAATTGAGTCAAGGCTGGATTTCTAATTGAAATAAGAAGAAATTTAGTATAATGGTAGAGGTTATAGTTTAGCCAGTTGACCAGAAAATTATATCAAGAAAATAGAGTACAAGAAGACGGATTTTAGTGGGACATGATATACCTACACGAAGGTGAGCTCCTCTAGGTCTTGCATATAAGATTTGTTGGAGGGTAACAGCTAATATTACATTCCGAATATCAAAGTCACGATAAGGAACGTCAATGATCTTAATTAGAAAGTGGGAGTTCAAGAGGTGGTAATTAATGCACAAAAATAATGAAGATCGAGTTAATCATCTGCTTCTGATACTCTTAAGTTTATCTGGTTATAACTTGCCAATCATATCTTTACCTCACCAGTCTCCATATGAAAATTTAACCTTTACTTAAACCCTTACCATGACTACCGTAGGCAATTCCCAATTTCGAAACATCACTCTTGAAGCACAACCCTCACATTTAGGAATAAACATTAACCATTTATTTAAATTTCCAAGTTCTTTCACCTTGTCTTAAATTGTCACGACCCACACCCTAGAGTAAGGGCACGAGACGTGAATACGTCCAGCCTACGCCGCAGTGTCGGCGGTACAACGCTGTCCTAGGTCACAACATCTAGCAATGTAAATATCTTAACAGTTTATACTCCCCGAATGGGGGTGACATAGCAATAGAAACTCAATCACAACTAAGGAAGATATAGCACGATATGAATAGAACTCAAGGAAATGAAATAGATAAAACAATAGTCTAAGATAATCCCAGCAGTACAAGTCTCAGATAAAAGAATATATACAACTGATCTCCACATAAAGAGTCTAACTAGAACATGTCTCAACTACATAGATAAAAGCCTAACTATCTAGTCTAGGCAGTCGGGGGAAGGTCCTCAGCTACTGCTGGATCCTCCTAAGGGTCCAGCTCACAGGTGTCATCAAGGGCTGCCCCGTAATAGGTGTCCAGGCAAGCCTCCTCCTCGTCCTCTGTAATATTTTCAACAGGTCCAGTCAGGACAGGAGCGAGCACAGTACATCTCAACAATTCATAGCAGGTTAGAAAATATAAACATGCAGTAAAGTAAGATACAAGTGCTGAAGAATACAGTATGTAAATAGAGAGAGAACTGTAATAGAAATATCTACTATAAGTAAGGAACTAACAGTGGCTAGTGATGTAGAGTACAGGATAGCACATGTGAACGGAACAGATTGGTACATGATCTACACTAAAGAGTTGTACATGATCTACACTACTAAAGAATTGTTCACATGACTAATAGCACTCCCCCGTTTTCCCCAATCAGTACACAAGGATCTAAGTAGGTTATGTTATTGTACAGGATATCACATGGGGCCCTTAAAAGGGTGCACATGATAGTATACATGAAGGCTCTGTGAACATGAGAGTACATGATTCACAAGAGTGTACATGTATAGTGAAAGCACAGGAGTACATGATGAAAGTGAAACGCACATGACACAATGTACCCGATGCTCCCGAGGGGGATAACATCGCATGAAGAGATCCGTATAGTACTAATCCGTGATAATGTCGTGACAGCACAAGTAAAGTAATTTAATGCAGGAAATAATTCTAAGCAGGATATGAAATGATCAGAGAATGTACTCGCCTGTAACTGAGTGTCCGGTATAAAACGTATTGTCCAAGGAGTGGTGTCTGGCTCCTAATCAGAACAGCACAAGTCACAACAAGTCCAGAATATCAAAATGGAGTTCTACTATGCATTCTATATGATTCTAAGTCAATCTAGGCCAAAGTCAACTCTTGGTCAACTCTGGTCAACCCTAGAAGTCAGACTAGGTCAACCAGGTCTAGTTGAGTCTAAACTAGGCTATCTAGGTCTAATACTTCTATTCTAGACAACAAACCATTCAAGTACTCCTTATACCTAAGCACATACACATCATATATATAGATACAATATTATTGAATCTATAGTAAGAATACCTAGACTAAAACAACTACATCATAACTAACAAGGGAATTATTTATAGACATATATATAGGCACTTCATACCAATCACACATCTACACATGAATGGCCTACACATGAAAGCTCATAAATTAGGAAGGAGAAAGCTAGTGTGGGTGTGTGTGTGTGTAGGAAATAATGTGTGGTGCTGATTATGCACAACAGTAAAGTAAGGAAGAATGTGTGTATGAATGTATATACTTTCATGGCAGGATAACACAAGCAGTGAAAGAAAGGAAAGAGTGTGGGTGCTAGGCTAACATGTGCAGGAAATACAATGACAGTGAACAAGTATAGAACAGTGTGTGTGTGTGGGTGTGTCAAAATTTCAGGAAAATCAGGGAAAGGAAATGCTGTACAGGAAATGGTATTATGGCAGGAAATAAAAATAGTGAAGGGAGTAACACAATAAAATATGCAGGAATTATATTAGTTAACCAACCAGTTCATCTCATGAAGAACACTCAACTATTCCAATGAGAACCCAAAATCAGTGAGCAACTTCGCTGAATTTCAGGTTAACATCATAAAGTATAACAGTGTGCGCACAGAAAAATAATAACAGTGGAAGAAAATCAAAACAGTGCATTAGAAGAGTTGTGAATATCTGCAGAAAATGAAAACAGGGAGAGAACTTGAGTGTGTGCAGGAACACACAAGAATTTCCTACCCAAGTGCAGGAACAATAGGCTTGTGTGTGTATGTGGGCAGTGTCCAGGAAAATCTAACAGTGAAGGGTGTGCAGGACATCAGTTATAGTGTGTGAGCAGGAATCAAAACAGTGGAAGGAAATTACCAGTGTACAGCAATAACAAAATGTGTGTTTAACTCAAACAATGGACTGCAAACAGGAAAGGGAAAGAGATTACTCATGTATCAAACAGTTCATGAAACTGAAATCCCAATTTCAGTCCAACAACTCAGGTTAATAACTGAACAAACTAGCTAACTTCATGGCATCTCAGGTTTGATTGTGTGGATAAAAACAACAGTGCACATGAAAGGGGAAAATAGGATTGAGTTATCAGGTTCTTTGAGAAGGAAAGGAATTGATACATTGAAATTCAGGTTTTTAAATAAAACAGTGTTCAACACATCAACCAAACTCAATCAGTGAAATAACAAAGAGTTCTCAGGTTTTGAAACACATCCCACAATTCAAACATAGTATAAATCAAACAGAGAACAACATGGAATTAAAAATAGTGGCAATTTCTGATACCAAACCTGTTTTGTATCAACTGGACATTAAAGGAAATGGGAAGAATTGATTTGGCCAAACTCAGGAACTTGGTGTCAATTCAGTATCAGAAAAACCGTTTCAAACACCCATTCTAAACCAAAAATCTCACATAACACCCAACCTAATCATGTAAACCAATCTACACAGATTATTAAACATATTAAGATCCTCAACATCGATTTAAACATGATTAAAACATTTAAACTCAAAAAATACATAGAGCAACACCCAAACTTTAATACACAGGCTATGCACAGTCAACGTGACCAGTGCACATGTTCGCATGCACCCGACACGTCTTCTCGTAACACGAGACTTGGGGGGTGTTGTGTCAGACATAGCCCCAAGCTCCACGCCAAATGGCACGGCCTGAGTCATCGTGTCCAGCGAGTTGTTGGCCCCGAGTAGCAGGGGAAACAACACAGTACCGAGCCAGTGCACGTACGCGTGTCCAGGCTTGTTTGCACCCGACACAGACATGAAACGACCATGGTGTCTTCACAAAAATCAATGAGCACACAAGGATCTACAATCCTATTCAAACAGAATTTAAAAACAATAAAGTCGAACTCTCAGAGGCATTTGGTCGAACACCTATGACACAAGACTGATACGTGTCCAGAACGGACACGAAACCACTAACACAGGACACGAATCCTATACTGACCATAGGGGGACTCTTAGGGCTCCCTATTGGTGAAGACTACATGAAGTTTAATGGAAATTTGGAGAAGTTACCTCAATGAGAAGTTTCAATGGAAAAACCCTTTGGTAGCTCCTCACTTGGTATCCCAATCCTTCAAATCAAAACCAAACTGAACCAAACATTCAAAGCAGCAAGAAAATCATCATTAGAAACTATTGCAACAAATTTGAGGAATTTAGGACCTATATTGGAATTTTAATGAATTTACTAAGACAAGAACTCGCCTCTTTCTTCTTGGATCTATTTTTCCTAAGGAGGGAGGCTAGCCCTAAAAACTAGGAGGATATTTATAATGGGGGAATCCCTAGGTTCAGCTAGGGATGACTGACCACTTGGCTTTGGGTTAGGGTTGAGCTAGGTTTGTTAGTCCAATCTAGCTAAGTCACAAAATGACTTGTGAAACCACAAGCCATTTATCAAATCAATTGATTTCTACATTCCTAATTCAAGTTCTATGAATCACTAACCACTAACTTGAGTCACACTAGGTTAGACTAGGGTCACTTGGCCTAACCAAGCCCAACTAACCATGGTTAGTTCCTAGGTTGGTCTACATGAGTCAAAACTGACCAAAAATCAAACTAGTCCAAATAAATCCAAAATAAATTCTAAAAATTCCCATAAATTCTAATTAATACTAATAAATTTTATTTACCCCAAAAATAACAAATTTACCCTCAAACTAGAAATATGGTAATGACAAATCTACCCTCCTTAAAAGAATTTCGTCCTCGAAATTGAAAGGCGAAATGCAACTGATGAGAAGGATAGAAAGTATACCTCACGGTCCAAAAAGATAAGGTTACCGCTCGCGCATCTCATCCTCCCGCTCCAGGTAGACTCTCCTGGAGAATGATGCCTCCATACGACGCGTACCAAGGGTATCACCTGGTTCCTCAGAACCTTCTCCCGTCGATCCAGATTCTCCACAGGCTGCTCTGGATAGCTGAGAGAAGGACCCACCTCAATCTCCGAATGATCGAGCCCATGGCTAGGGTCAGCCACGTACCATCTCAACTGTGATACATGAAATACGTTGTGGACCCCCACAAGTACAGGCGGCAAGTCTAGCCTGTAAGCCACGTCACCGACTCTCCCGCTGATAACGAAAGGGCCGATGAAGCGCAGGCTAAGCTTTCCGCCTCCACCAAAACGTATCGTACCACGAGTCGGAGATATCCTCAAGAAAACCTGGTCTCCGACCTAATCACAAGCAAGGTCTCAATTAATAAATAACAAACATGATCAAAAATTACAAACAACAACCTAAATCTAATCCTACTCTAATCTGTACCTCAAACTCCAAGGGTCTCCGGTGGCTATCGGCCCAGTGCCGATGTCTGTCCTGCGCCACGCGAAGTCTGTCCCTGATGAGCTTCACCTTCTCGGCCGCATCCACAATCATCTCTGGCCCCAGCAAAGCTCGCTCACCAACATCATCCCAGGATAAGGGTGTACGGCACCTACGCCCGTACAGATCCTCGAAAGGTAATATCTCGATACTGGCCTGGAAACTATTGTTATAGGCAAACTCCACCAAATGAAGATGATCCTTCCAGGAACCTCCAAAGTCCAGGATGCACGTCCGCAGCATATCCTCAAGGGTCTGAATAGTCCGCTCTGACTGTCCGTCCGTCTGGGGGTGGTATGCAGTACTAAACTTGAGCTGAGTGCCCAAGCTGGTCTGCAGACTCCTCCAGAAATGGGAAGTAAAACGGCTATCCCGATCTGAGACGATGCTGACCGGAACTCCGTGGATCCAGACTATCTGCCGCATATACATCTCCGCCAGCCTCTCTGTAGACGTACCCACCTTGAATGGCAAGAAGTTGACCGATTTGGTCAACCTGTCCACGATAACCCAAATCGCGTCTTTCCCTCCTGGAGTACGTGGCAATCCTGATACGAAGTCCATCGTGATATGCTTCCATTTCCACTCGGGAATGGGCAGCGGCTACAACAATCTACCGGGCCTCTGTCTCTCTGCCTTGACCTGATGACAGACCAAGCACCTAGCTACGAACTGGGACACCTCCCGCTTCATTCCTGACCACCATACATGCTCCCGCAGATCTCGGTACATCTTGTTGGCACCCGGGTGAATAGAGTACTGAGATCTGTGGGCCTCCTGCATAATCTGCTCTCTGAGCTCCCCGCTAGGCACATATAGCCTGGCACCGTGCCTCAGGGTACCATCCTCTGCAAGTGAGAACTCAGGATTCCCCACTCCTATACTGATCTGCTCTCTGATACTCTGAAAAGCCACATCCTCGAACTGGGCCGCCTTGATCCTGTCCACCAAGTCTGACTGAATCTGCATCCCCCATAGCTGTATCTGCACTCCCGGCACGATCACCTCAATCCTAAGGCTCTCCAAGTCGGCAAGCAAATGCCGATCCATGGTCAAACACATGGCTGTCGGATACCTGCTCAAGGCATCGACAACCACGTTGGCCTTCCCTGGATGATACTGCAGTGCAATATCGAAGTCCTTCATCAACTCCAACCATCTATGCTGTCTCATGTTCAACTCCTTCTGAGTGAACACATACTTTAGGCTCTTGTGATCTGTGAAGATCTCCACCCGCTCACCGTACAGATAATGCTTCTACGGTTTCAAAGCAAAAATCACTGCTGCCAGCTCCAGGTCGTGGGTAGGGTAATTCTTCTCATGGGGACGTAACTGCCTGGAAGCATAGGCAATTACCTTCCCGTGCTGCTGCAACACACAACCCAGCCCCTTCCCTGAATCATCACTATAAATAGTGAATCCACCTGATCCTGAAGGCAATGTCAGAATCGGAGCTGTCGTCAGCCGCTTCTTCAACTCATCAAAAGCTGCCTGACACTCCTCTGACCAAACATACTCAGCATCCTTCTGGGTCAACCGTGTTAACGGCTCTGCGATCCGGAAGAAATCCTGCACAAATCTCCGGTAATATCCTGCCAGCCCCAGGAAGCTCCTGATCTCTGCAACTGAAGTCGGCGCTGTCCATGCCTCGACTGCTACAATCTTCTTGGGATCAACTGAGATACCATCTCCAGTCACCACATGCCCCAAGAAATCCACCCGGTCCAGGAAAAACTCACACTTGGAGAGTTTTCCATAAAGCTGCTCCTTCCTGAGAACCTCCAGCACTATCCTCAAATGCTCCTCGTGCTCCTCCTCAGTCTTGGAATATATCAAGATATCATCAATAAACACTACTACAAACTGATCCAAATACTGATGGAACACCTTGTTCATCAGGTTCATAAATATAGCTGGTGCATTGGTTAGCCCAAACGACATAACCAAAAACTCGAACTACCCGTACCGCGTCCTGAAAGCGGTCTTAGAGATATCCTCCCCCTTCACCTTCACCTGGTGATATCCCGACCTCAGATCAATCTTGGAAAATACCCGAGCTCCGCTCAACTGGTCAAACAGATCGTCGATCCGCGGCAGTGGGTATCGGTTCTTGATCGTGAGGTTGTTGAGTGCCCTATAGTCAACACACATGCGTACTGACCCATCCTTCTTCGGCACGAACAACACTGATGCACCCCATGGCGACGAACTCGAGCGGATGAAGCCCTTGTCCTGTAGCTCATCCACTTGCTTCTTCAGCTCCACTAGCTCGCTGTTGTTCACCCGATAGACATGCTGAGAGATAGCTTCCGCTCCTGGAACCAAGTCTATCAAGAACTCAATGTCCCTGTCCGGTGGCAGTCCCGACAACTCCTCAGGGAAAACATCTATATACTCTGCTATCAAGGGGTGTGGAATCGTCTGCTCCTCGACCGAGACTCCACAGAAGACACTGCTGCTCTGCTCTGCCTGACGTCTGGAGTACTCGAACTCTGGCTCCCCTGGCGCTCTGAACAGAACTCTACCCCCTCTGCAATCGATGCTGGCGTGGTGCCTGCTCAACCAATCCATGCCTAGTACTATATCGTAGTTCGGCAATGGCATTACGAGCAGGCTCACCTCCAACTCACGGCCTCCCAAAACTACTCTCTGACCCTTACAAACATCACTCACGAGGATAATACCACCTCCGGTTGTGATCGTGTAAGTCCATAGCAATGATTCAGCTATGATACCGTGTCTAATCGCAAAAGATACTGAAATAAAGCTATGCGATGCACCAGAATCAAACAATGCAAATACTGGACTTGAGTCGAGAAGAATCGAACCTGCAATCAGCTCTCCGATGACCTCTGCATCCTCTGCTGCCATGGCGAAAGCTCGCCCCTGCTAGCCTCCCCTGGCCTGCTGCTGGTGCTGGACAAACCTCTACTGCTGAGTCGGCAGGGCTGGTCCCCGCTGCTGGCCTGCTGCTGCTCTGGCTCCTCCTCCCTGGGCTGCTCGTCCTCCAGACCTAGCACAATCCCTCAGCTGGTGATCTGCTGCTCCGCAAAGAAGGTACCTCCCGAGCCTCTTCTTGCACTCGTTGAAGACATGCCCAGGCTTCTTGCAGAAGGTGCAACGGACTGTCTGGTGCCTGGGTGCCTGATGCTGAAACTGCTGCTGGTGAGCCAGCCTCTGCTGAATCGGCTGCAGCTGAAATTGCCTGGGCTGCTGGTGCTGAAAATGAGGCCTCTTGGCCTGGCCTCCGCTGCTGCTACTGCCCCCAACTGGGTCTCTCCCTCTCTTGAGCCTAAGCTCAAGATCATCCTCTGCTAGCAGGGCTCCCGTCAAGATCTCCTCAAATGTAGCATCTCTGTTCCCCTTGGTCAGGGACTTGACCTCCTTGACCAGACCCTTCCGGAACCTCTGGGCCTTCGCCGTCTCGCTCAACCCCTCAACAAACCTGTCGAGACGGCCAAACTCTTCCGCATACTCCTCAACTGAGAGGCTCCCCTGGACCAAGCTCTCAAACTAGGTCTCCAAGGCTCTGACTGCTGAATCTGGGAAGAACTTCTTCTTGAAGAAGCCCCTGAACTGCTCCCAAGTCTGCCCTGGTACCCCCATCCTGGGGTCCGACTGATACCAGGGGCGAGCAAGATCTCGCATCCGGCTAGCTGCTGCCTCGATCTGAAGGTCTGCCGAAATCCTGGCCAAGCGGAAAATCTCCTCCATATTCTCGATCCACTCGTCGGCATACAGGATCCCCTCTGTCCCCAGGAAGTCTCTGGGGCTCATCTTCTGAAACTTCTCGATCCCTGGTGTCCTCTACTGCTGCACCACGGGTCGAGCTGCGGCTGTCGTGACGGCCAACTCCATGCCTCTGTCCTGCCGAGCCTGCTGTCGGTCCATGAACTGCTGAAAATAAGCGAACATCTGAGCTGCGTCCACATGTCCTGGAGGCGGTGGTGGCTGGAAAGGATCCTCTGGAAAGTCTGGGTCCTGCCTCCCAGCCGGTGGGTGCATACCCCCTACTGCGGCTGCCGAGGTCTCAACACGAGCTGAGGTGACAAGAGCTGCAGTCCCCTGGCCTCGCCGTGCTGGCTGAGAGGTAGCAGTTCGCTCTATAGCATCCTCATGGACGGCACGCTGCGAACGAGTCTCTACCATCCTGAAGATAGACAAACAAGAGTATCAATTTCTGAGAAAGAAGCAAAATAACAAAGGCGGATAATATAATTCAAAGGATCAGCAGACAAAAGGATTTAGATGACAATAAAAGGAATTTTCCTAAAGTGATTGAGTATATTAAAATTTATATCCTATATCCTATAGCAGGCTGCAGTGATACTCTAGTTCGAGTACCACTACACTTCTAGTCTAGACCTGCATGGGCCACCACTAAAAATGTGTCACGACCCGCACCCTAGAGTAAGGGCACGAGACGTGAATACGCCCAGCCTACGCCGCAGTGTCGGCGGTAGAACGCTGTCCTAGGTCACAATATCTAGCAATGTAAATATCTTAACAGTTTATACTCCCCGAATGGGGGTGACATAGCAATAGAAACTCAATCACAACTAAGGAAGATATAGCACGATATAAATAGAACTCAAGGAAATGAAATAGATAAAACAATAGTCTAAGATAATCCCAGCAGTACAAGTCTCAGATAAAAGAATATATACAACTGATCTCCACATAAAGAGTCTAACTAGAACATGTCTCAACTACATAGATAAAAGCCTAACTATCTAGTCTAGGCAGTCGGGGGAAGGTCCTCAGCTACTGCTGGATCCTCCTGAGGGTCCAGCTCACAGGTGTCATCAAGGGCTGCCCCGTAATAGGTGTCCAGGCAAGCCTCCTCCTCGTCCTCTGTAATATTTTCAACAGGTCCAGTCAGGACAGGAGCGAGCACAGTACATCTCAACAATTCATAGCAGGTTAGAAAATATAAACATGCAGTAAAGTAAGATACAAGTGCTGAAGAATACAGTATGTAAATAGAGAGAGAACTGTAATAGAAATATCTACTATAAGTAAGGAACTAACAGTGGCTAGTGATGTAGAGTACAGGATAGCACATGTGAACGGAACAGATTGGTACATGATCTACACTAAAGAGTTGTACATAATCTACACTACTAAAGAATTGTTCACATGACTACTAGCACTCCCCCGTTTTCCCCAATCAGTACACAAGGATCTAAGCAGGTTATGTTATTGTACAGGATATCACATGGGGCCCTTAAAAGGGTACACATGATAGTATACATGAAGGCTCTGTGAACATGAGAGTACATGATTCACAAGAGTATACATGTATAGTGAAAGTACAGGAGTACATGATGAAAGTGAAACGCACATGACACAATGTACCCGATGCTCCCGAGGGGGATAACATCGCATGAAGAGATCCGTATAGTACTAATCCGTGATAATGTCGTGACAGCACAAGTAAAGTAATTTAATGCAGGAAATAATTCTAAGCAGGATATGAAATGATCAGAGAATGTACTCGCCTGTAACTGAGTGTCCGGTATGAAACGTACTGTCCAAGGAGTGGTGTCTGGCTCCTAATCAGAACAGCACAAGTCACAACAAGTCCAGAATATCAAAATGGAGTCCTACTATGCATTCTATATGATTCTAAGTCAATCTAGGCCAAAGTCAACTCTTGGTCAACTCTGGTCAACCCTAGAAGTCAGACTAGGTCAACCAGGTCTAGTTGAGTCTAAACTAGGCTATCTAGGTCTAATACTTCTATTCTAGACAACACACCATTCAAGTACTCCTTATACCTATGCACATACACATCATATATATAGATACAATATTATTGAATCTATACTAAGAATACCTAGACTAAAACAACTATATCATAACTAACAAGGGAATTATTTATAGACATATATATAGGCACTTCATACCAATCACACATCTACACATGAATGGCCTACACATGAAAGCTCATAAATTAGGAAGGATAAAGCTAGTGTGGGTGTGTGTAGGAAATAATGTGTGGTAGTGATTATGCACAATAGTAAAGTAAGGAAAAATGTGTGTGTGAATGTATATACTTTCATGGCAGGATAACACAAGCAGTGAAAGAAAGGAAAGAGTGTGGGTGCTAGGCTAACATGTGCAGGAAATACAATAACAGTGAACAAGTGTAGAACAGTGTGTGTGTGGGTGTGTCTAAATTTCTGGAAAATCAGGAAAAGGAAATGCTGTACAGGAAATGGTAATGTGGTAGGAAATAAAAACAGTGAAGGGAGTAACACAATGAAATATGCAGGAATTATATTAGTTAACCAACCAGTTCATCTCATGAAGAACACTCAACTATTCTAATGAGAACCCAAAATCAGTGAGCAACTTCACTGAATTTTAGGTTAACATCATAAAGTATAACAGTGTGTGCACAGGAAAATAATGACAGTGGAAGAAAATCAAAACAGTGCATTAGAAGAGTTGTGAATATCTGCAGAAAATGAAAACAGGGAGAGAACTTGAGTGTGTGCAGGAACACACAAGAATTTCCTACCCAAGTGCAGGAACAATAGGCTTGTGTGTGTATGTGGACAGTATCCAGGAAAATCTAACAGTGAAGGGTGTGCAGGACATCAGTTATAGTGTGTGAGCAGGAATCAAAATAGTGGAAGGAAATTACCAGTGTACAGCAATAACAAAATGTGTGTGTAACTCAAACAATGGACTGCAAACAGGAAAGGGAAAGAGATTACTCATGTATCAAACAGTTTATGAAACTGAAATCCCAGTTTCAGTCCAACAACTCAGGTTAATAACTGAACAAACTAGCTAACTTCATGGCATCTCAGGTTTGATTGTGTGGATAAAAACAATAGTGCACATGAAAGGGAAAAATAGGATTGAGTTATCAGGTTCTTTGAGAAGGAAAGGAATTGATACATTGAAATTCAGGTTTTTAAATAAAACAGTGTTTAACACATCAACCAAACTCAATCAGTAAAATAACAAAGAGTTCTCAGGTTTTGAAACACATCCCACAATTCAAACATAGTATAAATCAAACAGAGAACAACATAGAATTAAAAATAGTGGCAATTTCTGATACCAAATCGGTTTTGTATCAACTGGACATTAAAGGAAATGGGAAGAATTGATTTGGCCAAACTCAGGAACTTGGTGTCAATTCAGTATCAGAAAAACCGTTTCAAACACCGATTCTAAACCAAAAATCTCACATAACACCCAACCTAATCATGTAAACCAATCTACACAGATTATTAAACATATTAAGATCCTAAACATCGATTTAAACATGATTAAAACATTTAAACTCGAAAAATACACAGAGCAACACCTAAACTTTAATACACAGGCTATGCACAGTCAACGTGACCAGTGCGCGTGTCCGCACGCACCCGACACGTCTCTTCGTAACAAGAGACTTGGGGGGTGTCGTGTCAGACACAGCCCCAAGCTCTACGCCAAATGGCACGGCCTGAGTCGCCGTGTCCAGCGAGTTGTTGGCCCCGAGTAGCAGGGGAAACAACACAGTCCCGAGCCAGTGCACGCACGCGTGTCCAGGCTGGTTTACACCCGACACAGACACGAAACGACCATGGTGTCTTCACAAAAATCAATGAGCACACAAGGATCTACAATCCTATTCAAACAGAATTTAAAAACAATAAAGTCGAACTCTCAGAGGCATTTGGTCGAACACCTATGACACAAGACTGATACATGTCCAGAACAGACACGAAACCACTGACACAGGACACGAATCCTATACTGACCTTAGGGGGACTTTTAGGGCTCCCTATTGGTGAAGACTACATAAAGTTTCATGGAAATTTGGAGAAGTTACCTCAATGAGAAGTTTCAATGGAAAAACCCTTTGGTAGCTCCTCACTTGGTATCCCAAATCCTTCAAATCAAAACCAAACTGAAACAAACATTCATAGCAGCAAGAAAATCATCATTAGAAACAATTGCAACAAATTTGAGGAATTTAGGACCTATATTGGAATTTTAATGAATTTACTAAGACAAGAACTCACCTCTTTCTTCTTGGATCTATTTTTCCTAAGGAGGGAGGCTAGCCCTAAAAACTAGGAGGATATTTATAATGGGGGAATCCCTAGGTTCAGCTAGGGATGGCTGACCACTTGGCTTTGGGTTAGGGTTGAGCTAGGTTTGTTAGTCCCGAGCTAGGTTAGACTAGGGTCACTTGACCTAACCAAGCCCAACTAACCATGGTTAGTTCCTAGGTTGGTCTACATGAGTCAAAACTGACCAAAAATCAAACTAGTCCAAATAAATCCAAAATAAATTCTAAAAATTCCCATAAATTCTAATTAATACTAATAAATTTTATTTACCCCAAAAATGACAAATTTACCCTCAAACTAGAAATGTGGTAATGACATAAATTTGACCCAAAACCTCTAAATCCCGTTTACGAATTCCTTGAACTTGTTCAAATTGTTCTCCTCGTATTATTTAATGTAAATTTCTAGGCCTTACAAAACTTATCTTTCATCATAAAATCAACTTCCGTATTTTCTTCGACATACACCCTTGAATATTATCCTCCTAAAAATATTTCACAACAATCTCTAAACTTCCATAACTTTGTGCTCTCTCTATCCCTAGTCATTTCCTCGCAACATCTTGTTTAATATCCTTATTAAACATAATTAACTTCTCTTTTCCATTACTAACCTTCTACATAGCCTCAGAGTAAAAGTATTTCCCAGAATCAATAACCAAGATTTTCTAAGTTCTCAAAACTAGGTTGACCTCTGATATCCTCATTAGTTTTGAATACACCTATAAACTATCTCATAACCCCAAAATTTCTCTAAATGTAATTGTTTCCAGATTGGCAGTATACATCTCTTTATTCTATTCGAGACCTTTACCACATTTCTATCTCAAGTTTCCATATGGAACACTCCACATTTGATTTTCTTTAGATCATCATAAAATAATCAGTTACGTCTTCTCTGAGCTACATAATTTACGTCACTTCCTTAACATTTCTCAGGCAAAATAATATGGAGATTCAAGAGTTGTCAAGGTATAGCTGACAGAATTATATACGAGACAGGGAATTGATATAATCAGGACAGGTATATAAGACAAGGAATGATGGTAGTAAAAATATTGGCAGGAAAAGAATGATAATAGAATCTGTTCTGCTTATCTATTTAAAAGAGGGACCCATTTTTTTTTGAAACAAGAATTATAATACCAAATCCAAAATAAGGCCTAGCAAAATCATTGGTTTATTGTATTAAGAAGAAATAAATTGTTGTAAGAAGTTACACAAGGTTTATAAAAATAGCTAAAGCTACATCCTAAGTAAACAATGAGAAACAAAATAAAACAAAACAACAATAATTCCTTCTCTTTTTTTTGAATGACTGAAACAAAAATAGCAAAAACATGTTCGAAAACATTTAAGGTACAATCTGATAATCATATACGTCTATCCAAAATCATGGTACTCTAAATCCTCGTCATACTAGTGAGCAAGGCTACGATAATCACAGAGTCCTTGACTTATGCACATACCTCTAGAATTATGGTATTTAACATTTTTGCGATGCCGCACGCTAGCTAGGCTGCGAAAACCTTAAATTTCTACACCCGAGAAATATATCCAAAATCAGACTATATGTCCTCACCATGCTGGCTAATGTGACTATAGAAGACAAGATTTCCATAACTTAGATGACCTAGCCCATATAATTTCATCTTGCCAAAAATAAAATTAAATCAACAATGAATTCCAAAAAAAATCAAATTTATCAACGAACATCAAAATTCAAAAATGAACAAAATCCTTCAAATCATATAACTACAAACTCGGATGCTATAGCTAACATCAAGATTCAAATTTCAACAATCTTCATCAAAATCAATAAATACAAACTCAAATTCAATAATAATCTATCAAAATCAAATTCAATAGCAGAAAGTAAAGATAAATCAAATCAAGGAAAAAGAAAAGAGTTTTCAAATCGGAGTTAAACAAGATTCTCAAGGGTCGTCCCAGGAATCTCTCAAGGGATCCTAATTGTGATTGAGTATCTTTAAAAATATATCCTAATCCTACTGCAGGCTGTAGCGGTACTCTAGTTCGAATACCACTACACAAACTCGACCTGCATGGGCCACCACTAAAAATGTGTCACGACCCGTACCCTAGAGTTAGGGCACGAGAACGTAACAATGCCCAGCCTACGCCGCAGTGTCGATGGTAGAACGCTGTCCTAGGTCTCAATGCATCAAACAGTATAAGACTAAACAGTTTATACTCCCCGAATGGGGGTGACATAGCAGAATGTAAACTCAATCACATCTAAGGTAGAGCATAAAGGAAGATAGATAAAACATGAAATCGAAAAGAGATACAATAGATAGAAGTCTAAGTGTCTAAGATACAAACTCAGAATACATCTCAAAACCCAAATACAGTAATCCATAAATACAACTCAAGATGACTGAAAATAAACTATAAGCAGAAAACCTAGCTATCTATGCAACCTCTACTGTCTCCTCTAGGCTAGCAGGCAAACTCCAGGCTATTTGTAAAATTTATCAACAGGTCCAGTCAGGACAGGAGCGAGCACAATACATCTCAACAGTTCATAGTAGGTTAGAAAATATAATCATACAGTAAAGTAAGATACAGGTACTGAAAGAAATGCTGTATGTAAACAGAGAGAGAGAACTGTAATAGAAATATCTACTATAAATAGAGAACTAACAGTGGCTAGTGAGTCAGAGTACAATATAGACATGTAAATGGCATAGAAGATTCTGATGCTACACTATGGAAGAGATTCTGATGCTACACTACTTGGGTAGTATTCACATGTCCATTTCTACTCCTCCGTACCCCCAATCAATACACAAGGATCCAGTCAGGTTATGTTATGATTCCATGCAAAGGCCCCCGAAGGGTGATACATGGATACCCATAAATGGGTGATTCTAAGAGATTCCAGGATACCCAGTAAATGGGATAAGAGATTCTAGGAGACTCTGCGATCATAAGAGTATATGTCGCAAGTGATCAAAGAACCAGTGAATCATAGTGATACGCCATGTAAGTGAAACGCACGGAACATGTAGTACCCGATGCTCCCTAAGGATAACATCTCAAGAAAGGATCCATATAGTACCAATCCGTGTGACCAACGTGACAGTAACCAGTAAAGTAATTTAATGCAGGAAATAATTCTAAGTAGGATATGAAATGATCAGAGAATGTACTCGCCTGATATCTGAATGTCCAAGGTAAAGATACTGTCTGAGGAGAGGTGTCTGGCTCCTAATTAGAACATCACATGTCACAACAGGTCTAGAAGGGTAATATAAAGCACTATAATGGATTCTACATGAATCTAGGTCAAACTAGGCCGAAGTCAACCCTTGGTCAACTCTGGTCAACTGTACTAGTCAAACTAGGTCAAACTAGGTCATGTCCTAACCCAGCAAGTCTTACTAGGCCTAACCAAGACTATCCTAGCAAGCACACATCAATACAAGGCTATACAAGCCAACATACATCCAACTCTATATAGCATGCAATTATTCAATACTCAAATAGGCAAGAATTCACATAGGATATACACTAGGTAATCTATTACTTTAAGCTATATATGTCTACACATATATACACATGCATATATTGGTATTCAACATTAGGTCTATAATCATGGCATTTTAAATGGTTATATAAACTTATATATTACAACACAATATGCTAACATATATATAATATACATACATAGCTAAGTTAACTATATTCATAAATACTTATTTAAGAGGCTATGTGTGTGTATGTGAACATGGCAAAGGGGCAAGTGAGGGTTTAATGGGCATACATAGTGTATACATATCAAAGAGTGTCAAAGTGTAAGTGAACAATGTGTCAAGTGTGATAGTGTCAACATAGTGTAAGGGGGTACATGAGGTAATATAGGATTTGTGTTAACATAGAACATTACATCTCATTAACTTGTATATTGCATACATTACATCTATTATTACATTACATTCATGCTTGCATTTATTCATCATTCATTTATTCTCTTGCACCACTATATGCACCATACATTACATACTACGGAACCTACATATTCATTACAAGCCATACTTATACATGCTTACATTAGATAGGATACTTACACCTCATACATCATTTATTTAACCATTTACTCATGCTTGCATTCTCTATTTAATTACATAATGTATATACATTAACATGGGTTAAAATCAAATAGAATATTATATTACACACAAGGGTGCACAAAATGCATATGCCGAATAGTAACTCCTACTAATAATCAATATTGTACCATCTCAGCTTGAATTAAAATTTAGGATTAAATTATGTTATAGATCTATGTGTTAGTTTTCCGAAACTTCAAACGGATCGCATTTTCGTTTCCGGAAACTCCCGGAACCGCAAAAACACCGAGAACGCGTTTGTCTTTCATACAGCTGACACTCAAATAATTCTCCAGAAAGTTACAGAAAGAATTAGGCCTATTAATACATGTTTTTGGAAAGCAAACTTCAATACACTTCTTTTAAAAAAACGAGAGATTAAACCGAGCTTTGAGCTAGAAGTTATGACATTTCTAAGTTATGGCTGAAATTAAAAACGTGGATAAAAATCATGACGGATTTGGGTAGTTTGAGACAAAAGAACACAAGTATATAACTTAATATATCAAGAACTCACTCTCTACACTAATATATATGTATGAGACACTATAGAACACATCTCCAATACAAAAATATGAGATTGAACATGTAATAATTCATTCATACATAACAACAACACATAGTGTGTCCAAATTTGGGATTTTTCCACATGGACACAACCACAACACAAAGGACACTCCTATGACCTCCAAATGGACAAGAAATGGACACAAATGGAGATACAACCATGGGGGTCATTCATATGAGTTCAAAATAGACCTATATGCATGAGCAAATGAAAAGGAGAAGAGATTTATACCTCCCGGTAGATCGAATCGAAGAAAAGCCTTCCTGGAGCGACACTGACACGTAGAGATTCCAAAAGGACACGAACGAGCTCCGAATTCTCCTAAACTTGGGTAGCTTCCTCCTTGGCTAGAATTAAAAAGGAAAGAAGAAGATTTTGTGGTAAAATGGAAAGATTTGGTGGAGAAATTGCTAGGGATTGCTCTCTAAGAATTTGGGGAAGAACAAGAGAGAGATTGTGGATGAGAATAATGAAATGAACTTGAGCCTATCCTCTCCCAAAGTGGCTGGCCATATGGGGCTATTTGTCCTATTATGGTAAGGTCCAAAATGCCCCCACTAACCTATTCTATGAGTATTCGGAAAGGGCTAATTGGTTGGGGCTAAATTAGTCATTCTAAAGTCTCTAATCACACTAACCTTATCCATAATAATTAGTCTAACCTCTAACTAAAATATTTCTATCATGTGGACTAAAATTAATATCATGTGGGCCATGCCTAACTAGTGTGTGGGTCCCACTAGAGTCAAATTACCCCCGGGACCCCGTTTCAAGTCGGATTGAATTGAAATTCGAACCCGACTCAAATAACCCCAAAACAATATCATAAATAATAAAATAATTCAAAGAGGTCAAATGCAAAAAATATCCTTAGGCCAAAAATGATATTAAAATATCGTAATCACATGGTTAGGCTCTAGGTCAAACAGTCTCTAGGGTTTCACTAACAAAACGTCAAAACCACAAGTCATTGATTTCAATAATTTTAAAATGATTTAAAATCACCAAAAATCATATCATGAATTAAATATCATTATTAAAATAATTATAAACACGAAATTTCAAAATTAACCTCATTTGGGAAACTGGGTGCTACAATTTTAATTCTATGGGTTGTGCTTCGCCAGTGCGCTGCTGGCTGCAATGAACCCACATTCTCCACTCTCAAATAATTGACAACAGTGCGCTGCTGTCTAAACTTTATGGGTTAGCTAATATTTCTCTAAATTTAATCGTAAAAATTTATGAGCTTCTAAAGATTTAAACAAGTTGACTAAAAATAGAGCGTAGGTATTTGTCCTATCAATCACAACATTTAAAATAAAAGATTTAATCATGGAGGAAATAATTAAAGACGAAAGAAATACAAACACTCTAGTATCTATTTCATATGTATTTCAAATTGCTGAGGAAAACTTTAAATCAAATCTAACTCGGGGTTCATACAGGAATAACATAATCAGGAATTATAAACCAACTCCTTACAACAAAATAGAATTTAAAACAGGTAATTCTAACTTGTGATATAGGATTTATATCGAATACGGCAAAAGAAAATTAAATAGTTTATCAAAATTAACGCCTTAATACTAGGCAAGTCTAACATACCAAGCGAATAGTATATCCACATTGGATCATATTGTCATATCAAAAGTAATAGTGTGCCTATAGGGATCTAGCAAGCTATCTAAATTGCATGGATTATCTAATAACCTTAACTACCCAACGGTCAATTTGAACAAGGGACTCCTAGTCCTTGTTATTCTCCTAAATTATTTTAATCCTAATTGTTAATGAGCATTTTCTGGGCGCAGGCTCGCAACAGTACGACTAATATACCATGACGAGTTCGCAATCTTTTACGAAAACGGACCTGCATGGGCCACCACAAAAACTTGTCACGACCTGCACCCGCTTGTCGGATACGAGACGTGTCCAAGCCATCCTACGCCGCAGAGTCGGCAGTAGAACGCTGTCAAGCCCGCAAGAAATAAATGCGCTCCAAAATCACATTTGCTGCTCATTCACATTTCTAAATTTATTACAACAATTACAAGATTTATATTTAAAGAAAATACAAGACTTTACATTTAATGGAATTGATACAACTGCTTTCTATTTCTAGGTTGACCTCAGCATACCCAAGCCTTCCCAATGCTAAGAGTGATCGTGGCTAAACCTGAAAAATGTTGGTTTCCAGTCAGGAATGGAACAAGTACACAAACCGACAACAATGCAAAACACAATAAAATTATCAAGACATGAAAATAACATATGAGATATAAAAACTGGAAGATAACTGATGACATAGCACGATAGAGAAGTAAAGGGAAAAATAAAAAGACAACTACCTATGTGGTTGAAATATCATTTTCTACATGTGAACGGCTAGGGGGTAAATACGGCTCACTGCACGTGTCATTCACAGCTGCTATCATTCACGATTAGACATATTGGGATATTTCTGGATAATCCACATGTATACTAAGATATTTCCCCTTCCGACTACTCCGTGTGACGAGCGCGTCAAGAAGCAGCAAGATATATGTATAGACATGAAATGAAAAGACTACTATGAATCGAAAGCAATCAAAAAGTGCACTTGCCTAAATCCTTGCACAAACCATAGCCATAAGTAGAGGATGAGGGGATGCTGATCTAGAAGATGTCAACCTATAACACATATTGCACCACGAACCGTCCACGAAAACCACAAATCAATTTAAATGTTCTAGTTCTAAATAGTGGCTAGTTGGGTTACTAATCTAATAATAATTAATTCTATAATAATTTACTTAAAAACCTAATTTAATCTAATAATAATCTGAATATAATCTAAACATGCATGTTTGGCCATCAAAAGTTGTGTTTCTCAATTTTGGAAACCATGGCACGTAAATCGAGACGTGCCGTTGACTTGTTAGTTAAATGCTGTGAACTCTAGATTTTGAAAGTGCACCTTGGTAGATTTCAGTGCTACAAGTGCGTTGGAATCGACCGTGCCACAAAATCACGCTTTGGTCAAAAGATATCGCCGTTATGGCTAATCGTGACCAAAATGGGGTTCAATCGATCAGTTTTGAGTTCAACAGAAAAACTAAAATAATAAATTAATGAAATAATTTCTGCGAAAAATATATGTCGTAGCTCTCTGTGTTAGCTTTTAGAAACATCAAACGGTTCATGATTTCGATTTCTGGTTCTCCCGGAATCTCGAAAACACCAAAGCATGTCAAGTTTTAGACAACCGACACTCTACGAATTTTCAGAAATTTAGGTTCTGAAATTATGAAAATAAATTAGATATTCAGAAACTATACTTCAATACATTTCCAATAAAAAAAATGGCACGTCAAAATGAGGTCCGATTTGACGGCAATCGCCTCGGGAAGTCGGGGAATCACCAGGATCAAACTCCAAAAGGAGGAGGCTATAATTAATTAGGGTTTGTGAATATACAATGCATATATATAGGAGAGAGAGAGAGGCGGTTACTGTAGCAGCGTCGACAGGTGGGCCACCCCCCCGGTAGGATTATTGGGTAATTTATTTAATTCAGAAAATCATTTAAAAATTATTTTAAGTCCAAATAAATCAAAATAAATTGCAGAAAAATTCAGAAAAATTCTAGAAAATTCTAGAAAATATTTCTAAGTGTCTAGAATCTAAATAAAATATTTTTAACACAAAATATCATTATGTGACCTCATAGTAAATTTCTAAAGCCTATAAAATGTTATTTCTATAGGTTTTAATTATATAAAAATTCCCAAAAATTCTAAAAAATCCATAAAAATTCTAAAATATTCTAGAAAATATTTTTAGTCATTTAGAGCCCAAATAAAAATATTTTATCCCAAAATACCCCCGTATGACCTTACAGTAAATCCTGAAAGTCCTAAAAAATAATAAAACCTTAAATATTAAATACCTAAAAATATCCAAAAAATGTAGAAAAATATAAAATAGCTAAATAATACATATATAAGCTATCTAGAGGTCATATGACCTTAATATGGTCATAGCCCACCTACTAGCTTTGGCATGACTCACAATGGCCGTAAAATTAATCATAAACAAATAAAAAAAATGGAAAGTGGGCTTGCAAGCTGTAACATAGGGAATCAAGTCGGTTGAAGGCAATCCCTTCTCTAGAATTTTGGTCTCCGGAACCTCGAGAGTTGTGGACGATGGCATTACTCCTACTGCAGCCTGTATAGTCACATGAATAGTGATCTTTACAGACACTGGCTCTGAAGGAGGAACCTGAGAAGTTTTTGCTGTAAAGACTGGAGCTGGAATATTGATAAATGAAAAAGGTCAACGTCAATATTCTAGTAAATCATGATTGAACTAAAAGAGTACAAATATTACCTTGTGAAAGACAACAGATCCTGTGAGGGCAACGACGGATCAGATTGATTTGAAGCCTCCTCTGGCATTGAAGGAATTGGTGAAGCATCTATTTCTTGTCGGTCCACTTGAGTCACCAATTAATATCTTTCTTTTAGTCTTGCGTTGAAGAGGTGCCAGAGGTGATTCTTTAGTTTCAACAGGATTATTTTGCACAATCGTCCCCCTACTAGTCTCTTCATCAACAACTTTACTGTGTCTTGGAATTGAAGAGAAAGTTGCTTCTTCTCCTCCAGGACAGAGTTCCGCACTCATTTGCCTTATTTGGGACCTTGTCGTCCCAACCGTAGACTGCTCCACAAGAACTACTATTGTTTTTTTCCTCCCTGGAGCCTTAGAAGGGGAAAAGAGTTCATCTGGGTTTGATGGAGTAGGTGATTCTCCAGTCTTCTGTCTTTTACTAGCCCCCTTAGCAGGAGATTTCTAATTCCACTTTTTAAGCAACACATTCAGTAGGTCATTTACTTCATCGGGAAGACGATCAAGAGTAGACTCTAAGGGTTCATCAGCAGTGTTACGATCTTCCGCATCTCTGAATTCTCGCATAGTTTTGGTCCCCATTCTTACCCGTTTGATGCTTGTAAAACTGTCACCAAGTTGAAACCTTCGAAGAAAGTATTGGCTGAAGTATAAAAATTCGAGTATGTATACAACATACGTGGACCTGTTGTGAAGGTGCCGGAGGGCATTGTGAATATAGCTTTGGTAACCCTTGCATTGTAGTACCTCCAACCTAATCTATCGAATAACCCTTGGCTTGTAAGCTGTTAGTGGCATTGCCAACATGCATTTGATCATAGCCAAATTATCGAACGGATCGGCTCGATAAATATGGCTCCCGATAGCATTCACCCTCGAACCGATGTACTATGTGGGAGGGCCGAATCATCTTTAACCATGAAAAATCAGGTGGAGTTAGAAGGAGGGCCATAGGTTCCAAGTCCATGAGTTGAACTGGAAGATTTTTGCATCCTGAAGGAGGAGGAAAATAGTGGCATCTCCATCCGAAACCCATGTTCAATGCCCTTCTACACAATGAAAGGTTGTTTATGTTCCATCGAGTGGTGGCGTAATGCCTAATGAAATTTCATCCTACAGTACCCAAAGATGGATCCATCAAACTGGGATGATGCAATAGCAGCCACTCGAACAAATAAGTATATGGCATCTCAGTACGAGAAAAAGCGTCTCGAGTACTAGGATCATTCATCATGTTGTCTACAAAAGAACGTAGACCTGCATTCAGTCGGCAAATTATCGCCGAAAGAATGTCCATCTTAAAACCAAATACTAGACGCACAACAGCGAATAGTACGCCTCGATGGAATCTATCAACGATACTGGCACCGGGAATCACGAACCGTGTTATCCATAAGGAGAGAAAACCTGCTAAGGTAGCTTCTCGAGACATTGGTCTACAACATTGCCCTAGGTAACTCTCAATGTGAGTACCTGCAGTAAATGGATGCCAATCTTCATCCAGTATATTATCAACATGTTTGGTTTTTTTATCAACTTCTTGACAGTACTGCGGTCAAGCGGTTTAAAAAAACGAGGTTCACAAGTTTGACTCTCATTTATCTTGTCTTCATGAATATGGCCCAAAAATAAATATGGCAGCCATTTAGTCATATTACATGTCTATTTTGCGAAACTTTGATAATAGTTGGTGCAAATCATAAAGTGGCATAGAAGCTCTTCGAAGACGGCTACCATCTTTGGGTTCTCTTTAGCTAAAGCATCCAGCTCCTCATTTATCGGTACATATTCTTCGTACGAGTTTTCACCCATTGGCAGATAAGAAAGATATTGTATTTCATGAAGTGCAAAGCCAATCTCTCCATAAGGAGTCATGAAAGTTCCAGTTCTGTCGTTATACCGTTCTACCAAGGCCGAAAATAAATTAGGATTGGGACAAATTTTGCAAGAAGTAGTCCAGATTGGATCGTAGATTTCTAATTCAAGAAGCTCGTCTCTGAAGTTATCTAAAGCCCAGACTGTAACATAGTTCTAGCGTTTCATCTTTGGATTCATCAAGCCTGTTAACCGCATGCTGTGATCTAGGTATTTTCCCTTAGCCTTAGCTAATATATTTACGAAAAAAGGTATTCTGATGGGAATCAGTAAGGATGAATCTTCAGGAGGCACGCAACTCTGTTTTAAGCCTCTCAAGTAGGAACTGTATCTCACCGAAGAACTGTAGAACATATCCTTGTTTTGGAGACCCAAATTATGGCATATTTTTTCCAACTCTGGCTTGTTGGATTGGAGTCAAGTTCCATGCCATCCGTCGAGGATAACTGGCATGGGCATATCGAGATAAAGATAAATGTCTCGACATCTCTGTAAGATACATTAATCTATCTCCACTCTGATAAACTCTTTCCTTTCGCTTTGACTTGGGCTCAGCTATTTTCTGATAGTGTTACCAAACAAGAAAGCTAGTTTCTTATGAGGAACCTGGTCCAGACTTTTAAGAGGTTCACCATTCATTAAGCATAATAAAGAGTTATACTCTTGAGACGTTAGCGTTGCCCTTCTGGAGTCGGGAAGATCATATTGCGAAAAAGAGACATGGAACAAATTCTTTTGATATTCGGATGCCCAAAAGGTCGAATCCAGTATATTAGCATTTGGGTCTTCCCTGAGATCAACTGCAAAAGAAGAAACAAAATTTAATTTTAGGAAGAGATTACAAGATCTCCATAAAAATCTCTAAGTTGAGCAACCAATGCAAGGTGCGCGAGTTTAAGTTTTACGCGAAGTTTAAGTTTTGTGCGAGTTCGAATTGCATGAGTTCCAGATTGTGCGAGTTTGAATTGTGCGAATTCCAGATTGCACGATTTCATGTTTTGCGCGAGATCTGCTTGGCACAAGACTTGTTTTTGTGCGAGCTTGCTTTTTGCACATAACACAATTTGTAAAAACAAAGTGTGTGATACGATTTGGCCAACACTCTAAAAAGAGGTGGCGCAGATTATGAAATGCGCAGGATTAACCAGATCTATAAAAAGAGATGGTCAATGCTGGCATGTTGTGTTGTCATTAGGTGGCGTCTAAATTCGATCATTCTCCAGCGATCACCTTCGAGTGGTGGGTTCCCCTCTCGACTCTCGTCGATGGTGGCGCATATTGAGGTGCCCTCATCGATGACGCATGCGACATTCCAGCGATTGCTTTGCCCTAACCTTTTCATGTAATGGAAACTTCTAATCTAATATCTAGGCTCATGGTTAACAATCTAGATTAGAGCAATTCTAGGTATTGGCTTAACTAAACGATTAGCACAATATTTAATTAGTAAAAATTCAATTTCATAAAAATTCAAAAATGACCAAAATACCCTTAGGCTAAAAAGTGGTAATTTGCAATTATAATCACATGACTAGGCTCCCATGCTCATAGTTAGTCTCTAGGCTTAGCAATTCTAGGGTTAAACTAGTTAAACATCAAAATTACAATTTAATATTTTAAATAGTATTAAATTAATTAAAATTCATCCAAAATTATTGACATGATTTAAATCCTATCATTTAATAATCAAGATTATAAAAGTTTAAAATTACCGTTATTTTATAAAAGTAGGTATTACATATTCCACATGCACCTCCGAAAGATGGCAGAATGTTACGTTGATGATATTGCCATCAAGAGAAAAAGAAATCCAGTCTTTTGGATGACCAAAGGATGGTATTCGACTTAATGCGGACACATCGACTAAAGATGAACCCGACTAAGTCTTTCCTAGGGGTTTCCAGGGGCATGTTCCTAGGTTTTATTGTCACAGCCAAGGGTATTCATATTGACCCTGAAAAGACTTAGGCGATCTTGGACATGGCTCCTCCGAAGAATATCCATGAGCGTCAAGGCCTATAAGGATGCCAGGCAAACATCAGAAGATACATTGCAAATTTCTATGGTTGATGTCAACCCTTCACTAAACTGATAAAGAAAGGGGTTTCTTATGTATGGACTGAAGAATGCCAGCACGCGTTCAACGACATCAAGAAATACCTTACTAGTCCTCCAGTACTAGTAGCACCGATCGTGGGGAGAACTTTTCTGCTATACGTTAGAGCTATGGACCATTCTTTCGGTGCTTTGCTAGGCCAGAAAAAAATAAAGGCTACGAACATGTGATCTACTATCTCAGTAGGACCATAATCGAGGCCGAGATCGGTATAATCTATAGCGAAGGAGTGTCGTGTTTTGCTCTTCGACATCTAGAACACACGATATTATGTGGCCGGACAGACAATCCACGTCATCCCTCGAGTCAACCCCCTCAGGGACCTCATGACTTAGCCTGGGGCCTTCAACTCGCGATTGACACATGGACAATAGTTTTGACTCCTTATGACATGGTATTTGTGCCACAAAAGGCAGTCAAAGGCCGAGCGTTGGCCGACTTCTTAGTGGCACATCCTGTGCTAGAGACATCAAAGCTCTATGACGACATTCCCGATGAAGTCTTAGAGTCCAATCCCATCTCAGATAACTCGATTTGGCACATGTTCTTTGACGGCACTTCAAAAATAGGACCCAAAGACGAGATTATCGCAGGGGTCAAAGTCGTTCTTATCACTCCCAATGGCCTGGTTATCTACTATGAATATTCTTTCCTAAAGTCGTGCAACAATAACGCTGCTGAGTATAACGCTCTCATCATTGGACTCCAGCTCTCTAAAAAGTTGGGGGTTGACTGCATTAAGGACTATGGTAACTCAAAATTGATTACTAACTAGGTTCGAGGATAATATGAGGTCCGTCATGAAGATCTGATTCCTTACCACTAGGCAGCAATCAATATCATTTCCACCTTTACAGGGTTATTTATAGAACATGTACCTCGACTGCAAAACATGGAGGCCGACGCACTCGCTGGCCGCGTAGCTTCTCTGGCAGCTCCTATTGGAACCCAATATACCGTCACGGTAATGGGGCGAGAGCTAGTTTGCCCAAAGAACAATATACATACGTGTCTGAGTTACTCAGTACAAGCAGACACTAACGTTGACGTTCGGGACTTACGATTCCCGTTTATAGACTATGCGGTCTACGAAATCCAACCTAAAGACCCGAAGGAAGCTACTTATGTCAAAAGATGCTCTCTCATTTTCTTCTACGACACAGCTACAAAAATATTGTATCGTCGTTCATACGACGGGCTTCTCCTACGATGTTATCTAAGACAGAAGCACAAGAGGCACTCTGAGAGGCATATGATGGCACCTGCGGAGCCCATCAGCATGGTCCTAAGTTTAAGGATCAATTGTCTCTCATGGGTTACTACTGGCCCACTATGATAGCAGAGGTTGTTGATTATTCAAAAAAGTGTACGATATGTCAGTTGCATGTAGACTTTATCCCATACCTCCTGAGTTTTTATATCCCACTACGGCCACCTGGCCATTTAAAGCATGGGAATGGATATTATCGGTCTAATCAGTCCACCATCCTCCAAATGACACCGGTTCATACTCGCAATCACCGACTACTTTTCTAAGTGGGCGGAAGCAGTACCTCTGGCCGAGGTAGAAACCTTGAACGTGATCAACTTTGTCAACCATCATGTCATATACTGCTTCGAGGTTCCCAGAAGGATTATCTACAACAATGGTACTCAGTTCGTGAGCCACGTATTCCATCGGTTCTACGATAAAAACCGAATACAAAATGTGGCATCAATGGCTTACAATCCTGCAGCGAACGGACTAGCCAAAGCATTCAATAAGACTATCGTTAAGCTGCTCAAGAAAGTCGTTTCCTCTAATAAGTGCGATTGGAATGACAAGTTTGACGAATGCTTGTGGGCTTACCGTACAACTATTCGGACAACCATTGGCAACACACTATTCTTCCTGGTTTATGGAAACGAGATAGTACTTTCCCTGGAGATCTAGATCCCATCCCTACGGGTAGCCATCACTAACCATATGATTGACGAAGAAGATCAACGCCGACGGCAACAGGAGTTAGAGGCATTCGATGAAAAACGTCTACTAGCTCAGCAACAAATCCAGCTTTACTAAGCACGGATTTCCGGGGCCTTCAATAAAAAGGTCCGGGAAAGGACATTCCAAGTGGGTGACCTCTTCTTATCAGTTCGAAGACCGATGGTGATGACTCACAAGACAGCTGAGAAGTTCAAAACCAAGTGGGAAGGATCGTGCGTCATAGAGACGGTCTACTCCAATGGGGCCATCCGACTAGCCAAACCTAACAGAAACTTGCTAATGATGCCAATCAATGTCAAGTTCCTGAAGAAATACAATGTCTGAAGTGTAAATCAGTATGGGTTCCCACATCCCCTACGGCTGTCCGTGAATTCTATTACTGAGTTCACCTCTTTCATAACTCCCATAGTAGAAAAGTATTCTATACCCTAATGAAGTTCGCATCTACCACGTACAAATTACCTCTGAGTAGTTGTCCCTTCTATGATAACCTTGTGTTGTCACAACTATCTAGAAAACCTTTCAAGTCCATACTACCTCTGAATTGTTATTCTACATCCTAGCGAAAATTTTGCCTACCATGTCCATAACACCTCTGAGTAGACATCTCTTCCATGACAATACTACGTGATTTTCATAATTATCCATAGAACCTTTCACATCCGTACTACCTCTAAATCGTTCTATATACCCGTAGAGTATATCCTTGCCATGTCCATATTACCTCTGAGTAAGAAAGATCCTACCACCAAAAATTTTGTTTTTATCATTTCCATATTACCTCTGAGTAAAACACCCTATCCCCAGCGGAGTTATCTCTGTTCCCTCATGTCGCAATACCTCTAAAGGAATTCTCACTCTTGTACAAGGAAGTATACAGCGAAAAGACAAGCAGATAAGCAAAACCAAAATTTTATTTATAGAATGGAAATATTTTCTTTCTTTTGCAACAAAAAAAGTCTCTCAAAAAGCGAGAGGCAAAGACAAAAAGGAGGTCAAAACTACAAAGACCGATGCAAAAGTTCTTCTAGTCGACCCCTTAAAAGAGCAATTTGGGGGCCAACCAGTGCTTGGGCTCGACGCTTGGCCTCCTCACGTCGAGCAGCTTCATCTTCAACCTGGGACAGGTTTTGGCGCACAAGAGCCAGTTCCAACTGGCGCAGGCCAATACTTTCCTTCTCTTGGGCCAAAGTCTCGGGGTGCTGACGAAGGGCCTTCTCCTCGTCCATCGACTTGTCTAAATCGTTTCCTGCAAGGGCCAAAGTCTCTTCTAGCTTTCGGATCTGCTCCCGGAGGGCCTCGTACTATTCCTCCAAGGCTTCGCGATGAGAGAGCTGAGCCTCTTCGGAGTCGATCACTTCTTCAATTTTGGCCTCGATCTCGGCAAGTCTGTCAGTTAAGGTCCAAAATTTCTGCTCATGCTTGAATGGTTCAAAAGTCATTCTTTCTAGCACCGCAGTAGCTAGGGTCGGAAGACCGCACTCAAGATTTTGAAGCTCCGAGGCAGCACCTTTCAAGTCTGTCAGCAGATCGTCTATCATATTCGCCTTTGCCTTGCATTCTAGATAGTCGCACAAGGCTACCAATTGGGCCCCTACTATAGACCGAGCTCGTCTAAGAGATTGGTTGCCCCGCAAGACACCCTCTATGCCACGCATCAAATCTTGATGAATGGTGCCCAGAATAAGATTGATATAGTACGCACTTTAAGCCGAACTCGTCGGGGTCACCGGTGATGCCGTATTAGAAGGTCCCGGGGCAACAACGGCAGCCAACATACGTCTAGGTATGGAAGTCAGAACAGGTGGCACCGTTACTATAATAGAAGCAATCGACGATGCATCCAACACCGTCTGAGGTATAGTTGGGTCTTCAACAGGCTCCCTCACTGGTGCTTCAACCACCTCCGTAACTAAAGATGTATGAACTGGTGTATGAGCAACCTCAGCACCCGTTTTCTCAATTGTCAGCGTGACCAACTCCCCAATAGTCTTCTCAACTAGTGCTTCAGCAACTGGCTCGTCAGTAATCTAGCCGATTCTTCTACAGTCCCCTAGTTCGAACTCCTGGTAGTTACGTTGGCGGGCTCATCAACAGTACTATCGACCATCATCTCAATGGCCCCCTCGGCTCGAACCTCAGTTATCGGCTCATTAGCAGTCGTGTCGACTTATTCTACATTGGTCTCCTCGGTCCTCTCTCCAAGGACCATATCAGCCAACTCCTCAATCGCCTCCTCGGCGACTTTCAGAATAACCTCGTCAACCAGTTGTTCGACAGTCATTCTTGTCGGCCCTTCAACAGTTCAGCAGGTTAATGCTTCGACAGCCTTCACCGTCATTCCTTCCAGGAGATCTTCGACCAGCCGATGAGATAAGTTCCCAAAATTTGTCGAAGGCAGCTTCGCTACCGGATGATCTTTCTCGTCTTCCGATGCATCAGGATTATGCTCAACCCTTCTTCCGACATGGAGAGGAGGTACGGTGGAAAGATTATGGGTGATATCCTCAGCATCGACGTCCACATGGCTCGTCACGGGTACAAACTTTAGAATACTGCCCTCGGCTGCCACCACGCCCACCTCAAGGACCTCTACGGGCTTGTCCTTAATCGGCTCCGTAAAAGTTTCCAGATGGAGCGAAGCTAATGACTCCGAAGAGCCTCGAGTCTTATACTCAAAGGGGGCAGGAGGAGGGACACCTTCTGGGTCGGTAGTTTTATCAGCTGCAGTCTCCCCCTCGGTCCTTGCGACTCGGGACACCTCTGGTATAGGTTCCTCAGGAAGATCCCTGAGTCTTTTAGACCATGTGTTCCCCGCCTACACAAGCAAAGCAGCGATAAATAGAAAGTACGAAATAAAACCCCAAAAAGAAAACAAAGGCTTACCTGTAAAGGAGACCCAATGGATAGGGCACTCGATTCTAATGAAGGCTATTGGGAGGGCCACCCTGTAGAGGCACAGCTATTATTGTTCTCTTAACAGGAGGAGGGCTTACCCCTGAAAAAACTCGACGCTTCTTCGGGTTACTCAGGAGTACTTCCTCCTGTCTCCCCTCCCGCTATGAGCTGGAGCCATCGGCGAATCTGCTCTCCGATGATGCAGGTTCCTAGAGACACTTTGAAGCCAATCGAGGATTCTCAAACTTCATCCCATCGAGTAAACTTCGCTCTCGATCGTACTTCGGTGAGAATTTGTTCGCAATGTAGTAGAACTTTACAGCGGAATACAAGATATGAGTCTCCTCATGCATCGAAATGATCATAAATTTTGCTCTTATAATAACACCATGCCCTAACACCATCCAATAGACTCCCTTTAAAACCAAGACATGAGCTTGGATTGCCCATCATGGTCTGACTATAACTAAACTGACGGGCAAATCGGCTCGGCAATTAAGGCTCCAAGTACACTCGATTCCGGTTTCGAAACACCAAATGGGAAGGACGGATGGACTGCAACCAGTGGAAGGAACGAAAAGTTAGCTCACTATCCACTAACTCATCATTCGTAAGAAAGCCCTTATATGTAGACAAAACCTTGCTGAGAGCATATCCGTCTAAACGGCCTAACATCCACCTACCGACGGGGACCTCCTGATGGACACATTTCGCATGATGATAGTTATGGAGTGTCGCATCCCCTTCCTTGTAACCCTCAAGAGTGCTGGGGATGATCAAACCAGGACAGTGTAAAGCCAACCAACCCATCAAGTACAGGTTAGGGAGGCCAACCCAAGGAAACATATCGTTCCTCCGCGACAATCTATGATCCTCATGGAGAACTCCCACAAACTGCGTAGGATGTTACATACCATAGGCGACAGCAAAGCCAAGAAATGTTTGAAGGCCAGCCTCATAGCGGGCAGAATAAGTTCCTGACTAATCTGTCTCGCAGGCCCAAAACCTCTTGGAACCACAGCCTTCTGCAACCATATCATCAGAAAAGCGGCTACGGTTGCTTTCGGACTTAAAGAAATTAGATTCTGACAAAAATAGTGGTGAAAAGTAGAAGTGAGCTTTCCCTCGGCATCTACTAAGGGAGCAGAGACCCCCGCTTCAGCCATCAAATTGTCTACTTCGTCAGCAGTGTATGCCCGATGCACGATAAATTGGACATACCGGTGGGTTCGCCTTATCAAAACAAATCCGTAGACATATAGTATGACGAATTTAGAGACTGTAGGTTCTGGCGTACATTTCGGTGCCAAGCGGGTCCAACGGCGGACATCGTTTCGACCCAAAATTATGAATTTGCCCCTGTTCCAGAATTTAACTTTTGGACAGGCGTTTCCTAGGCATATCTTATATTCCAAACTCGTTCGTGATGTTTATTGCAACATCAAGAGTCATCTGCGGGATTTGGCTTTTCTTGCTTCGTTTATTTGTCGGTTCGAGCTACTGGATTATTCTCTTTTGCACATAACCTCAGGCAAGATACCTTGCCATTATACTGTTTATATTCAGTTTGCATTTTATTACATATCACTGTTCATTTATTTCCAGTTCTTATAGTTCTTGATTTACTGTCTGCTCAGTGATATTAGATGTACTTGTTATTATCCTTTGACTGCATATAGACTTAGAGTTAAAAGACTACCGTCTGTAGTGTATCGCATATACTTTGACACAGTTGTACCACGAGGATGAGATGAGTAGCATGTAGAAGTTCTTGTGTGTGGGCTGATCTCCATGCACATGCGTTAGGGCTAACTGCTAATAGAGGCATGTTAGAAGACTTAGCAGTTAGTAGGGGTATATGAGACATGGATGTGACTCTGTTAGACATTGGGTGGAAAGAACAGTTCCTTAACGTATGGGCCAAGTATGCATATCCCTATTGCCGGTTATCTCCGCGGGAGATACGGTCCTGGATCCTGATACTGATTTACTGCTGGTCTCTGACATTCAATGAATATTATGCTTTGAGGTCCCTGGTATCCTGATGGGCCATACCTGAGATTACTACTACTGAGCCAGAGTGCCCATGCGTTGGAGGTTTGTTCTTAACTGCATAAATACTGTAGTACGGTTAGATTACCTTATTATCGTCTTATCACTTATTTCGGTTTGTGACATATTATATATTCAGTTTATTATTGCATGTTCTTTATGTATCTTGTTACGTCCCTCCGAGGACCTGGTTATCTCTCCAGGTATGTGTGCTTCTGAGATATTGCAGGTGTTCTAGCCGAGGTCGCGATCTTCTCTATTTATTCGGAGATGACGTGTCTTGGGTCTTCCTTTGCTACTCCAGCCAATTCATTTCAGTTTTCATGTATATTTTTCTTACTTATTGGTAGTGGATTTGTCTCCGCCCAACGTATTATACAAAGACTTATTACAGTTGATTATATGATATCTTTTATTCTTCATTTATGGATGAGATTAGATTACTCTTGGTTTACTGAATTTTACAGCTTATGTATTCATACGAGATTTCCATATATTAGAGTATACTTCGAATGTATGCAGCTGGCATGGATACGTACCTAGTCCTAAGTATTTTGGGACTGGGACGTTACAGTGTATGCCCGATGCACGATAAAATGAACCTGCTCCGGCATCGATGGATGCTTTGTGAAGATATAATCCGTCTAGGCCTTCATATATAAAGGAGCCTTCATCCTACCCAAGCACATGCATACTTGGTGGTGGCAGAGCAATTCTTTATACACGACCATCATCTCGGGACATTTGTTCTCCAGCACTAGAAACTCCTTCTTGTAAGGAGTGTATTCCTCATATGGAACGTCCCCCCATGGCAGCTTCGAAATTGCACACATCTCATGGATGGCTAAACACATCTCTCCACAATAGGTAAAGAAAGTCCTGGTGTGGTGATTAAATATATCCAACAAAGCTATGAACAGAGGCCAATTGATCTCTATACCATGCTCGGTGGCCTTGATGGCACGATGCAGGCCTATACTAAGCAAGTCTTTCTTGAACCTGCCCACCACCCATTGGGTTAGTTCGCACCATTCCACCTTAGGATAAATCCAACCTTCGACTCAAAAGATATCATTCGGATATGTATAGCCTGTGGCCAGAAGCCTATAAGCAAAAAGAGAGGCTCAGAATGGATGTACCTCCGTGGTAAAGTCAATAAGCTGACGACCATAGAGTAACACCCGCAGCGTACAAGATGGACCATCAGAAGCACTCTTAAAAAAATTCCTCTGATTAGAGTACCCTTCCACTTGGATATGGCCGGTCATTAAAACCCCCTCGTTTCGGGGTTAGATCCCATTTCATAAGATGATTCTCGGCCAAGCAAAAGAAAACTAAGAATGGGATGTGTTGGTTGCTCGACAGAACGTACAAAGAGAGAACATCATTCTCAAAGTACCAATTTTTGTGCATCTCCAGAAGCTTGGTATGTTCCAAGACCAGCTGATCGCCAAAGAAAAATGAAGGTTTCAGCATCTTGACAGGATCATAAAGGAGAGACAACTTGCCTCAATCCATCATATGGTGGAAGTATATGAGCTGTTGATCCCGTATCATGGCTAGTCGTCCTTTTGGTTGGCCTTGGACAATCAGCTGCCTGACGGGAGTGGTGAGCACCTCGTTAATGTTTATGCCCGAGGCAGAGACAGCCGCGTTCAAAAGGATATCCCCGAAAAGAGACGCAGACACATGAACTGCACATAAATAAAGTGTGTCAGAAAGATAGAAAATATTTTTGGTAGAAATAGAGAACAAAAGCTCTGCGCCAAGATAAGAAAGCATCCGTACAGTCATTACACGAACATCCGTGCTGGCACTATCAGTGTGCACCACGTATCAGCCAACAAGCACCCACGCAGGTACCGTGTAAAAAGAACTACACAGGAAGAATAGCTGTGCGTCTATGAAAAACTTTAGCACATTGATAGTCGTTAGTTTGTAATAAGTAACAACTATGCGCGTCAGTTAATAAAGCTTCAGCACATCTTTGTAACACCACACCGAAGAATGGTGCCTATGCGCATCATCAAGAAAAAGCATCAATATATCTTCAAGATGACGCCCCTAAGAGTCGAACGCTCATATGCATCAGCGAAACAAAGAAATCAATGACAGTCAGACACGTACTTGCAACGGGTGCCGCATGTCTCTGTGCACTGTGTCACGACCCGCACCCACTGTGAGGGTACGAGCACGTAACAACTCCCAGCCTACGCCGTAGTGTCGGCGGTAGAACGCTGTCCTAGGTTACTATCTAATCAACAACTCACGCAATTATATAATGTACTTGTCAAAACTCAACTCCGAACGGAGGACAAGTATAGATATAAAGAATCTCAATCACAGTCTAAGAACGATAAGATATCACAGAAGTTATAACTAAAGACTAAATAACAGAATAAAACCAACAACTAATAAATATAAACTCAGAAAATCTCTACTACAATCTTAACTAAAATCTCAACTACAATCTCAACTATATACAACTCAAGTTCTAAACATAAAAGCTGAACAACAACTAGCTAATCTCCCAATCACTCCTGAGTGTCGGGACCAAAGGTAGCTAAACCATCTCCACTGTAATATGTAGGGCATATGTCCTCATGGCAGTCATCTACAAAATTTACAACAGGTCCAGTCAGGACAGGAACGAGTACAACTCATCAAGAAAATCCAAGTAAAAGACAGAGAACTATAAAGCAGTTATAGACAGTTTTATTGATGAATATGGCAGTTTATATACATGTGATGGTATAAAGAAACAGTAAGATACAAGGAAAGTAAAGTAACTAAATAAGAGAAGAATGATGGCAATGACGACTGTAAATAAGTCTAGCTGAACTAAAGTAACATGATAAGTCGAGGTAGTAAATGTAAAACAAGTGTAAACTGCTATAAATCCAGTACGAGATGAATCTAATACAAGATGAATCCAGTACCAGAAGATTCTAGGTAGTGATCAAGAATCCAGGTGAGTCCAGCTAATCTAATAGTGTGTTTTAAAATACCGAGATCGACATGTAAACGGCTGTGGGTAATCAGGCACACATCTCACTGATCAGGCGAGAGATGGCTATGCTTCCAGTAGATTCCAGTTGGAGATTCCAGATTTGGGGTATATCTACATGTCTTACTCAATATTTCCCCGCCCCGCAATACAAATGAATCTAGAATTCGACACGAGAATCGAGATGAGTCCAGCCAAAATATGATGATTCCAGAAATAGATTCCAGAATGATTCCAGTGATTCCAGTAATAGAGGCCAGATAATATGGTGAGTGTGTCGCATACATGAATCCAAAAATATCCATACGTGTGGTATCAGAGAATCACATAAAACTAAATAGAACTGAAATACAGTAACTAGCAAATAAATGAGAGAAATATCAAAGAATGTACTCGCCTGATACCCTGAAAAGAGTAGTGTAATATCAGATGTCTGCACCGGAGTCACAATGTCCTAAATAGAACAGTACAGGTTATAATATGTTTAAAACAAGGCAAATGATGGTTATGATACAATCTATATGATTTCTAGGCCAATCTAGGTCAAAGTCAACTCTAAGTCAAACCTGGTCAACTGTCTAGGTCAAACTAGGTCCCAGTCAAACTTGGTCAACTCTGGGTCAACCCAAGTCAATACTCTAGTTCATATAGGTCAATAAATTCAATCTGGTCAATCCTAGCCAAATGGTCCACTATTGGTCAAACTTGGTCTTAACTAGTCTAGTCTAGGTTTGGACACCAAATCTTATATTTGCTAAACCCAAACTCTAACTATACCATAACCAAGCTCATATCCTAAACATCATCTATGCATACCCTGACATACTCTACATCAACATACAACCATGTCTAACTACAGAACATATACCTATATATATATATATCATATTATTATATTCAAGAATATAGATAATGTTTATATACATATAATGTGATAGGGTAGTGTGGCATACCCATGTGTGTGTCATATACATTGTGGTACAACTCAGGAAATTTCAGCCCAAAATGTGATGTGTAACATATGTGTGGGTGTACTAAGTCAAGGATGAAGGGGAGGTTGTGTGTACATCATAGGTAGATATAGGATGTGTGTTTGGTATAGTTAACAGGAAAGTGGCATGAAAACAAGTTTGTGTGTAAATAACAGTTTAGGAAAATTAATAAAATGGCAAAAAGGAAAGGAAACCAGTTCAACTATTCCAAACAGTGATCCCCCAGTTCTCAGTTAGGTGCAAGGGGTGTGTGTGTACTCAGGAAACTGAGATGTGGGTAGAGGACATGTAAGCATGGTGTGTGCATATGGGTATCATGTGACAGTGCTAAATTCTCAGATTTCAGTTCAGTTTCATCAAAACTGTATGTGTTTATCAAGACAGTAAACAATAGACTCAGGTATATGATAACCCAACTTCACAGTCAAAAATATTTGAAACCTAAATAACTAGGAAACCAATCCTAATATCTAATCACACATACATATTCAACTTCTTACATGAAACTAAAAGAAGCTTACCCACTGTACATTACACATTCAGATTTTAGGATAACTTCTAATACCCAAAATTGAAGTATAGAACATACCTATATGTAAATACTAATAAATTGAACATATCTTAATGAAACATGAAAACATGATTTCATTTTGAAACCAACACTGAAATTGAACCCCATACAAATCATGAAAACCAATCTTTCAAAACAACTAAACTCAAATATAAATTTACATTTAAGTAACTAACAACAGGTGATTGATTAAGCAGGTAATTGGATCATAAATTCTCAGTTGAAAAGGAATTTGAAATCAGAACAGGAGTATTCCTGGACTGTGTGTGTTCAGTCCAGTCCCATTGGACACCCCCAACCCATTCAAAATCCTATTCTATAGTGCAAAGCCTCGACTAATACATAAAACCAATCTAGCAAGTCCTATTACACATATAGGAAACAAATCAGTAGTTTAAACAGCATTTAAAACCAGATTAAAAGAAATCACATTCAGGATTTTGAACTTGAACACAAGGTATCAGTGAATAGTGTAAACGACCCTTAAAAATCGAAGAAAACCAATAAATCGACAAGCAAGGTGTGCAGTGGGTAGGTATATATTACACATGTTGTGGGGGATGTGTTTGTGTCCAGGAAAATGGACACGAACTTGTCCAAACAAAAATCAACACAGAAATGACTCAGCTCTGAAAAATCCTCGTGTTGAGGTGCAGAGTGAGCTATGACACGACACGTTGTACGACACAAGTCGTGGTCATGCCCACGTGTCCACCTAGACTAGGGGGACGTGTCCAAGTGCCTACATGAACCCCAAGATGTGTCGTATCCTAGTTTCGAAGCCGTATCAGTGGCTCGTAATCGCGTGTGCGCGTGTCAGGATATTTCGGTACGAGCGCGAGAACTTCCTCGACTCGTAACCAAGTGCTATGAAACTTGGTGAGGGTCGAGTCAGACATGGGACCCATATCCTCACCAAATTCCACGTGTCCTGGTGGAGTATCGTGTCCTGTGTCAGCCCCGAAATAAAGGGGACACGTACAGTGTGCACGAGCAGGCACGAGACAATGCAGCCTCGTTTTCTTCGTGCACAGACAACGAGAACCCACAAAATTTTATGGGGGCCCTGTCAGTGGGTTCCCCACGCGCCCACAAGTTTTTGTGGCAAATAATGTCGTGTCGTGTCCTACAGGAGTGTCGGGTAGCAGGGGACTGCACGGGGCCTGTGCTGTGTCACGTGCATGCGTGTGTGTCCAATTGTTGGACACGAACGTGTCCATAATTATGCTCAGTAGGACACGAAATCAATAAACACATATAAAACAATTTTTCCATTCAAATACTTTTCAAAAATAACAATTAAATTCCCTTTGTGACATTTCATCGAACACCTATAAGCATACCATGACACGTGTCCGATACGGACACCAAACGGATATGAAATTCACCCAAATTTCAGGGACACCTAGGTGACTCCTAGATCTAGCCCTACATGCAACGAAAACTGAAATTTAATTCAATTTAAAGGATTTTACCTATAGGTGCAAATTGCATGGAAAAGCTCCAAATGGGAGGTGTTCCTCTTGATGGCCAATTGCTCCAAATGGATCCAAAACTGAAATGGCTCTCCACCAACAGTCCATAAACTCAATTTAGAACCCAATGCAAAAGACTAGGATGAAAAAGAGATCAAATGAATAAAATGGGATTTTTTTGGAAGGGGAAAACTTACCTTTCTTTTCTCCAAGTGTACGAATGAAATGAAAGAGGCAAGAACTCAAGGAGGAGATTATTTATAGGGAGGGGAGCCCTAGTGGCTGTTCATAGGTTCATTAATTAGGTTTAGGGTTCACTAAATAGCCCATGGGCTTATGTCATGATCAATTTAATAGTTAAGCCATAAGTCATTTCATGAAATCACAAGCCATGACTTAAATTCACTAAACCAAATCTCCTCATTCTAAAACTATTCTCTAATGACTAAAATAGGTTAACTCAAGTTAGGCTAGGGTCACCATGGCTTGGGTTAGCTTCTAGGCTAGTCTACTAGGTCTCAACAAGTCAAAGTCAAACTAGAATTCACCAATTCAACAAATTACCAAATAATTCAAATAAGTCAAAATGACCAAATTACCCCTAGGCTAAAAATGATAATTAAGTCATCATAATGACATGGTTAAGCTCTAGGTCATGCAGTCTCTCAGGTTTTACTAGCAGCACATCAAAATTACAAGTCATGACTAAAATCAATTCTTAAATAGTTTAAAAATTATTAAAAATCACTAAAAATCATATTGTGAATCAAATATCAATAATTAATAATTAAAATTACAAAATTTCAAAATTACCCTCATCTGAAAAACTGGGTGTTACAATCCTACCCACCTTAGAAAAATTACGTCCTCGAAATTAAAATGATCGCATCCCTACTAGGTCAAACCCCCAGCAAATCAAGGTCGAAGCAACACAATCCTAATGGTCGTGATTTCACAGTCTCGAACGGGGTCGCTACACTATCTAGAAATCAGAACAATATCCTGGCAGGTACTAATGGAATCACACAGGAAATTGGGAAGAAGAATGAGAAGGACAAACCTGCTAACCTATCACCTGCAGCGTCGGTCTCCTCGACCGCCATCACAAAAGATCCACCCGTCTGGTGCTGAGCTACAGGTGGCCTAGCTCCCTCAAGAGGAGGTACAAACTGACAGTCTATCTTCTGGTGGGCTTCACACCCACAGGAATAGCAAACCTTCAGCCTCTTCCTACACTGCTCCCTGGTGTGTCCCAACTTCCTGCAGTAGGAACAACTAATCGTCTTCGGGTCCTGACCCCGATACTGAGGCTGCACCTTCTGAACCATCACTGGTGCCCGGGTCTGCTGAATCTGAACATGAGGCCTCTTGGCTTGGCCTCCGCCGCTGCTACCACTCTGGAAGTCACGACCCCTCTTCAACTTCAACCCTAGGTCGTCCTCCGCTGCCATAGCCCCAGAAAATATCTTCGCAAAGGTAGCGTTCCGGTCGCTCTTAGTTAGCGATCGAATCTCTTGAATCAAGCCTGGGCGGAACTTCCTCGCCTTCGTCTTCTCAGTCAAGTTATCTATGAACCGGGCCAATCGACAAAACTCCCCGGCGTACTCAGCTACCGTCTGGGTTCCCTGAACCAGACCCTCAAACTGTGCCTCTATGCCTCCCAAGGCCACATCAGGAAAGAACTGCTCCTTGAACAGTTCCTTGAACTGGGCCCAAGTCTGGCCCTCAACTCCCACCCTGGGATCTGTCTGGTACCACGCACGTGCTAAGTCCTGCATCTGACTACCTGCCGCCTCGATATGGAGTCGATCTGGTATCTCTGCCAGCCTGAATATCTCCTCGATATGCTCTATCCAGTCGTCTGCATAATGAATGCCCTCAGTGCCCAGGAACTCTCTGGAATACATCTTATGGAAGTCCTGTATATCTTTCTCCATCTGACGAGGCTGCTGCTGCTCCCCCTGAGCAGTCACCATCTCTACTGTAGAACGAACCAGCTGGTGGGCCTCGTCAATCCCCTGACGATAATCGGCCGTCTGCTGCTACTGCTGCTGCTGGTGAGATGCCAGAATCCTCTTTACGAAAGAAAATAGATGAGCAGCATCTACCATCCCCGCATGTGGAGGCTGCTGCGGTGGAAGGATCTCGGGAAGCACCGGACTCTGCCTCTCAGCTAATGGAACACCCACCCCAGTTGATGGATCTCCGAAAGCTGCTAAAACATCCTCCCCAGATGGCATGACTGGGGCTGCGGTACCAGGGGCTGGCTGCTGAAGGTGAGAGGTGGCAGACCCCTCTGCAGCGGCTACTGTACCAGAGCGATGTGATCGTGTCTCCACCATCCTGAAGACAGATCGAAAAGGAAGTCAATACTGAGCAGGAATCGATAAAATCAAAGGAGGATAGTTTATTTCAAAGAAGACAATCAGTAAGATATTTAGATGGCATGAATTGAAGCAGAATTTTTCCTAACTGTGATTGAGTACCTCTCCGTTAAAGCCTATCTCTCAATCCTATCGCAGGCTCGCAGCAGTACAACTAAGTCGTCGTACTACCACGATATCGTACTAATACGACTCTCTAACTGCGTGGGCCACCACTAAAAATATGTCACGACCCGTACCTACTGTGAGGGTACGAGCACGTAACAACGCCCAGCCTACGCCGCAGTATCGGCGGTAGAACGCTGTCCTAGGTTACTATCTAATCAACAACTTACGCAACTATATAATGTACTTGTCAAAACTCAACTCCGAACGGAGGACAAGTATAGATATAAAGAATCTCAATCACAGTCTAAGAACGATAAGATATCACAGAAGTTATAACTAAAGACGAAATAACAGAATAAAACCAACAACTAATAAATATAAACTCAGAAAATCTCTACTACAATCATAACTAAAATCTCAACTACAATCTCAACTATATACAACTCAAGTTCTAAACATGAAAGCTGAACAACAACTAGCTAATCTCCCAATCACTCCTGAGTGTCGGGACCAAAGGTAGCTAAACCATCTCCACTGTAATATGTAGGGCATGTGTCCTCAGGGCAGTCATCTGTAAAATTTGTAACAGGTCCAGTCAGGACAGGAACGAGTACAACTCATCAAGAAAACCCAAGTAAAAGACAGGTAACTATAAAGCAGTTAAAGACAGTTTTATTGATGAATATGGCAGTTTATATACAGGTGATGGTATAGAGAAACAGTAAGATACAAGGAAAGTAAAGTAACTAAACAAGAGAAAAATGATGGCAATGACGACTGTAAATAAGTCTTGCTGAACTAATGTAACATGATAAGTCCAGGCAGTAAATGTAAAACAAGTGTAAACTACTATAAATCCAGTACGAGATGAATCTAATACAAGATGAATCCAGTACCAGATGATTCTAGGTAGTGATCAAGAATCCAGGTGAGTCCAGCTAATCTAATAGTGTGTTTTAAAATACCGAGATCGACATGTAAACGGCTGTGGGTAATCAGGCACACCTCTCACTGATCAGGCGAGAGATGGCTATGCTTCTAGTAGATTCCAGTTGGAGATTCCAGATTTGGGGTATGTCTACATGTCTTACTCAATATTTCCCCGCCCCGCAATACAAATGAATCCAGAATTCGACACGAAAATCGAGATGAGTCCAGCCAAAATATGATGATTCCAGAAATAGATTCCAGAATGATTCCAGTGATTCCAGTAATAGAGGCCAGATAATATTGTGAGTGTGTCGCATACATGAATCCAGAATTATCCATACGTGTGGTATCAGAGAATCACATAAAACTAAATAGAACTGAAATACAGTAACTGGCAAATAAATGAGAGAACTATCAGAAAATGTACTCACCTGATACCCTAAAAAGAGTAGTGTAATATCAGATGTCTGCACCGGAGTCACAATGTCCTAAATAGAACAGTACAGGTTATAATATGTTTAAAACAAGGCAAATAATGATTATGATGCAATATACATGATTTCTAGGCCAATCTAGGTCAAAGTCAACTCTAAGTCAAACCTGTTCAACTGTCTAGGTCAAACTAGGTCCCAGTCAAACTTGGTCAACTCTGGGTCAACCCAAGTCAATACTTTAGTTCAACTAGGTCAATAAAGTCAATCTGGTCAATCCTAGCCAAATGGTCCACTATTGGTCAAACTTGGTCTTAACTAGTCTAGTCTAGGTTTGGACACCAAATCCTATATTTGCTAAACCCAAACTCTAACTATACCATAACCAAGCTCATATCTTAAACATCATATATGCATACCCTGACATACTCTACATCAACATACAACCATGTCTAACTACAGAACATATACCTATATATATATATCATATTATTATATTCAAGAATATAGATAATATTTATATACATATAACGTGATAGGGTAGTGTGGCATACACATGTGTGTGTCATATACATTGTGGTACAACTCAGGAAATTTTAGCCCAAAATGTGATGTGTAACATATGTGTGGGTATAATAAGTCAAGGATGAAGGGGAGGTTGTGTGTACATCATAGGTAGATATAGGATATGTGTGTGGTATAGTTAACAGGAAAGTGGCATGAAAACAAGTTTGTGTGTAAATGGCAGTTTAGGGAAACTAATAAAATGGCAAAAAAGAAAGGAAACCAGTTCAACTTTCCAAACAGTGATCCCCCAGTTCTCAGTTAGGTGCAAGGGGTGTGTGTGTACTCAGGAAACTGAGATGTGGGTAGAGGACATGTAAGCATGGTGTGTGCATATGGGTATCATGTGACAGTGCTAAATTCTCAGATTTCAGTTCAGTTTCATCAAAACTGTGTGTGTTTATCAAGACAGTAAACAATAGATTCAGGTATATGATAACCCAACTTCACAGTCAAAAATATTTGAAACCTAAATAACTAGGAACCCAATCCTAATATCTAATCACACATACACATTCAACTTCTTACATGAAACTAAAAGAAGGTTACCCACTGTGCATTACACATTCATTTTTAGGATAACTTCTAATACCCAAAATCGAAGTATAGAACATACCTATATGTAAATACTGATAAATTGAACATATCTTAATGAAACATGAAAACAGGATTTCATTTTGAAACCAACACTGAAATTGAACCCCATACAAATCATGAAAACCAATCTTTCAAAACAACTAAACTCAAATATAAATTTACATTTAAGTAACTAACAACAGGTGATTGATTAAGCAGGTAATTGGATCATAAATTCTCAGTTGAAAAGGAATTTGAAATCAGAACAGGAATATTCCTAGACTATGTGTGTTCAGTCCAGTCCCATTGGACACCCCCAACCCATTCAAAATCCTATTCTATAGTGCAAAGCCTCGACTAATGCGTAAAACCAATCTAGCAAGTCCTATTACAAATGTAGGAAACAAATCAGTAGTTTAAACAACATTTAAAACCAGATTAAAAGTAATCACATTCAGGATTTTGAACTTGAACACAAGGTATCAGTAAATAGTATAAACGACCCTTAAAAATCGAAGAAAACCATGCAGAGGGTAGGTATACATTACACATGTCGTGGGGGATGTGTTCGTGTCTAGGAAACTGGACAAGAACATGTCCAAACAAAAATCAACACAGAAATAACTCAGCTCAGAAAAATCCTTGTGCTGAGGTACAGAGTGAGCTATGACACGACACGTTGCACAACACAAGTCGTGGTTATGCCTACGTGTCCACCTAGACTAGAGGGACGTGTCTAAGTGCCTGCACGAACCCCAAGATGTGTCGTGCCCTAGTTTCGAAGCCGTATCAGTGGCTCGAAATTGCGTGTGCGCGTGTTAGGGCATTTCGGTGCGAGCGTGAGAACTTCCTCGACTCGCAACCAAGTGCCACGAAACTTGGTGAAGGTCGTGTCAGACATGGGACCCATCTCCTCACCAAATTCCACGTGTCCTGGTGGAGTATCGTGTCCTGTGTCAGCCCCGAAATAAAGGGGACACGTACAGCAGGCACGAGACAGTGCAGCCTCATTTTCTTCGTGCACATACAACGAGAACCAACAAAATTTTGTGGGGGCCCTGTCAGTGGGTGCCCGCACGCGTCCATAAGTTTTTGTGGCATATAGTGTCGTGTCGTATCCTATAGGAGTGTCGGGTAGCAGGGGACTGTACGGGGCCTGAGCTGAGTCCCTTGCGTGTGTGTGTGTCCAATTTTGGGACACGAACGTGTCCAAAATTATGCTCAGTAGGACACGAAATCAATAAACACATATAAAACAATTTTTCCATTCAAATACTTTTCAAAAATAACAATTAAATTCCCTTTGTGATATTTTATCGAACACCTATAAGCATACCATAACACGTGTCCGATACGGACACCAAACGGACACAAAATTCACCCAAATTTTAGGGACACCTAGGTGACTCCTAGATCTAGCCCTACATGCAAAGAAAACTGAAATTTAAATCAATTTAAAAGGTTTTACCTATAGGTGCAAATTACATGGAAAAGCTCCAAATGGGGGGTGTTCCTCTTGATGGCCAATTGCTCCAAATGGATCCAAAACAGAAATGGCTCTCCAACAATAGTCTATAAACTCAATTTATAACCCAATGCAAAAGACTAGGATGAAAAAGGAGATCAAATGAATAAAATGAGATTTTTTTGGAAGGGGAAAACTTACCTTTCTTTTCTCCGAGAGTAGGAATGAAATGAAAGAGGCAAGAACTCAAAGAGGAGATTATTTATAGGGAGGGGAGCCCTAGTGGCTGTTCATAGGTTCATTAATTAGGGTTAGGGTTCACTAAATGGCCCATGGGCTTAAGTCATGATCAATTTAATAGTTAAGCCATAAGTCATTTCATGAAATCACAAGCCATGACTTAAATTCACTAAACCAAATCTCCTTATTCTAAAACTATTCTCTAATGACTAAAATAGGTTAACTCAAGTTAGGCTAGTGTCACCATGGCTAGGGTTAGCTTCTAGTCTAGTCCACTCGGTTTCAACAAGTCAAAGTCAAACTAGAATTCACCAATTCAACAAATTACCAAATAATTCAAATAAGTCAAAATGACCAAATTACCCCTAGGCTAAAAATAATAATTAAGTCATCATAATGACATGGTTAGGCTCTAGGTCATGCGGTCCCTCAGGTTTCACTAGCAGCACATCAAAATCACAAGTCATGACTAAAATCAATTCTTAAATAGTTTAAAAATTATTAAAAATTACTAAAAATCATATTGTGAATCAAATATCAATAATTAATAATTAAAATTACAAAATTTCAAAATTACCCTCATCTGGAAAACTGGGTGTTACACACTGAGACTCCTACGATAGAAGCTTGCTCAGCGACGACGGCTTCAGAAGCCAACTGTAACACCCCAGTCCCAAAATACTTAGGACTAAGTATATAGACATGCCAGCTGCACACATACGAAGTATATCCAAATATATGGAACCCACGTATGTATATATAAGCTGTAAGAATGCAATAAACCATGATAACTAAATCTCATCCACAATAAGAAAGTAATATATGATAAAAGTTAACACTAAATTATTATTTGTACAATAGTTGGGCGGAGACAAATCCACTACCAACTACTTTAAATGAGAGAAAATATACAAGAAAATGATCAATAAAGATGGCAAGACGAACCAAGAATAAGCCTCCTCGATGGAAAAAGAAAAGACCACGATCTTTGCTAGAGCACATGCGAAGCATCATGAATAGAACCCACCAGAAGAGATAACCAGGTCCTCAGAGGGACGTAACAAGATACAAGAAGAACATTCCATATAAACTGTGATATATAATAGAAAATAAAGGGATGCATGCAATAGGGGGCCTACCAGTTCTACAGTGATAATGCAGTTAAGAACAAACCTTCAACGCATGGGCACTCTGGCTACAGGTACAGAAAACTTAGGTATAGTTCCACCAGGATACCATGGACCTCAAAGCATAATATTTCTCGAATGTTAGAGGCTAGCAGGATCAGAAATAGGAAATTATATACATGGCCCATACGTTAAGGAACTGTCCTCCCCACTCGATGCCTAGTAGGGTCACATCAATGTCCTATAGGAACCTCTAGTAACTGTCAAGTCTACTATCATGCAATTCTATTGACAGTTTTACTCCTAACCGTCGCACGCCTCATATGTATCAGTGGCCGACCGACTACACGAGTACGTGTCCTACATGTGACTCACAGCTCGTGATGATTATGTGTCAAGGACGTATGAGGTATACCAATACCTCATCATAACTGGGTGGTCACTAGTCTAAGTCAATGTAAGAAAATAGAACAAAACAAGAAAAAATGACTGATACAATCGCTTGCAACCAAGTGTGACTTCGACGCACAATGATATAATACTACCAACAAGTAAAAATGCTAAAAATAAATAATTGAAAATAAGATAAGGTAAATCACAGAGTAAGGTGGCAAGGTATCTTGCCTGGTAGTGTGGGGATGACAACTCCAAACAGTCAATCACGTCAGTAATGGAAACTAAAAATCCACGAAAAGATATATCTCAAAAATGCTTGTCCAAAAGTACAATTTTGGAACAGGAGCAAAATCATAATTTTCGGCCAAAACGATATCCGCCGTTGGATCCGATTTGCACCGAAATGTGTGCCAGTATCTATGGTCTCTAAAGTTATCAAACTACATGAGTACGGGTCCGATTTGAGGATATGAACCCGACCATATGTCCAAAGTTGGATTTCGGTGGGCCATACCAATTTTGTCTGTTGGATCGGATCGCAGGTCCACAAAATAGGCGTTTCGGTTTGACCTTCTCATAATCAGACCAAACTTGGCACACAGGACCAGAAAATCGATGCGATCCTGCTGGCACAAGTTTCGTCTCGATATGACGACTGTACACGAAGTTATGGCCTAGTTTACAGAAGGTCAATACGGGGGTATCTTGCCGGATACGCACTGATTTTGTCGTGCACGCACAACGAAATCGAGTTCCGTCAGTTTCTACACGTCGACAACATCCATACGCCCCTTTCGATGCTAATGAGTTGCGACCACGTCGCCCAGTTTGTCGGGGTGCACGTCGTATTAGAATTTTTTCCCTAATTTTTTAGTTTTTGAAACAGTTTTTCTTGCATGTTTATAATCAAATAACTATCTGCATAATTGATGGAAAATAAATCTACCTGAAAGGATTTACTCTCTTATATGTTGTCTACAGTTTTGTTCAATTATATTTGGAAAAATTCTAAATATTTGACATAAATCAGTCCTCGAAATATGGTGTGTGGACTATTTTTTGTTCCCTGTTTTGAATAGTTTTTTAAGATCTTTACTCTGATTTTATGGTCGATCTGTTAAGTTATATCAAATTCCCTTTGAAAGGGTTTGAAGCTGGTTATGTTGGCTACAAATAGGATTTGATAGATCAAAAATCGATTAAATAACAACGGAGAAATCAAATTCGTAATTGGGGTACCTAGGTTCGTTCTAAACAGGGTCGGCCTGTTATGCACAGCGCCCGTGTGCGGGTCAGCAGCCGTATTATAGTTGCTGTGCGCATATGGCAGGTTTCGAGTGGTGCTAATGGTGGTATCCGGCGTGCAGTCATTTCGTGAGAGGTCGGGGGATGCCTTGGGATCGAGAGCTCGGTTGCACGAGAGGTTCTCTCTTAGAGTTTCAAAGAAACCTGAAGAAATTGTTCTCAATATCTATATCGATTTCCCATTCGATTTAAACACGAATTTAAATTTAATTTGGAGAAGGATTTCATCTAATCGGAGGAGAATATGATAGGGATTACATCGCAGAAGATTTGAAAGGGATTGGTGTTAATTCTATCGGGTTTTGAAAATTTTAAAAGAACTCTTGCTTGTATGTGCTTTTCTCGGGCTCGGCTTGGGCTTCTGGTTGGGGGTGGGGGATGGTGAACAGTACTAAGCATAGTTCACATAGTTTCTTTTTTTTCTTTTTTTACCGATATAGTTATGTATAAAATCTGAAAATAATATCTAAATAATAGCAGAAATAAATAAAAAATATACTTAAACCCATTGTAGCATATTTTTCTAGTGTAAAATATTTAGCCTATATAAATGTGCAAATATATATTAAAAATCTTTTTTCTAAGAAATTAACATTAACCAAAATAATGATAATAATAATAATAATAATAATAATAATAATAATAATAATAATAATAATAATAATAATAATAATAATAACAACAATAAGCACAAGAACAAAATTATAATAATGATGATAAATAGTAGGTTTATAATAAATTGGGGTAGCACACATTACTACTCTGACTATTATTAAAAGAATATTTAATTCAAATCCTTTAAAAGAATAAGTAAATAAATAAATAAATAAATAAATAAAACAAGAAAGAGATAACCATAATATGATTTAATAATTTAAAAATAAATAAAAATCAAAATAAATTAATATAGCAAGGTAGATAGTTAATTGGCTAGTTATGGCACATGATTACACTAGCCGTGCCATATTTTCTAGTCAACCTATACCATAAAACCTAGCCATTACTAAGACTATATTCATAAAGAAAATATTATTTTAAAATATAAAAATCAAAACTATTTTATTTTAGCAAAATATAAAAAATAATTTCTATTAAAATTTGGGGGTTTACACCAACTGCTTCCCTTAGGCCTGCCGAGTGCTCGTCGTGGCCTCTCCAACTTGTCTCGTTGACAATGCTCTGGTCTGTCTCCTACTCACTACAGCCGGTCAGGTGCTTGAGAAGCATGGAAAATATAGGGTTCATGCGGATCACAAATTGCCGTATATGTACTTTGGGCCAAACATGTCCGCATAAAAGAAAGCCGTATGACAGATTCAATACCTCATGCGGCCCGTCGACAACCAGCTGCAGAAGAAAGTTATGCGACCAATAGGATCAGTTCGTCTGATAAAGGTGACAAGTTCTGTCAAAACTGACAAAAATGATAGCTCTGACAATTTGATAAAAAGATAAGACGTGAGACGTCACCAAAAGCAGGGTTCATACGCTTTCATGCTGCCAGAAGGAGTGTCACCTAAGCCGCATGAACCTTATACGGCTCAAACATATGCGGCCCCAAAGTCTTCGAACTTCATGCGGCCAAGGATGACTGTGACCCAAGCCACATGAGCTTTATGCAGCCAAAATACAGAATCTATGCAGCTTAAATCCTTAAGCTAAGGAAGTTTACGACTTAAGCCGCATGAGTCTCATGCGGACCCACACAGTCAAAACCTGGGAGACTCTTGCAACTCAAAATGACTCCTGCGACAGGACACGTGGCAGGCTGACCATGTCTTAACTACCCAGATATGCTGCAACAAAATCCCAACAAATCGACAGATGGCAGCCAAAGAGCGGGTCTTCACGTGCTATGCGGCTCAACATACATACCATTATAAATAGCAGGGTGTCACACCCCTGCAAAAGGCTGGAAACCTTCGAAAAGTAATTTCTTCAAGAGCTAAGGACTGCGTCAGATAGTCCAAGAAGTAAGGCATTGTTGATAACACTTTTTCGAGCCTCTTCCATCACCCCCAAGAATCAAAACTAAACAATTGTACTTAGAATGTTTCCTAGGATTTCTTTCTAGGCATTTCTTTGTACATGCGAGTTTGTAATTAATTTCAGTGTTCCTATAATACCTGTCTTTGATTTTTTTTTATGGCAAACATGATGGCGACTCTGCTGGGGACATCCTACTCCTCTGATGAGAAGCTAGTGATACAATCTGACGCTTCCAAGCTCGGCTCTACGCAGCAAATGCTTGTGGTTCGTTTTGACCAACAAGCCTTCGAAGGAATGCCCTTTGAAGGGAGTACCAGCCTATCTCAAAAGCGAGCCAATCCAAAGAGAACTCACAGGACGGCGGTGTACAGAACTGTTGCCCCCGACCAAGTTCTTGAAGAAGCTCCTTCTGCAGCCCAAGACATTGACCAAAGCTCTCTTGCGGCTTTGCTTCTGACTGCAGAGGACCCCACTGTCCCCAAATCTAGCAGATGAAAATACTACGATGCTAAGTTTTTGGGACACAAGGGAAATCCATGCGGACAAAGAAGAAGCTGTATAAGAGAGATGACCAGTCTAGCCATGCGACAGCCAACTCTAGTCGCAGGCAGACAACTCATGCGGCAGCCAACTCTGGCCGCAGGAAGGTGGCCCATACGGCAGCCAATTCTGGCCGCAGGAAGGTAGCCTATGCGACAGCCAGCTCTGGACGCAAGAAGATATCCCATGCGACAGCCATCTTTGGCCGTAAGAAGATAGCCCACGCGGCAGCCAAACCTGGCCTCAGACAGGATGTTTCATGCGGCCTTGTCAGAAGCTCTATGTTCAACCATCTCTCATGCGGGCCCGATGCTATGCGGCCCATTGAGAATATGGGATGTATTAATCTAGACTCTTTCTACTATGCGCCTTTGGGTGATAAGTCAAAGAAGTCTAGGGTAGTGTGGGCCCAACAAGCCCAGTCAACTGTCCAAGTTTCTGATTGTCAGCGGGCCCTATTGACTGTTACACGGGCTTCTGATAGAAAGTTGTACAGAACCACCCGCGTCCAGTCCCCCATGGCTAACGAACAGGGTGGGTCTTTAAAGTCTCCCTCCAATGATCCAAAGCAAGTGCTTTTACTAGCCATAGATTAGGGAGCAAATATGATACCTAAGTACCCATACGCTCAGGATACCCAAGTCCACAAGTTTGGTGCAAAGGTAGATCAGCTTGCTACCGACTTGCGTGAGGTGATTACTCACAAACACAAGGTGGCAGCGTTGTCATACAATGATTCCCTCTCGGGACGTCATTGCACCCAAGTCAAGATCAACTGCTGCTGCGATAAATCAGCAGCACCTGAAGGTCGGTAGTCAGTTTTCCAATGACTGCAGCAGCCAGCACCTGTCCGACAACAACTCAAGAAACAGGTGCAAATTTTGGGGACGAGGAGTTTCCTTTCGCCTCCTGTAATTCAACTCAAAAGGTTCCTCCTAGCAAGGAAGGAAAGAAGACAGGCTCTTCCAGCCCGACAATCTCGGCCAATAGTACAAGGAGACCCTCATCTGGAAGGTTCCTACCGACAACCACAGGGGGTGTCTATTTAGGCACTCGATCCAAAAATAAGCTTCCAGCACCCGGGGGTGCACCTTCGGCCTTCTAGAGAGTAGATGAAGCTGGAGGTAGCAGTCCCCTCAATATATGCGACAATACAGTGTACCAAGAGCACATACAGGGGATAGAGACCCTCCAGAACTGTGCAATAGACTTGGACTTTCCTGAGGACTACCACCCTCACCAAGATGATGCAGCTTCCTGCATAGGTGGTAGCACCCCTTCCGAGTCCGGGGAAGATGACATTCTGACATTCCCCGACGATTTCTCTGTATAAGGGTACAGCACAGAGAACACCTCTGCTACGATCCCTTCCACCTCTATCCACGTGAGGATAGTCTTTATGGATGACGATGATCATGAAGCACCTTCTGATCGACAACGTCTAGAAGTACTTGAAGCCATGCTCCTATCCTTGGTCAAATCCGTGGATGAAATCAAAGCCGCCTTGCCAATCCAACAGACAAGGACGCCCGGACAAACAAACTTAGGACCCGCAGTCAACGCGGACTCCAACACGACCGCCCCTCCTTTGGGTGATGATCCCTTAGGAGCATCCGTTCCTTCAGCTGCAAATAAAGCCAAGGAGGGAAGTCTAGGAGCTTCGAGCAATGTTCAATGCCCAAGACTCCTCTCGGGACCTCATAATATGTTAGCCATATCCCGTTGTATGGAGAGATGTTCCTTTTCCACCATGGTACAAGCCGTTCTATATCGACTCTTATGATGGGAAGACCTCTGCTAGTCGGTACATGAATTACTTTGAAGTCACAACCGACCACTTGCCGCATATAGTGATGCCATTCTCATACGATTATTTATCGGAGCATTGGAGGGGATCGCGTTCGACTGGTACCGCAACCTTTCCAACAACTGCATCCATTCTTTTGACGGATTCAAGCACATGTTCCTGGAAAGATTCTATGAAGTGGGGCATGATGTAAATATCATCTCTCATGGACGTCGTTCATGGAGAAAGGGAGTTAACAATGAACTATATCGAGCGGTTCCGCCAAACCACAATGAGATTGCCCCAAGGCAATCCCGAGAGCTCCTTGATTGAAATCTGCCAGAAGAAGTTGCTCCCCACAATTAGCCTCTGGATGGATGACGATCAGTTCAGGGATTGGACGACCTTCATCATAAGTGCTACCAAGACAGAGATAAAATTGAAGAAGGCTCGCCAGCTAGGATTACACATCCCAGACGGAGAGGATAAGGGCAGACGTCCTGGTTCCACTTCCAGCAACAACCACAGTGGCGTCACCTCCAACTGGGACAATAAGGGCAAACAATCCATGGTCGCTGATGCGACCCAGAAGCCCGAACAAAAATAGGCGAAAGGTCCGTGGCCCAAGGTGAATTACTCATTTGAAGATAGTCATGTCAAACCTATCTTCGATATGCTCTTGCAAGGGGGTAGGATCCAGCACCCTCCACCAAGGCGCGAGCCCTGAACGGCAGAAATGGAGGACCCAAAATATTGTCACTTCTACCGCTATGTTCATCATTCCACTCATGACTGCTTCCAATTAAAGCGGTACATTCATAGTCTTATCGACTCCAAAGCCCTGTTGATAGACTTTGAAGAGGTTACCGTGGCGGTGAACATGGTGTCAATTCAGTTCGGCGACTTTCCTACAACAAGCACTCCAGACGGGGTAATACCTGTCCCCCGGGCAACGATGGAGGTTACTAATCTTTCACCCCTCCGGAGCCAAACATTTGGATTGGTACCTCTCACCACATCGCGAGGAGAGATCATGTGGGTGCATCCATGTAAACCCCCAATATTTTCCTAAATTATTTTAGTGCCTTAAAAGTTATTTTTATTTATTTGGTATATGCACGTAAATAGAAATACATGTGTGTATATATTATATGTGTGTTGTAATATTCTATTAAATAAGGTATATAGTAAATTCTAGAATTTTTAGGAATTTATTGGTAAATTTTTAGGAGTCTATTGCTTGCTTAAAATATATATATATATTTATATTTGATATATATATATATATATATATACATATATATATATATATATATATATATATATATATATATTTTTATTTATATATATATATATATATATATATATATATATATATAACTGGTTAATATTATAAAAAAATATATATATAGGGGGGGAGGGGACCAACCCACGTGGGGCCGGTCCACCTCACCCGGCCCCCTCTCTTATGCAAATCTTAGCTTTGCAGCTACAGCTGCTATTAGAAACACCCGACCCCACCTAATATATGGCATAGCAGCAACTGCTGCTAAGAGTAATAACCCGAGCCCCCTTAGCTTTAGTCCTATTCGAAATAGGATCAGCGGCGTTGTATATATATGCAACCGCTCATCTAATTAAACCCTAACCCCGCTCTCATAATCAAAAACCTCTCGACCCAAGGCCGCCAACCTTCCCCCACATCCCGCGCTCACCGTCAATCTCCTGCCCGTCGTCGTCGACGTCCGGTTCGCCGTCCAACCGCTCGGAGTCGACAGTAATCAGAGAATACTATGATTTCGAAAAACTCAGGTACCCATCTTCCAATTTTGATTTCTTTAAATCTGTTCGACGAAAATTTGATCTATCAAATGCTGTGCACAGTAGACATAACCCTTTTCAAAACCCTTCTGATAGAATCGAGCAAAATCCCATATATCTCCCGGTCATTCGAACCAAACTTCCTGAAAAACTGTCGAAACAGAACAGTTTCAGGGCAGTCCCAAACACATATTTGGAAGCCAGAATCTTGGCGATTCTTCGACCGTTTTGATAAATAAATTGAACACGTGTGAAGACAACATAACCACGATTGAAACGCAACTTGTATATCTATATTTTGATTTCTGTGTGATAAATAAATCAGTGTTGAATTTGAGAGAAAAACTGTTTTCAAAATAATAGATTTTAGAAAACCTCCTCCGATACGACGTACGCCCCGACAAACCGGGCAACCTGGTCATGTGCTATACGCATCGAAAGGCGCGTATGGACGTTACCGACATGTGGGAACTGATGGAACTCAGTTTCGTCGCGTGTGTGCGACGAAATCAACGCGTATCCGTCGAGATACCCCCGTATCGACGTTTTGCAAACTTGCCCATAACTTCGTGTACAGTCGTCGATTCGAGACAAAACTTGTGCCAACAGGTCCGGATCAAAATTATGGTCCTGCATGCCAAGTTTGGTTCGATTCTGAGAAGGTCAAATCGGAACACATTTTTGGCTGGCCCGCGACCCACTCAAACGGACGATTTTGTGCACGGCTCATCGAAATCCAAAACTGGACAAACCGTTGAGTTCCTCTCCTCAAACTGAAATCGTAGACATGTAGTTTGACAACTTTAGAGACCATAGACTTTGGCATACGTTTCGGTGCAAAGCGGGTCCAACGGCGGACATCGTTTTGACCCAAAATTATGATTTTGCCCCTGTTCCAGAATTTGACTTTTGGACAAGTATTTTCTAGGTATATCTTCTTCACCGAGATCATTTTTTATGTTTGTTTCAGCGTCCAAAGTTGTTTGGAGATTGTGACATTTCTTGGCTGACATTATGATTACTTGGACTTGCCACTTTGCACCATCAGGCAAGATACCTTGCGACCTTACTCTGTGATTATTATATTCTTATTTTCAGTTGTTATTTTCAGCATTTTATTTCGTGATTTTTAAACTGTGCGTCCAAGTCACACTTGGGTGCAAGCGACTCTATCGGTCGTTTTTCTTGCTTTATTTATTCTCTTGCATTGACTTAGCTTTTTGACCACCCATTGATGTTGAGGTATTGGTATATCTCATATGGCCTTGACACTTGTTGTATCATGTGATGTGAGTCACATGTAGGACACATTTTCGCATAGTTGGCTGGCCATCGATACGTATGGAGCGTGCGACGGATAGGAGAAACTGCCAATAGTATTGTATTTTAGAAGACTTGGCGGTTACTAGAGGTTCATATCAGTCATGGAGATGATGATACTAGGAATTGGGTGGGGAGAATAATACCTGACGTATGGGCTTCTTTACACTTCCATGATTAGCTGTGCGCTCCTCCGGAGACGCAGGCTCCTGGCGCCCTCTGACGTTTTCCAGAGCGTTATGGACGTAGCCCTTGCACATGGTGCCCTCTGACGCTTCCCGAGCATTATGGATGTAGGCCCCTGGTACCCTTTATGGGAACTATACCGATCCCATTTACAGCCAGGGCTCATGCGTCGAAGGATTATATCTCAACTGCATATTCACAGTAGAATGGTCAGGAACCCGATTGCATGCATACCTTTTTCTCTTATTATATTACCACAGTTAATATGGCATGGTGTTTTCTTGTATCTTGCTATGTCCCCTGAGGACCTGGTTATCTCTCCAGGTTTAGACGATTTTTCACAGGAGTACGGAGCGGCATTGGAGCTATCTTACATTAATGACGAGGCAGTCACTACTGATTTCTAGTTTATTCTATATTTGAGACAATTGTAGACATTCTTTACATCTCTTTTCTTTCTATTTTGTGGAGGTCGGACTCCGATCTTGTGAGACTATTTTTCATAGCTGTTTAGAGTGAGTATGTTCACCCGGCTATCTTTTGATACCCTGCTTTATTCATTTGGACTTTATTATCTTCTGTGTTGAGCTGTGATGAGATTAGATATGTTATTTTGGCCTGTGATTAATTTTATTTACAGCTTATGTGTATATATGAGGATTCCATATATTGGAGTATTCTTCGTATATGTGCAGCTTTCATGTTCACGTACTCGGTCCTACGTATTTTGGGACTGGGGCATTACATGTTTTTATTGTGGCCCATGCAGGTCTACGTTAATATTATTGGGTTTTATGACTGTACCCAACAAGCCTGCATATAGAAATAGAAATATCTCATCCAAAATTACTACTACCTCTTGACTTCCAATCTTTTCGAAACTTCATTAAGTATTCGATTTACTTCATATCTAATCTTTCCTAATTTCAACTTATCTTCCTCGTGCCAACAGTATGAATCTACGAAGCGGACGCACTTCTGCCTTGGCCCTCATATCTGGTGAGGAGACTACATCGGAAGACAGAATCCTCCCATAACTCCAGCGACACCATACCAGCCAGGACTGTCGCAGCCTACTACAACACCGACGACGGAGTACCCAGAGATCGCAGCACCCCACGGTAGCCAGGCTGGACAGACTACTATACTGCCATCGGGAGGGAATGTACCACTGCCTCCTCCACCACCATTCCTTCAGCATTTTCCCCTACAGTCGGGACCTCAGATGCCTCCACCACCGACAGATGGGAGCCCTACTACTCAGTTTATGTATACCATGATGCCGGCTCAGTGGCAGCAGACTGAGCTGATGAGACAGACGATGATGGCAGCTATGGCTAGACCTCCACCACCACCTCCAGTACCAATACCAGCACCGGCTCTGCATCCCTATGAAGGCTCTATCAAGAATTTCATAGATATGAACTCCAAGGCCTTTAGAGGGACGGAGAAGCCATAGTGGCTTATTAGTACTGAGAAGCTACTGAAGGCATCCCAGCTGCCAGCTCGAGATTGGATGACAGCAGTGGACCTACTGTTAGAAGATAATGCTCACCACTGGTGGAAGGCGGAAGAGAGACGATTAGGCACTGGGATCACCTGGAAGCAGTTCTATGATGCATTTTATGAGAGATTCTTCCCTATACATGTTCGAGATGGTCTCTATGACCTGTTCCTTCATCTGAAACAAGGGAATATGACAGTTGATGAGTATGACTCGGAGTTCAATCGCCTGAGTCGATTTGGTACAGGATTAATTCCGACAGAGTTAGAGAAGGCGAGGTAATTTCACCAGGGGCTTGCACCAGAGCTCAAGTCTTATACTTCTACCCAGTCACGAGTCTCCCATTCAGCTGTCTTGGAAGAAGCTCGTGCTCAGGAGATTCTTCGCAAGAAACAGCAGCAGACATCGAGGCGACATACCCCAGCAGTTACACCAGTCCGAGCCACTCAGAGTGGACCTATCAGGAGGACCACATGACAGTTCCAGCAGAGGCCCTCACCTTATCAGAAGCCCATTTGCCATTACTACAAAAAACAAGGACATATCCAGAACGACTGCAGGACTCGCCTTGGATTATATTTGAGATATTGATTCAATCAGCATATGCTCAAGGATTGTCCGGAGCAATATGTAATAGTACAAGCTCGGCAAAATCTGATGCCCACAGCCCCAGCTCTCCCAGCACTGTCACGACCCGTACCCTAGAGTTAGGGTACAAGAACGTAACAACGCCCAGCCTACGCCGCAGTGTCGACGGTAGAACGCTGTCCTAGGTCTCAATGCATCTAACAGTATAAGACTAAATAGTTTATACTACCCAAATGGGGGTGACATAGCAGAATGTAAACTCAATGACATCTAAGGTAGAGCATAAAGGAAGATAGATAAAACATGAAATCGAAAAGAGATACAACAGATAGAAGTCTAAGTGTCTAAGATACAAACTCAGAATACATCTCAAAACCCAAATACAGTAATCCATAAATACAACTCAAGATGACTGAAAATAAACTATAAGCAAAAACCCTAGCTATCAATGCAACCTCTACTGTCTCCTCTAGGCTAGCAGGCAACCTCCAGGCTATCTATAAAATTTATCAACAGGTCCAGTCAGGACAGGAGTGAGCACATTACATCTCAACAGTTCATAGCTGGTTAGAAAATATAATCATGCAGTAAAGTAAGATACAAGTACTGAAAGAAGTACAGTATGTAAACAGAAAGAGAAAGCTGTAATAGAAATATCTACTATAAATAGAGAACTAACATGTGGCTAGTGAGTCAGAGTACAATATAGACATGTAAATGGCATAGGAGATTCTGATGCTACACTATGGAAGAGATTCTGATACTACACTACTTGGATAGTATTCACATGTCTATTTCTACTCCCCCGTACCCCCAATCAGTACACAAGGATCCAACCAAGTTATGTTATGATTCCACGCAAAGCCCCTGAAGGGTGATACATGGATGTCCCAAAAATAGGGATTCTAGGAGATTCTAGGATACCCAGTAAATGGGATAGGAGATTCTAAGAGACTTTGTGATCATAAGAGTATATGTCACAAGTGATCAAAGAACCTATGAAGCATAGTGATACGTCATGTAAGTGAAACGCACAGAACATGTAGTACCCGATGCTTCCTAAGGATAACATCTCAAGAAGGGATCCGTATAGTACCAATCCGTGTGACCAACGTGACAGTACAAGTAAAGTAATTTAATGCAGAAAATAATTCTAAGCAGGATATGAAATAATCAGAGAATGTACTCGCCTGATATCTGAATGTCCAAGATAAAAATACTGTTCGAGAAGAGGTGTCTGGGTCCTAATTAGAACAGCACAAGTCACAACATGTCCAGAAGGGTAATATAAAGCACTACAATGCATTCTACATGAATCTAGGTCAAACTAGGCCAAAGTCAACCCTTGGTCAACTCTGGTCAACTGCACTAGTCAAACTAGGTTAAACTAGGTCATGTCCTAACCATGTAAATCTTACTAGGCCTAACCAAGACTATCCTAGCAAGCACACATCAATATAAGGCTACATAAGCCAACATACACCCAACTCTATATAGCATGCAATTATTCAATACTCAAATAGGCAAGAATTCACATTGGATATACACTAGGTAATCTATTACTTTAAGCTATATATGTCTACACATATATACACATGCATATGTTGGTATTCAACATTAGGTCTATAATCATGGCATTTCAAATGGTTATATAAACTTATATATTACAACACAATATGCTAACATATATATAATATACATACATAGCTAAGTTAACTATATTCATAAATACTTATTTAAGAGGCTATGTGTGCGTATGTGAACATGGCAAAGGAGCAAGTGATGGTTAAATGGCCATACATAGTGTATACATATCAAAGAGTGTCAAAGTGTAAGTGAACAATGTGTCAAGTGTGATAGTGTCAACATAGTATAAGGGGGTACATGAGGTAATATAGGATTTGTGTTAACATAGAACATTACATCTCATTAACTTGTATATTGCATACATTACATCTATTATTATATTATATTCATTCTTGCATTCATTCATCATTCATTTATTCTCTTGTACCACTATATGCACCATACATTACATACTATGGAACCTACATATTCATTACAAGCCATACTTATACATGCTTACATTAGATAGGATACTTACACCTCATACATTATTTATTTAACTATTTACTCATGCTTGTATTCTCTATTTAATTACATAATGTATATACATTAACATGGGGTAAAATCAAATAGAACATTATATTACACACAAGGGAGTACAAAATGCATATACCGAATAGTAACTCCTACTAATAATCAATACTATACCATCTCAGCATGAATTAAAATTTAGGATTAAAGTATGTTATAGATCTATGTGTTAGCTTTCCGAAACTTCAAACGGATCGCGTTTTCGTTTTTGAAAACTCCCGGAATCGCGAAAACACCGAGAACGCATTTGTCTTTCGTACAGCTGACACTCAAATAATTCTCCAGAAAGTTACAGAAAGAATTAGGCCTATTAATACATGTTTTTGGAAAGCTAACTTCAATACACTTCTTTTAAAAAAACGGGAGATTAAATCGAGCTTTGAGCTAGAAGTTATGACTTTTCTAAATTAGGGCTGAAATTAAAAATGTGGATAAAAATTATGATGGATTTAGGTAGTTTGAGACAAAAGAACACAAGTATATAACATAATATATCAAGAACACACTCTCTACACTAATATATATATATATGAGACACTATAGAACACATCTCCAATACAAAAAATATGAGATTAAACATGTAATAATTTATTCATACATAACAACAACACAGTGTGCGTCCAAATTTAGGATTTTCCCACATGGACACAACCACAACACAAAGGACACTCCTATGACCTCCAAATGGACACGAAATGGACACAAATGGAGATACAACCATGGGGGTCATTCCTATGGGTTCAAAATAGACCTATATGCATGAGGAAATGAAAAGGAGAAGGGATTTATACCTCCCGGTAGATCGAATCGAAGAAAAGCCTTTTCGGAGCGATACCGACACGTAGAGATTCCAAAAGGACACGAACGAGCTCCGAATCCTCCCAAACTTGGGTAGCTTCCTCCTTGGCTAGAATGGAGAAGGAAAGAAGAAGATTTGGTGGTGAAATTGAAGGATTTGGTGGAGAAATTGCTAGGGATTGCTCTCTAGGAATTTGGGGAAGAACAAGAGAGAGAGACTGTGGATGAGAATAATGAAATGAACTTGAGCCTATCCTCTCCCAAAGTGGCTGGCCATATGGGACTATTTGTCCTATTATGGTAAGGTCCAAAATGCCCCCACTAACCTATTCTATGAGTATTAGGAAAGGGCTAATTGGTTGGGGCTAAATTAGTCATTCTAAAGTCTCTAATCACACTAACCTTATCCATAATAATTAGTCTAACATCTAACTAAAATATTTCTATCATGTGGAATAAAATTAATATCATGTGGGCCATGCCTAACTAGTGTGTGGATCCCACTAGAGTCAAACTACCCCCGAGTCTCCGTTTCAAGTCGGATTGAGTTAAAATTCGAACCCGACTCAAATAACCCCAAAAAAATATCATAAATTATAAAATAATATCAAAATAATTCAAAGAGGTCAAATGCAAAAATATTTTTAGGCCAAAAATGACATTAAAATATCATAATCACATGGTTAGGCTTTAGGTCAAACAGTCTCTAGGGTTTCACTAGCAAAACGTCAAAACCACAAGTCACTGATTTAAATAATTTTAAAATGATTTAAAATCATCAAAAATTATATCATGAATTAAATATCATTATTAAAATAATTATAAACACGAAATTTCAAAATTACCCTCATTTGGGAAACTGGGTGCTACAACTCTACCCACCTTAGAAAAATTTTATCCTCGAAATTTAAGATCGATAGTACTCCTTCTAGAGCCTCTAACCTACCCAATATCTAAGGTAACACTTCCTAACACTGGAATAATAAACGGACATCTAAAAAGTGTCAATCTAGGAATACCTCCAATACTGCTTTGCTGTACGGCGGTAATGGAACTTCAATAAAATATGGAGTGGAACCTATATCCAAGGGACTGGACCTATTTTAAAGTGGTCTTAACTAAGGATGAAAAGGAACTGATCATAGGCTATAGGTATGCTCAAACTATTATCTTCCTATTAACCATCTATTAATACATCCTATTACCATAGGAACGATGCATTACTAAGACATATAGGCCCCTATCTCTCATAACACATTTATACTCACCAAAAGACTAGTACATCCTATCAAAGCTGATACTATAATCTCTCCTAAATATCCTAAGCTACATGTTAATAGACACACATCCCCACATCAAGGACTAACCCATATATATCTACATCTGATAATAATGGGGTGACATCTCTATTTCCCAACAATCAAGGTCTAAATTTTTTTTTATCTAAATCATGCAATTTGAAGGAATAGTATACAAGGTCAGGGCATACCGTAGCAGTTGGAAGTCTCACCTAGGTGCACTGGTCATTCTAGGTCAAAACAGTACTATGGTATCAACACACAAACAATCTAGGGTATCCTAATTAGGAAGGTAAGAGAACAACAATCATCAAGGTTGTAGGGCTGTCTACCATCGTATATGAAAATTGGTCATTAATAAGCAACTAAGAAATTATTAAATGGTTATTATTCCATAAAATGCCAAAAATTGAAAATTTAGGCACAACAAATCACAAATAGATTTTTGTCTTGACACGATCTAAGTTGATCAATTTAGGGATAAAACGAGATTTAGGCAAGAAGGGAAATCAATGAAATCAAAGTATGAGCACGAGCATCCAATGATGGAGGTTCAGGTCATGATTAAATTTAATTCGGCTGAGTACGAATACGAGGTTCATAGGCGATGAAAAGATTTCAAGGAGAATTGGTAAGGCTGTCGCGAATGAGACTCTAGGGTCAAGTTTAACTATGCCTCCATTCTCGTAGATTGTACATGAAAAAAGCGAACCAAAGTACAATAGGTTGATCAGACCATCATGTACCGGTTCTGATTAGACAATATATTAGTGGGTGGCCACCCAATAAAATATGTCATGACCAAGCTCGAAAATAGATAAGCTTGCAAAACTAAGGCTAATTTAGTAGCACAAGATATAAGGGTGGTAATGATGAAAGGAATTACATAGTCCAAGTTTCTTAACCAACGGTTCAAGTAATCAGATAAGGTACAAGGTTAAGCATCTAAGGAAATAAGCAGAACACCATCACATGTCGGGTCGAAAGAATTGAGTCAAGGCTGGATTTCTAATTGAAATAAGAAGAAATTTAGTATAATGGTAGAGGTTATAGTTTAGCCAGTTGACCAGAAAATCATATCAAGAAAATATAGTACAAGAAGATGGGTTTTAGTGGGACATTATATACCTACACGAAGGTGAGCTCGTCTAGGTCTTGTATATATATAAGATTTGTTGGAGGGTAACAGCTAGTATTACATTTCGAATATCAAAGTCACGATAAGGAATGTCAAGGATCTCAATTAGAAAGTGGAAGTTCAAGAGGTGGTAATTAATGCACAAAAATAATGAATATCGAGTTAGTCATCTGCTTCTGATACTCTTAAGTTCATCTGGTCATAACTTGCCAATCATATCTTTACCTCACCAGTCTCCATATGAAAATTTAACCTTTACTTAATCCCTTACCATGACTACCGTAGGCAATTCCCAATTTCCAAACATCACTCTTGAAGCACAACCCTCACATTTAGGAATCAACATTAACCATTTATTTAAATTTCCAAGTTCTTTCACCTTGTCTTAAATTTGACCCAAAACATCTAAATCCCGTTTACGAATTCCTTGAACTTGTTCAAATTGTTCTCCTCGTATTATTTAATTTAAATCTCTAGGCCTTACAAAACTTAACTTTTATCATAAAATCAACTTCCGTATTTTCTTCGACATACACCCTTGAATATTATTCTCCTAAAAATATTTCACAACAATCTCTAAACTTCCATAACTTTGTGCTCTCTCTATCCCTAGTCATTTCCTCGCAACATCTTGTTTAATATCCTTATTAAACACAATTAACTTCTCTTTTCCATTACTAACCTTCTACATAGCCTAAGAGTAAAAGTTTTTTCCAGAATCAATAACCAAGATTTTCTAAGTTCTCAAAACTAGGTTGACCTCTGATATCCTCATTAGTTTTGAATACACCTATAAACTATCTCATAACCCCAAAATTTCTCCAAATGTAATTGTTTCTAGATTGGCAGTATACATCTCTTTATTCTATTCGAGACCTTTACCACATTTCTATCTCAAGTTTCCATATGGAACACTCCACATTTGATTTCCTTTAGATCATCATAAAATAACCAGTTACGTCTTCTCTGAGTTACATAATTTACGTCACTTCCTTAGCCTTCCCCATACAAAAGATACGAAGATTCAAGGGTTTTGAAGTACATCTGGTAGGGACGACAAGATATGGGTAATTAATGTAATGAGACAGAGTTTAAGATAAGAGGTAAATAAGAATACAAGGAAATAATGGCGAGAAAGAATAATAAAGATATGTTACTTCTCATCGGTTCAAACGAGAGGAACCCATCAAGCTTAAATTCAATAGCAAGGAATGAGGGTGAATCCAAACAAGAGGAAAAGGAATTCCAATTGAAGTTCAAAATGAGTTTCTCAGTGGTCGTCCCAGAAATCTCTCAAAGAATCCTAAGTATGATTGAGTACCTTGGATTTGAAAATATTAATCTAAATACAAAATTAAATCAACAACTACAAAATTTTATCAAAATCATCAACTAATACCAGGATTCAAAGTTCTACAATGAATCCACAAAATCAAATTTAAATCAAGGAAAAAGGTGAATCAAAACAAGGAAAAGGAGTTTAAATCGGAATTCAAAATGAGATTCTCAAGGGTCATCCCAGGAATCTCTTAAGGAATCCTAACAGTGATTGAGTATCCTCTCATCTTAACACCTTAATTTATATATCCTATAGCATGCTCGTAGTAGTACAAATAAGTCGTTGCGCTATTACGAAATTGCACTAATGCAAATCTCGACCTGCATGGGCCACCACTAAAAATGTGTCACGACCCGTACCGTAGAGTTAGGGCACGAGAACGTAACAACGCCCAGCCTACGCCGCAGTATCGGCGGTAGAACGCTGTCCTAGGTCTCAATGCATCTAACAGTATAAGACTAAACAAATTATACTCCCCGAATGGGGGTGACATAGCACAATGTAAACTCAATGACATCTAAGGTAGAGCATAAAGGAAGATAGATAAAACATGAAATCGAAAAGAGATACAACAGATAGAAGTCTAAGTGTCTAAGATACAAACTCAGAATACATCTCAAAACCCAAATACAGTAATCCATAAATACAACTCAAGATAACTGAAAATAAACTATAAGCAAAAACCCTAGCTATCTATGCAACCTCTACTGTCTCCTCTAGGCTAGCAGGCAACCTCCAGGCTATCTGTAAAATTTATCAACAGGTCCAGTTAGGATAGGAGCGAGCACATTACATCTCAATAGTTCATAGCAGGTTAGAAAATATAATCATGCAGTAAAGTAAGATACAAGTACTGAAAGAAGTACAGTATGTAAACAGAGAGAGAAAGCTGTAATAGAAATATCTACTATAAATAGAGAACTAACATGTGGCTAGTGAGTCAGAGTACAATATATACATGTAAATAGCATAGGAGATTCTGATGCTACACTATAGAAGAGATTCTGATACTACACTACTTGGATAGTATTCACATGTCTATTTCTACTCTCCCGTACCCCCAATCAGTACACAAGGATCCAACCAAGTTATGTTATGATTCCACGCAAAGCCCCCGAAGGGTGATACATAGATGTCCCAAAAATGGGGATTCCAGGAGATTCTAGGATACCCAGTAAATGGGATAGGAGATTCTAGGAGACTCTGTGATCATAAGAGTATATGTTACAAGTGATCAAAGAACCTGTGAAGCATAGTGATACGTCATGTAAGTGAAACGCACAGAACATGTAGTACCCGATGCTCCCTAAGGATAACATCTCAAGAAGGGATCCGTATAGTACCAATCCGTATGACCAACGTGACAGTACAAGTAAAGTAATTTAATACAGGAAATAATTCTAAGCAGGATATAAAATGATCAGAGAATGTACTCGCCTGATATCTGAATGTCCAAGGTAAAGATACTGTTCGAGGAGAGGTATCTGGCTCCTAATTGGAACAGCACAAGTCACAACATGTCCAGAAGGGTAATATAAAGCACTACAATGCATTCTACATGAATCTAGGTCAAACTAGGCCAAAGTCAACCCTTGGTCAACTCTGGTCAACTGCACTAGTCAAACTAGGTTAAACTAGGTCATGTCCTAACCAAGTAAATCTTACTAGGCCTAACCAAGACTATCCTAGCAAGCACACATCAATACAAGGCTATACAAGCCAACATACACCCAACTCTATATAGCATGCAATTATTTAATACTCAAATAGGCAAGAATTCCCATTAGATATATACTAGGTAGTCTATTACTTTAACCTATATACGTCTACACATATATACACATGCATATATTGGTATTCAACATTAGGTATATAATTATGGCATTTCAAATGGTTATATAAACCTATATATTACAACACAATATGCTAACATATATATAATATACATACATAACTAAGTTAACTATATTCATAAATACTTATTTAAGAGGCTATGTGTGTGTATGTGAACATGGCAAAGGGGCAAGTGATGGTTAAATGGCCATACATAGTGTATACATATCAAAGAGTATCAAAGTGTAAGTGAATAATGTGTCAAGTGTGATAGTGTCAACATAGTGTAAGGGGGTACATGAGGTAATATAGGATTTATGTTAACATAGAACATTACATCTCATTAACTTGTATATTGCATACATTACATCTATTATTATATTACATTCATGCTTGCATTCATTCATCATTCATTTATTCTCTTGTACCACTATATGCACCATACATTACAAACTATGGAACCTACATATTCATTACAAGCCATACTTATACATGCTTACATTAGATAGGATACTTACACCTCATACATCATTTATTTAACCATTTACTCATGCTTGCATTCTCTATTTAATTACATAATGTATATACATTAACATGGGTTAAAATCAAATAGAATATTATATTACACACAAGGGTGCACAAAATGCATATGCCGAATAGTAACTCCTACTAATAATCAATACTGTACCATCTCAGCATGAATTAAATTTAGGATTGAAGTATGTTATAGATCTATGTGTTAGCTTTCTGAAACTTCAAACGGATCGCGTTTTCATTTCCGAAAACTCCCGGAATCGCGAAAACACCGAGAATGCTTTTGTCTTTCATACAGCTGACACTCAAATAATTCTCCAGAAAGTTACAGAAAGAATTAGGCCTATTAATACATGTTTTTGGAAAGCTAACTTCAATACGCTTCTTCTAAAAAAACGAAAGATTAAACCAAGCTTTGAGCTAGAAGTTATGACATTTCTAAGTTATGGCTGAAATTAAAAACTTGGATAAAAATTATGACAGATTTAGGTAGTTTGAGACAAAAGAACACAAGTATATAACATAATATATCAAGAACCCACTCTCTACACTAATATATGTATATGAGACACAATAGAACACATCTCCAATACAAAAATATGAGATTAAACATGTAATAATTCATTCATACATAACAACAACACAGTGTGTGTCCAAATTTGGGATTTTCCCACATGGACACAACCACAACACAAAGGACACACCTATGACCTCCAAATGGATACGAAATGGACACAAATGGAGATACAACCATGGGGGTCATTCCTATGGGTTCAAAATAGACCAATATGCATGAGGAAATGAAAAGAAGAAGGGATTTATACCTCTCGGTAGATCGAATCGAAGAAAAGCCTTTCCGGAGCGACACCGACACGTAGAGATTCCAAAAGGACACGAACGAGCTCCGAATCCTCCCAAACTTGGGTAGCTTCCTCCTTCGCTAGAATGGAGAAGGAAAGAAGAAGATTTGGTGGTGAAATGGAAGGATTTGGTGGAGAAATTGCTAGGGATTGCTCTCTAGGAATTTGGAGAAGAACAAGAGAGAGGGTGTGGATGAGAATAATGAAATGAACTTGAGCCTATCCTCTTCCAAAGTGGCTGGCCATATGGGGCTATTTGTCCTATTATGGTAAGGTCCAAAATGCCCCCACTAACCTATTCTATGAGTATTAGGAAAGGGCTAATTGGTTGAGGCCAAATTAGTCATTCTAAAGTCTCTAATCACACTAACCTTATCCATAATAATTAGTCTAACTTCTAACTAAAATATTTCTATCATGTGGACTAAAATTAATATCATGTGGGTCATGCCTAACTAGTGTGTGGGTCCCACTAGAGTCAAACTACCCCCGGGTCCCCGTTTTAAGTCGGATTGAGTTGAAATTCGAACCCGACTCAAATTACCCCAAAACAATATCATAAATAATAAAATAATATCAAAAAAATTCAAAGAGGTCAAATGCAAAAATATCCTTAGGCCAAAAATGACATTAAAATATTATAATCACATGGTTAGGCTTTAGGTCAAACAGTCTCTAGGGTTTCACTAGCAAAACGTCAAAACCACAAGTCATTAATTTAAATAATTTTAAAATAATTTAAAATCACCAAAAATTATATCATAAATTAAATATCATTATTAAAATAATTATAAACACAAAATTTTAAAATTACCCTCATTTGGGAAACTGGGTGCTACAAGCACCACGGCCTATAGCAGGAGCACCTCGTCCACCATTGCCTCCCCAAGGCATACAGTACAACAAGGCCAGAGCTCAGGGCCCGGGACAAAATTATGGGCAGGCATTCTCACTTGCTGTTGAGGATATAGAGACAGAGGCGGAGGTTATAGCAGGTATGGTTCTAGTTGCATCTTTTCCTGCTATTACATTATTTGATATTGGAGCCACACATTCATTTATAGCCACTAGTTTTGCCACTAGACACAGCATTCCCATCACACCCTTAGCTAAGAATGTTAAAATCCTCACTAGAGGAGGAGTCGTACCTGTTAGTGGCATTTGTAGACTTTGTCCTGTAGTGATAAACGGTAGAGTGATGATGGCACGACTTCTTATATTCCCTATGCCGACATTTGATGTGGTTCTTGGAATGGACTGGTTGAGCCAGCATTTCACTCTTATCGACTGCCATAGGAGCAGTATTATCTTTAGACCACCGAATGCGGCAGAGTTTGTGTTCACCAAAGAAGATGGAGAGAGTTGTGATGCACCTACATCGGGAACTCACATGATGATGCATGACACCCCTCAACACCCTATTATTACCGAGTTCGAGGATGTATTCCCCGAGGAGTTGCCGGGACTACCACCTGACCGAGATATTGAGTTTTCTATTGAGCTTATTCCCGAAGCCGAGCCTATTTCATCTCGAGTATATCGTCTGGCACCCAAGGAGTTGGTAGAGATGAAGACGCAGATTGATGACTTATTAGAGAAGGGATTCATTCGTGCCAGTGCATCACCATAGGGAGCACCCATTCTTTTTGTGCCTAAGAAAGACGGGACAGTGCGCATGTGCATCAACTACAGAGCATTGAATGCAGTGACGGTGAAGAACAAGTATCCCCTGCCACGTATAGACGATCTATTCGATCAACTAAGTGGAGCAAAAGTATTCTCCAAGATTGACTTACGATCGGGCTATTACCAATTGAAGGTTCGGAAGGAAGATATTACCAAGACGACCTTTCGATCGAGGTATGGATACTACGAGTACTTGGTCATGCCTTTCGGTTTGACCAACGCTTCTGCAGTTTTTATGAATTTAATGAACAAGATCATTCATCAGTACTTGGATAAATTTGTAGTAGTCTTTATAGACGATATCTTGATTTACTCTAAGAGTCAAGTAGAGCACGAGCAGCATCTACGGATAGTTTTGGGAACATTGAAGAATGAGAGACTCTTTGCGAAGCTTAGCAAGTGTGATTTCTTTCTCAAGGAGGTATCATTCCTTGGTCCTATTGTTACGAGCGATGGTATATCAGTGGACCCAGATAAGATCACAGTAGTCAAATCATAGCCCGCACCCACATCAGCTTCTGAAGTAAGAAGTTTCTACGGACTTGCGGGTTACTACCGACGGATCGTAGAAGATTTCTCTCGAATAGCGGGGCCTATGACTCGATTAACTTGCAAGGATCAGGAGTTTGTATGGACAGACGAGTGTCAAGCCATTTTTGACGAGTTGAAGAAGCGATCGACCACAACATCGATCTTGACACTACCATCGGACCCAGGAGGATTTGTGATCTACAGCGACGCATCCGAGAAGAGATTAGGATGTGTATTGATACAGCACGATCGTGTAGTAGCTTATGCATCTCGACAGTTGAGAGTATACGAGAAGAATTATCCACCCACGATCTAGAGCTCACAGCGATTATCTTTGCTTTGAAGCTATGGAGACACTACTTGTACGACGAGAATGTTGATATCTACACTGATCATAAGAGCCTCAAGTGCGTGTTCACACAGAAAGAGTTGAATATGCGACAGCGACGTTGGTTGGAGTTGATGAAGGATTATGAGATCGAGCTTCATTATCATCCGGACAAGGCAAATGTCGTGGTAGACGCATTGAGCCGTAAGCCCATGGCACACTTTTTGACTACACAGAAGGAATTGATTAGAGACTTGGAGCAGCTTGGTATTGAGGTAGTATTGCCCGGAGCAGACGGCGTATTAGCCAACCTTCAAGTGCAATCATCATTGGTAGAGCGCATCAAGGCAGTATTGCCTAATGATGTAAGATTTCAATGGCTGAAAGAGAGGACTGAAGCAGGAGAGCAGACAGGTTTGAGGATCCACTCAGATGGGACACTGCGATGTGGTAATCGCATTTATGTACCCAATGGAGATCTATGGCATGAGCTGATAGCCGAGGCTCACAGTTCGACTTACTCTATTCATCTCGGAGGGACCAAGATGTATCGTGACTTACGACAGTATTATTGGTGGCATGGAATGAAGCGAGAGATAGCTCGTTTCGTTGTTAAGTGTTTGGTATGTCAACAAGTTAAGGCGGAGCACCAGAGGACGGCCGGATTATTGCAGCCGCTACCCATTCTTGAGTGGAAGTAGGAGCACATTACTATGGATTTCGTCACGGGTTTTCCTCGGAGTCCTAGGGGACGTGACGCAGTGTGGGTGATTGTTGATAGACTTACGAAGTCAGCCCATTTCTTACCTTTTAGAGTGGGCCAGTCAACAGAGGTATTGGCAGAGATGTATATGGAGCAGATTGTGAGATTGCATGGTGTGCCTGTTAGTATTGTGTCGGACCGTGACTCGAAATTTACTTCATATTTTTGGAGGAGCATGCAAGAGAGTTTGGGCACTCGATTGATGTTTAGCACATCGTATCATCCGCAGACAGACGGCCAGTCGAGCGTGCCATTCAGACGCTAGAGGATATGTTGAGAGCGTGCATGCTTGATTTTGGCGGTTCGTGGGAGGACCATCTTCATCTTGTTGAGTTTTTCTACAACAATAGCTATCAAGCGAGCATTCAAATGGCTCCGTTTGAAGTATTGTATGGTAGGAAGTGTCGGTCTCCTGTTTGTTGGAGCGACATAGGAGAGCGACAGCTATTGGGTCCCGAGTTGGTCTTGAGCACAGTAGAGACAGTGAAGAAGATTCAGGACCACCTGCGAGCAGCACAGAATCGTCAGAAGCAGTGGGCAGATAATCATCGTCGACCCTTAGAGTTCAAAGAGGGTGACCATGTGTTCTTGAAGATATCCCCCACTAGAGGCACGATTCGATTCGGACGACGTGGCAAGTTGAGTCCAAGGTACATCGGGCCCTTCGATGTCTTGGAACATGTTGGAGAGGTTGCCTATAGATTGGCCTTGCCCCCGTCGTTGGAGGGAGTGCATGATGTATTCCATGTATCTTAGCTGAGGAGGTACGTGGCAGACAACAATCATGTGCTTGATCACTCCGAGATCACAGTTGGACCGAGCTTGTCGTACGAAGAGCAACCAGTAGGTATCCTCGATCGCCGAGTGAAGGTATTGCGGAACCAATCTATTCCATTGGTTCGCGTGGCATGGAAGCATCACTCGCCAGGGGAGTCTACTTGGGAGCGAGAGGACGACATCCGAAACCCCTACCCGTATTTGTTCGAAAATGGAGGTATGTCTAGAATTTTAAGTGCTATTATATTTCCTTGCATTACATTGATCCCCCGACCTTAGTTTAATTTCGAGGACGAAATTTTCTTTAAGTTGTGTAGGATGTAAACCCCCAATATTTTCCTTAATTATTTTAGTGCCTTAAAAGTTATTTTTATTTATTTGGTATATGCACGTAAATAGAAATGCATGTGTGTATATATTATATGTGTGCTGTAATATTCTATTAAATAAGGTATATATTAAATTCTAGAATTTTTAGGAATTTATTGGTAAATTTTTAGGAGTCTATTGCTTGCTTAAAATATATATATATATATATATATATATATATATATATATATATATATATATATATATAACTAGTTATTGTTATAAAAAATAAAAAATATATAGGGGGAGGGGACCAACCCACGTGGGGCCGGTCCACCTCACCCGGTCCCCTCTCTTATGCAAAGCTTAGCTTTGCAGCTACAGCTGCTATTGGAAACACCCGACCCCACCTAATATATGGCATAGCAGCAACTGCTGCTAAGAGTAATAACTCGAGCCCCCTTAGCTTTAGTCCTATTCGAAATAGGATCAGCGGCGCTGTATATATACAACCGCTCATCTAATTAAACCCTAACCCCCCCTCTCAAAATCAAAAACCTCTCGACCCATGGCCGCCAACCTTCCCCCACACCCCGCGCTCACCGTCAATCTCCTGCCCGCCGTCGCCGACGTCTGGTTCGCCGTCCAACCGCTCAGAGTCGACAGTAATCAGAGAATACTCTGATTTCGAAAAACTCAGTTTTCCATCTTCCAATTTCGATTTCTTTAAATCTGTTCGACGAAAATTCGATCTATCGAATGCTGTGCGTAGTAGACATAACCCTTTTCAAAACCCTTCTGATAGAATCGAGCGAAACCCTATATATCTCCCGGTCTTTCGAACCAAACTTCGCGAAAAACTGTCGAAACAGAACAGTTTCAGGGCAGTCCCAAACCCATTTTTGGAAGCCAGAATCTTGGCGATTCTTCGACTATTTTGTAAAACAAATTGAACACGTATGAAGACAACATAACCACGATTGAAACGCAACTATCTATATTTCGATTTCTGTGTGAGAAATAAATCAGTGTTGAACTTGAGAGAAAGACTGTTTTCAAAATAATAGATTTTATAAAACTTCCTCCGATACGACGTACGCCCCGACAAACCGGGCAACGTGGTCGTGTGCTATATGCATTGAAAGGCGCGTATGGACGTTACCGACATGTAGGAACTGAAGGAACTCAGTTTCGTCGCGTGTGCGCGACGAAATCAACGCGTATCCGTCGAGATACCCCCGTATCGACGTTTTGTAAACTTGCCCATAACTTCGTGTACAGTCGTCGTTTTGAGACAAAACTTGTGCCAACAGGTTCGGATCGAAATTCTGGTCCTTCATGCCAAGTTTGGTTCGATTCTGAGAAGGTCGAATCAGAACCCATTTTTGGCGGGCCTGCGACCCACTCAAATGGGCGATTTTGTGCACGGCTCATCGGAATCCAAAACTGGACATACCGTTGAGTTCCTCTCTTCAAACTGAAATCGTAGACATGTAGTTTGACGACTTTGGAGACCATAAACTTTGGCACGCGTTTCGGTGCAAAACGGATCCAACGGCAGACATCGTTTTGACCCAAAATTATAATTTTGCTCATGTTCCAGAATTTGACTTTTGGACAGGCGTTTCCTAGGTATATCATCTTCATCGAGATCATTTTTGATGTTTGTTTCAGTGTCTGGAGTTGTTTGGAGATTGTGATGTTTCTTGGCTGACATTGTGATTACTTGGACTTGCCACTTTGTACCATCAGGCAAGATACCTTGCCACCTTACTCTGTGATTATTATATTCTTATTTTCAGTTGTTATTTTCAGTATTTTGTTTCTTGATATTTAAACTGTGCATCCAAGTCACACTTGGTTGCAAGCGACTCTATCGGTCGTTTTTCTTGCTTTATTTATTCTCTTGCATTAACTTAGCTTATTGACCACCCATTGATGTTGAGGTATTGGTATATCTCATATGGCATTGACACTTGTTGTATCACGTGATGTGAGTCACATGTAGGACACGTTTCCGCGTAGTTGGCTGGCCACCGATACGTATGGAGCGTACGACGGATAGGAGAAACTGTCAATAGTATTGCATTTTAGAAGACATGACAGTTACTAGAGGTTCATATCAGTCATAAAGATGATGATACTAGGCATTGGGTAGGGAGAACAATACCTGACGTATGGGCTTCTTTACACTTCCATGATTACCTGTGCGCTCCTCCGGAGACGCAGGCTCCTGGCGCCCTCTGACGTTTCCCAGAGCGTTATGGACGTAGCCCTTGCACATGGTGCCCTCTGACGCTTCCCGAGCGTTATGGACGTAGGCCCCTGGTACCCTCTATGGGAACTATGTCGATCCCATTTACAACCAGGGCTCATGCGTCGAAGGATTGTATCTTAACTGCATTTTCACAGTAGAATGGTCAGTAACCCGATTGCATGCATACCTTTTTCTCTTATTATATTACCACAGTTTATATGGCATGGTGTTTTCTTGTATCTTGCTATGTCCCCTGAGGACGTGGTTATCTCTCCAGATTTAGACGATTTTCCACAGGAGTACGGAGCGGCATTGGAGCTATCTTACATTGATGACGAGGCAGTCACTACTGATTTCTAGTTTATTCTATATTTGAGACAGTTGTAGACATTCTTTACATCTCTTTTCTTTCTATTTTGCGGAGGTCGGACTCCGATTTTGTAAGACTATTTTTCATAGCTGTTTGGAGTGAGTATGTTCATCCGGCTATCTTTTGATACTTTGCTTTATTCATTTGGACTTTATTATCTTCTATGTTGAGCTGTGATGAGATTAGATATGTTATTTTGGCCTGTGATTAATTTTATTTACAGCTTATGTGCATATATGAGGATTCCATATATTGGAGTATTCTTCGTATATGTGCAGCTGGCATGTTCACGTTCTCGGTCCTACGTATTTTGGGACTGGGGCGTTACAATCCAGACTTAGTGCCCGAAGTTACCCGGTCTGGAGAACAAGTCCAGCCCGCACGCGATAGTTCAGTCGAAGATCCTCAGCCGGCAACGTTGCCTCCCTCTGATGTTCCAAGGCCATCTCAGCCTCCATTGGCGGATAAATCTAAGCCAAAGGAAACCTGCTTCGACAGGCTACTCCGTAATGATGTACCTCAGGGACTGGAGAGACCTTACAACTTTGACATATTAGCCAAAGGAAACCCGCTTCGACAGGCTACTCCTAAGGCACTCTAAAATGCTGACGCCAACTTAGCTCATGTCAAGCCTCTAGGAAAAGACCCGCCAGCAGATCTACAGGGCAGCAATGGCACAGATGCAATGCCCAATATCATATTTACTCCACAAGACATGTTGATCAAATCCAATTTGCATGATCGCCCTTGTACTACACTGGATACATAGGCGACATCAAGGTGGATCGGATGCTTATCGACCCTGGCTCATCAATAAGCATCATCCCGAAAAGCTTGCTCCAACTTCTTGGCATCCCTATGCACCGGCTAGCGGCGACCAACACTGCCATTAGCGGTTTTAACTCGGGAAGGGGCTATCCCCTAGGGAAGATTCGATTGAAATGTCAGATTGGTGACTTGAAGACGGAGGTTGCTTGCTACGTCATAGATGCAGGCACCCCCTACAACATCCTCCTAGGACGTCCGTGGATACATGACTATATGATCTTGCCATCCGCCATTCACCAGTGTTTCAAGTATGTCAGTAAGCACGGCGTCGTGAAAACTGAATTTGTCGACATCGATCCCTTAAAAGGGGTTGAATATTATTATTCTTCGGAGGCTTGTCTATATGACGAATCCAGGAAACATATAACTGACGAACTGGAGGCCATCACAGGGCCATAAGGACCCTTAAGAATTCGTCTCCAGGCCCACAAACCGGGCAACTCCGTACCCCTCATCGCAACCTTGCATAAAGAGGTGCTCGGTTCTTCTGTCCCACCTACGCAGTTGGAACCAATGGTCATCCGGCTCCCGAGATCCAGCCAGGAGCCAAAACCTGTCATAGGGCCGATGGTGATCAGACTGCCAAAAATCTAATCAAAGGCAACAGGAAGATACAAGGCCCTCTGTAACACCAATGGTAATTCGATTGCCAAATTCCACCCAAAGGCAACCGTAAGACACAAAGTCCCTTGCTGAGCCAATTGTCATCCGTCTTCCCAAACAAGCCGACAACCAAGTGTCGATCCAACACTTTCAGGTAGGTCAATACCTCAAGCTGAACCCTTGGTGGTAAAGTTGCCCAAGACAACAGCACAACCTCTAAGCTCGCAGGAGGGAGCCGAAGAGGACGTAGAGCTCGCCAAATACTTGGTTACACAGGTGGATAGCCCCTCTCTGATGATGTAATCCCTATGGACAAAATTCCTTATTTCATCAATAAGAGGCTGCCGTTAGACTATTCTGAGTATGATAAGCCTAATCTAATGTATGCTGCACGGGACTGTCTAGACGTTAGCCTGTACACATGGGTACAACTGTCCATACCCCAAATCGACTTGCTCCCATTAAAGGCGCCTACTTCCTGGTCCCTGACAGAAGAGGATGGGATCACACGATCATCTTTGGCCAAAAAGAAGGTCCTCAATCATTCACGCCACAGGAGTCCAATCTCGGACCCGACGCTCGAAGATTACCGCTCTACTTGTATAGTCCCCAAGCCAAGTATTTCATGCAAAAGCAGTGGTACGACATGGAGGCTACCCCGGGTCTGAATTACGGCAGTGGTCGACGATTGCCTCTACAGCCGTCGGCACCGGCAGGGAAACCTCATGACTATTATCACCAATCCAGACGCGTCCTCGGGTATGTTATACCAACAACAACGCCCGAAAGTTCTGATGAAGAATACAAGTGGCACTCTCATTCGTTCGAGTCACCCATTTACGACTCTGATAGTAGCATTGGAGATATATTTAGACAGACATTATCTGTCAACATGACATCCACTGTTATCGAAGAGGAAGATGAAGATCTACTTGAACCACTTGAGTTGGAGCCGTGGGTCCAGCAATTAGACGCATAATGGGAGAAACGCTTTGAACTTCGTGATCCTTCCACTGAGGACGAGGTTATGCAAATTAACATCGGCGATAAATCCTCTCCAAAGCCAATCTTCGTTAGTAAAAGCCTGACAGACGGCAAGTGGGAGTCGTTGTTACAACTCGTCAGAAAATACATCAACGTCTTTGCCTGGAGCTATGATGACATGCCAGGGCTAAACCTCGAGATCGCACTTCATGAGCTCAACATTTATTCGAACGCAAAACCAGTCAAACAACAACAGTGGCGGTTTCATCCAGACATCATGAATTCTATTGAAGTGGAAGTAAACAAGCTTATAGCTAGCGATTTCATCCGCAAAGAGCAGCACCCAGACTGGGTAGCCAACATAGTACCAGTCATCAAGAAGAACGGAAAGATCCAAATTTGTATCGATTTCTGTAATCTGAATGCAACATGCCCTAAGGATGAATTCCCTCTTCCGATCACCGACATAATGAACGATAATAAGTGTGGCTTCGAGCATATGTCCTTTATGGATGGCTTTTCAGGATACAATCAAATCAAAATGTCTCCTGATGACGAGAAGCATACGTCATTCCGAACACCATCGACGTATATTGTTATACGGTCACGCCCTTTGGACTGAAGAACGCCGGTGCTATATATCAACGGGCTATGAGTGTCATCTTCAGAGATCATTTGCGAAAGACGGTGGAGTGTTACGTTGACAACATCGCCGTCAAGAGCCGCTCAAAAAATGATTACTTACATGATTTGAGAACAGTGTTCGACCTCATGCGAGCGCACAACCTGAAGATGAATCCCACCAAGTCTTTTCTGGGGGTGTCCAGCGGAATGTTCTTGGGCTTTTTTATTACTTTCTGGGGCATTCACATAGATCTCGACAAAACAAAAGCAATCCTAGAGTTGAGTCCACCAAGGAACCTCCGTGAACTCCGCAGCCTTCAGAAAAACTAGCCTATATCAGGAGGTTTATATCTAACCTCTCAGGGCGATGTCAACCCTTCAGTCAACTCATGAGGAAAGGTGTCTCTTTCGTATGGAACGAGGAATGTCAGCATGCCTTCGATGATATGAAGGAGTATCTAACGAATCAGGCAGTTCTGGTAGCCCCGGTTGCCGGAAAGCCCTTCCTGTTCTATGTACGGGCGATGGAACACTCCCTCGGTGCTCTGCTAGCACAGAATAATGATGCGGGACATGACCAAGCCATTTACTATCTCAGCCGGATGATGGTAGGACCGGAATATAGGTACACCGTCGTGGAGAAGGAGTGCCTTGCCCTAGTGTTCGCCATTCAAAAAACACGATACTATATGACAGGGCAGACCATCCATGTTGTTTCACGAGTTAATCCTTTCAGGGTTCTCATGACCAAACTCGGTGTACTCAGTTCTCGTCTAGCCAGCTGGGCGATACTATTATCCCCATACGATATGGTTTTTGTTCCGCAGAAGGCTATCAAAGGTCAAGCCATGGCTGACTTCCTAGCAGCCCATCCAGGCTCAAAAACAGCCAGAATCTATGAAGAAATTCCCGACGAATTCGTCGCCTTGAATATGACTTTGCATGACGCCATTTGGCGAATGTTCTTTGACGGTGCTTCAAGAATAGGGCCACAAGGTGATATCATCGCTGGAGTCGGGGTACTATTAATTTCCCAATCTAGGTTGGTGGTCAATCGGGCATATTCTCTTACAGAACCCTTCTCAAACATAGCCGAATATAACGCTCTAGTCATCGGACTCCAATACGCAAAATAAGTGGACATCAAGTACCTGGAAGCATATGGTGACTCACAGTTGGTTGTTAACCAGATCTGAGGTTCGTACGAGGTTCACAATGAGGACCTGATTCCCTATTATCAGACAGCAATTGCCATCATTGTAACCTTAGAAGGATTCTTTATAGAGCACGTTCCTAGGCTCCAAAATATCGAAGCCGATGCCCTAGCAGGTCTTGCTGCTTCCTTGGCACTTCCAAATGATACACATCATCTAGTCGACATAATAGGCCATGAGCTGGTCTGTCCCAGGAACAATCTTCAACTGGGTATGAGTTACTCCGCCCTGATAACCAACGACATACAAGACTGGAGATGCCCGCTCATCGACTTTGCAGTCTATAGAATTCTGCCAGCGAATATGAAGGAAGCAACTTCAATCAGAAGATGCTACCTCAGATTCTTCTATGATACGGAGACGAAAATGTTATATCGACGATCCTACGATGGGCTACTATTAAGATGCATGTCAAATACAGAAGCCAAAGAAGCTTTACGCGAAGCTCATGGTGGCACTTGTGGAGCTCACCAACCTGGCCCAAAATTGCAAGTTCGTCTCCGCCAAATGGGTTACTACTCTCCCACAATGGTAGCAGATACAATTGATTATTCAAAGAAGTGCAAGGCTTGCCAAATCCATACAAATTTTATACATCTTCCATCTGAATTCTTGCACCCGACAGTGGCCTCTTGGCCATTTGAAGCATGGGAAATGGACATCATTGGGACAATCACCCCGCCGTCATCTAGTGGGAATCGTTTCATACTTGTAATCACCGATTACTTCTCCAAATGGGTGGAAGCTATTTCGCTGGCAGAGGTAAAAATATTGAACGTAATTAGCTTCATAAAATATCACATCATCTACTGTTTTGGACTGCCCCAAAGGATTATTCACGATAATGGTCCGCAGTTCACAAGCCACGCTTTCTAACGATTCTGTGACAAGAATCAGATTCAGAACATGGCCTCAACAGCATATAACCCATCGGCTAACGGTCTGGCTGAAGCTTTCAATAAAACCATAATCAAGCTCCTTAAAAAGTTCGTGTCTGTAAACAAACGAGACTGGAATGAAAAGCTTGGCGAGTGCTTATAGGCGTATCGCACCATAATTCGGGCGACTACAGGAAATACACTGTTCTCTTTGGTTTACGTGAGCGAGACAGTCCTTCTATTGGAGACTCAGATCCTCTCACTTCGAGTGGCCCTTACTTACCGGTTAACGTCGGACGATAACTACCGTCGACGGCTACAAGAGTTAGAAGCATTAGATGAGAAGCGTTTACAAGCTCAACAAAGCATAGAGCTCTACGAAGAGCGCATCTCTCGGACTTTCAACAAGAAAGCCAAACAGAGAATATTTCAAGTCGACGATCTCGTCTTGGCCATTCGCAGACCAATGGTCATGACTCACAAGACCCAGGCAAATTCTAGCCTAAATGGGAGGGTCTGTTCATCATCGAGACCGTATTCTCCAACGGCGCATACCATCTTGCAAAACAAAATGGAGACTTGTTCATGATGCCCATCAACGACAAATTCCTCAAAAAATATTATGTCTAAACGACATCTTCCAACTATCTCTCAGATTGTGAGTTATGTAACCTTTGGTATCACTGAACTTACACTCTGACCTCAAATCTCCCAGATTGTTGAGTTATATACCCTCAGGTACCACTGAACTTACTCTCTAACTGCTTCGAATGGATTCATATCTCATCTCCTGGTCATTTCTATGAACTTCCACATTAAATGCTTTTCTCTACCAAGAGTTTGCCTCAAAATCTATTACCCGCACCACCAGTGCGCAGAAGGGTAATAGGTCCATAAAACTTATCCTAATCTATTACTCGCACTATAAGTACACAAAAAGGGTAATAGGTCCACAAAATTTCCCAACAGCAAAAAACAACCACGTCTATATTACCTCTGAGTTATTTCCCGTCTATCACAAACAAATCATCCAAATACATAGAACTTCCACGTTGATAGTACCTTTGAGTTGTTCTGTGTATCTCCATTTGGCCCACTACTACCACGTTCTCATTACCTCTGAGGAGGGAGGCTCTACTTTAGACCCATATTTACCATGTCCTCATTACCTCTGAGTAAATATGTCGGTTTTCTCTCCACTTATTATCAGTACTCGCATCGCCAGTACACAAAAAGGGTAATAAGTCCATAAAAATTATCCTAATCTATTACTCGTACCATCGGTGTACCAAAGAGTAGTAGGTCCATAAAATATCATTCAAGTCTATTTGCTCGCATTTCCAGATGCACAAAAGGGTAATATATCCACAAAAATCCCAGTGGGGTGTCCGTTATCAAACACAAATGCTGTATTAGGCCCTCTAGTACTAACACCACAAAATACCACAAATAAAGAATGGAGAGAACATACTCCGCTTATTCAAAATTAGTTACATTCATAGGACTACACCTCCAGTAAAGGATTACACTGGTATCGAAAAGAAGCAAAACGTGAATTACAGCTAAAGATAGATAGAAACACAAAGACAAATACGAACGCTTATTTGTCATATTCGTAGAAATAGCAATTACATGGCATCCATGGATCCCTATAGTAAAAGATAATGATTGCGTTGAGGCATATACCATTCTCTCAGCCGTTTCGCATATGAAAGATCTATTTGATTAAGGTCTTCGACGGGAGTAGGAGGGTCAGAACTCCCAGTACTGCTACCCTCAGACTTGGGTTCCTCCTTCACAGCAGCCTCAATCTTCGGAGTGATTCCCTCCCCGGTGGATGTCAGCTCTTCTTTAACCTCCACTTTTGGTATCACCTCCTCTTTAGTAAATGGTGACTCTTGTTTGATGAAAGGGGGCAGCATCTCTTCCTTCGCAATGGTCTCAGCCTTCGATACGGATGCTACAAAAAATCAAAGAAAGAAGATAGTCATATAAAAACAATGGATACTATTTTCATCTATACGTCCTTGCCAGTTATGCGACCTTGCCAAACAGAACCCATACGGCTCAGTCATGAAGCACTTATACGGCTCAGTCTTGAAACACTCATGCGGCCCAAGTACTCATGCGACTCAGTCATGAGGCAATTATGCGGCCCAGTCATACAGTATTCATGCGGCTCGATCATAAAGCGCTCATGCGGCTCAATCATGAGGCACTTATGCGGCTCAGTCATGAAGTGTTCATGCAGATCAATCTTGAGGCACTTATGCGGTTCAAGTTCATAATGAGTAGTGGTTATGCGGCCTATCATACAGAACACTTGCGGTCCAAATGAGATAGGGCATGCATCGACCAGGCTTAAAGCACAGAGGCAGTATATGATAGGCCCGTGCATGAAATATACGACATGGCCATTCAAAATTTCAGTCGTCGTCTTCCCACCGTCCTTACTGTTGAGAGGGGGTTGCACGTCGGGATGAGTGGAAGGAGCGTCTACCGCTCTCGATGGAGAGACGAGTCCCCTCACTTTGGCCGCCGTACTAGTCGACTTGGAAGCCTTTTGAGCCATAGCAGAAAGTATGATGAAGTCGAAGGAGAAGAAGGTGAAAGGGAAAAATCTCTCTCCGAATGACTCCTATTTATAGAGTTGCTAAAAAATGCCTCTTCGGTTCTCGAGATCATTTAAGATAATGACGAAATTTGGGAACTTGATCCCTAAATAACAGTCGGCTTTATCTTGAAGAGCGCCTCTTCGATTCTCGAGATTATTAAAGATAATATTGACGTTTGGGGACTTTATCACTAGTAACCGTCGGCTTTATCTCGAAAAGTGATCCACAATCGAATCAAGAAAATTAAATGCAGCTGTGACAGCTGGCAGGCAGATGGGGTCTCCCTGCGGCTCAAGATTTCACTGTGGCTCGAGATCTCTCTGCGGCTCAAAAATTCCCTGCAACATGAAGACTCCCTGCGGCTCGACATATCTCCATGCTTCTTATTCAAAGTATTCCAAATTTGTAATTTAAAAACTTTGAAGGGGGTCTTGTAGAAGCATGGAAAATATGGGATTCATACGGATCACAAATTGCCGTATATGTACTTTGGGCCAAACAGGTCCGCATAAAGGAAAGTCGCATGGCAGATTCAATGCCTTATGCGGCCCGTCGACAACCAGCTACAGAAGAAAGATATACGGCCAAGAGGATCAGTTTGTCACTCCCCGTTCCCAGAATGCATATTTTTAGACATGTACAACTCATATATATTTATTTAATAATTATCATGTATTCTTCTGTATTTAAATTTCTTTAATTTCATGTTAATTAATTATCAGTATTTTACTGCAATTTTATTCCTGTATTTTATTTCTATATTTTATTTTCTGCTTTTAACTTCTCTGCTTTAGCCTTATTGTGGTTCGACCATGGTTGGTTATTTTCGGGTTTATGGTGGTTCACATGGACCAAACCCCCACAAACCCCACCTACCACCACCCTTTCTATTTAAGCCCCCATCCCCTTCTCTCTCCTCATAACTCTCCTTCTCCATTACTTCTTCTTCCTCACCACTCTCTTTCCACCAACCAACAGCAGGCAAGTACATCTTGCTTCTTGCTTCCCACTTGGAGAACCATTTTTATGGTTCATTTGTCTTCCTCTCATGATCCTGAGAGAGTTTAGTACTTGGCATTTTTGATTTCTTTGGCTTGTTTCTTCTAGATCTAAGTTGTTGTTTTTCTCTGTTATTCATGGGCTTTGATCTCCCAACCTGGCGTGTATTCTCGGTTGTCCATGGGTTCTGAACCATGGGAACTTTATTACTGGCTTGGAGCGAAGGTTCAGTCACGCACACGTTCTTACGTGCCAGCATGAATTTTTAGTCACGCACACGTTCTTACGTGCCAGCATGAATTTTCAGTCATGCACACGTTCTTACGTGGCAGCATAAATTTTTAGTCACGCACACGTCTTTACGTGCGTGTGTGAATTTTTAGTCACGCTCACGTCTTTATGTGCGTGCGTGAATTTTTAGTCACGCACACGTTCTTACGTGCGTGCATGAATTTTAGTCACGCACACGTCTTTACGTACCAGCATGACATTTGAGTTACGCACACGTCTTTGCATGCGTGCATGAATTTCTTATCACTTTTCACGCTCATTTTCCATGCTCACTTTTATGCTCACGTTGTGCGTGCGTGAATTTTCCTTCACGCTCACGCTGTGCGTGCCAACGTGAATCACTTTTCATGCTCACTCATACTAGACTTGTTGGCGTGACTTGTTGGCCTTAGCATAGACTTGTTGGCGTGACTTCCTGACCTGAGTGTTTCTATTTGTTCTATAATTTATTCATTTAATGGTGGCATGATAATTCTTCTATTATATCCTTGTGTCTTTTTATGAACTCGATAATCTTAGCATGTTAATATTTTGATACATATGGTTGTGTAGAACGTGTCTTGTGTCTTGATTGGTTTATGGATACCCAGTAAGACTGGAACTTAACCTTGAAAGTTATAGACTCGACCCCATTTAATGCTAATTGACTTTCATGCCTTGTTACCATTAATGACGATGGTTATCTTGACAAAAATTGATCATGTGTTCCTAGTTGGAACTAAGAGACTGGCCAGTCGTCTTATTGAATTGAATGAATGAGACACGTTCATGTAATGAACTATTGTAATCGACTGGCTGATCCCGAATATTGACATACAGGCACATGCAGGCTTCAATTTATTTATTTATTTATTTATTTATTTATTTATTTATTTTACAAAGCAGCATGTGTACTTTTTGGTCAAGGCATGATTACTCCGTGGTTAGATTTGATTGTTGTATTACGCTATGTAAGACCTACAACCTAGCCGCACGGGTATCGTTGTAGAGTTGCGCATATCGTACCCCGTACGAAAGTACTCATTTGAATGACCATGATCCATGGTATGAGATTTCACTCAACGTAGGGACTATTAAGTTAAATAAAATAATGATTGCATGGAGAGAATGTATTCCCGAGTTCTTATATGGCAGCCCTCTTCGGTACTATTAGTGCCCGACAGGCCGGCTGGTTCCCACAGATACTGTAAACCTGCCACACGGGCAGGGAGCGGTATCTGCTTATATTATTATTGTATATTGTATATTGATGACGAGCGTCCCACTGGGACTCGTCTAATTCATGATTGGCACAATTGATTGACTGGATAGACTAGCCTTGCTCGCACATAGTAAGAACTGAGGAATCCCTATTTGCATAATTCCAGGATAACTTGGGACTCACAATAGCAAGCCGTAGGAGTTGATTGGCCGTTCAAGATGATTTGTTTGTGTACTGCACCTACTCTGTTGCCTAACTGAGATGATCAGAATGTCAGGACATGACAGGCCAACTTCTGTCCTTGTTTGGTTGGGAGGTTGGTTCGAAGTGTCGTGATGTTATGTGAATCCTAGTGGAAAGCAGAGATCTATTATTATATTCTCTTACTTACTGGTTTAATCCTTCATATCGTGCTTCCTTGTGGTACTTGCTATTAGAGGTCTAACCTCTCTGGTTTTGCATGGCCAGATTTAGAGCCTGTTCCCGAGGACTCAGCTTACTTCTACCTCCAAGATGGTCAATACTAGAGGAATGATCGCAGGAGGACTCGAGTGGGTTCCTTACTTCACCGCTCGTTTTATTATTTACTTTATACTTAGCCGTTTGGCACTGACATGTTAGTCGGATCGTCTTGTACTTACTTTTACATAATTGTAACTAAGTCAGACTGCAACTGATAACAATTGTGTATATGTTACTATACCATCTGGCTATATTTTGTAAACCAGATCTCAAGAACATTTTGACTAAGCGTTTGGGACGCCTTACTTCTTTATCTTACATGTTCTCTATTTTTGCTTCTTGTTTGAATGATTGAGATAATAGATGTGAAGTGACCATTGTAAAACTTTCATGTAGTATGCACCCCCTCGTCTGGTTAGACAGTATTGATCGTATTATACGGTATTCATCTACCCGTAATACGTAGCTGGCTGAGTCATTCCCCCGCTCTCCAGTATTCTAGTTCTGGGGCGTGACAAGGTTTTAGTGGTGGCCCATGCTGGTCTGATTTCAGACTTGTGGGGTATTTTAATTTATAGGATGTCTCAATCACACATGTTCCCCCCTTGATCTCATGATTCGTTATTCTCAACCCTTGCTTGACATTCCGGTATCCTTTGACTTCATTGATCCTTAATGTCCGGTTGTTTGATTGTTCTCTTGTCCCTTTTCTTAGGGGCACTTCGTCTGTATCGGTCAGAGCTGGACAACAGTAGGGGCAACATGGGCAACCTGACCATGTTGGTCAGCAGCAAGGGACGGTACTAACTCAAGAGGCTATTCAAGAAGAAGTGAAAGTGGAAGCAGCAGCTGGATTGCAGTATCCGGATGTTCCACCACCACCAACAGTTCCACCTACCCAAGTGGACACACCAGCCCTTCTGAAGATCATGAGAGGAATGATGGCTACTCAGCAACATCAGATGTTGGCCCAGCAACGCATATACACTCAGCTACAAGAGCAGAATGTGTTGCTCAACCAAGGATTGTAGACGGCTTTCGAAAGAGGAGTGAAGACTGATTCAGGAGCATCAGCCAGGTTTTGCAAGTACAACTCCCGCCGTTTCGAGGGCACGGAGGATGCCATCTCAGCAGATGTATGGCTTAAGGATATTGAGGCTATTCTGACAGCAGCTAAGGTGCCGGGGAGAAGAACGTGTGGATCTAGTGAAGTTGTTACTTCAGGATCTCGCACGTGATTGGTGGAAATCAGAGGAAGTGGGCATCAGACGTCCTGTGGCATGGGACGATTTTACTACAAGATTCAAGACCAAGTACTATGGAGTTGTGGCACGGTTTGAGCTACAACAGAAGTTTATCAACCTCAGGCAGGCCGACAAAACTGTAGATACTTATGCAGCGGAGTGCTGCAGATTGAGTAGATTCGCCCCAGAGATGGTAGCAACAGAGAGCCAGAGGGCCATAAGGTTTCAGCAAGGGTTTCATCTTGAACTCTTGCAATTGATAGAGGGGCACAATTACCAAACTTTTGACGAAGTATTGACGGCAACTCGAAGGCATGAGATCACCATTCAGAGGCTTGCGGTAAGGACTGGGGGTCAGAAGAGATCCCACAGTCAGATTGAAGGAGGAGGGGGAGCAGCACCTCGAACAACAGCACCATCTACTAGCATTCGTATCCACGATGTGGCAATACGAAGACCAGTACCACCACCCAGACAGCAGCAACAACAACAGAGAAAGAACCAGCAACCCCCGGCGGGCTGCACTTATTGTGGGAAGATGGGGAACACTAGAGATGTGTGTCGGACATTGAATGGACTGTGTCTGATATGTGGAAATCCAGACCATCGGGTTACCACATGTCCCATGAATTCGAGGTCAGAAGGACCAGGGCAGTAGTTTCCTGCTCTGTCAGCACCAGGGACAGGCCAGTATCGAGGACCAGCGGTGGCAGTAAGGCCTTTGGCACAGCGTCCGTTAATGTCGCAGGCTCAGATTTTTCGGCAGCAGGGGCCGCCGATGTAGCAACACCAGCATAGACCACCCCAGTATCATCAAGGAAGGGGCCAGCAACAGCATCAGGCTAGGTCACAGCATGGAAACCAGCAAGAAGGTCAAGGGCAAGCATTCACTCTGTCCTTGGAGGAGGCATTGGCATCGGAAGATGTTGTGGCAGGTAACATTCTCGTCGCCTCATATCCCGCAGTAGCATTGTTTGATTCGGGAGCATCCCATTCATTTATATCTGCACAATTTGCGACACGACTAGGAATGAAGTTTGAGGCATTGCCAGGGAGGTTGAATATACTCACTGGTAATGGGCTCGTAGGAGTTAGTAGAGTTATTTTAGCATGTAGCGTTGTAGTTTGCAGGCATTTCTTACCCGCACGGTTGATAGAATTTCCTGTTGGAAATTTCGACGTTATCTTAGGCATGGACTGGCTGAAAGACAGTCATGCGACAATAGATTTCGTAGAAGGAGTATATCTTTTGATATTCCAGGCATGAAGCGGTTCACCTTAGTCAGAACAGGGGCAACTCAACAAGAGCAGGGAGTAATAACGGTAATGGAAGAAGTTCAGATTCCGAAGGTAGTTGAAGAGTTTCTAGATGTATTTCCTGAAGAACTTCCAGGTCTACCACCGGTTAGGGATATTGAGTTCAGTATAGAATTGGCACCAGGAACTAAACCGATATCAGATCGAGTTTACAAAATGGCGGATTCAGAGCAGGCCAAGGTATATCAGCACATAGAGGAACTGAAGGAGAAAAAGTTTATCCAAGCTAGCGTGTCACCATGGATAGCACCAGTGGTACTTGTGGGAAAGAAGGATGGGTCGTCTAGATTATGCATTGACTACAGGAAGCTTAACGCGGCAACAGTGAAGAACAAGTACCCATTACCCAGGATCGACGACTTATTTGATCAGTTGAGCAAAGCTAGAGTTTTCTCCAAGATAGATCTTCGTTCAGGGTACCATCAGGTGAGGGTTCAGAAGGAAGATATACCCAAGACTGCATTCAGGTCGAAGTATGGGCATTATGAATTCTTAGTAATGTCGTTTGGTTTGACCAATGCTCCAGCAATATTCATAGATTTGATGAATCGTATCTTTATGCCATACTTAGACCAGTTTGTCATTGAGTTTCTTGACGACATTCTCGTATACTCTGCTAGTGAAGAGGAGCATGAAGACCACCTCAGAAAAGTGTTACAGGTTCTGAGAGAGAACCAGTTGTATGCCAAGCTCAGCAAGTGTGAGTTTTGGTCGGATCACATTTTATTTTTGGGTCACATCATATCAGGAGCTGGAGTAGCAGTAGATCCCAGGAAGATAGAAGCAGTAAAAAGTTGGCCAGTATCCAAGACCGTAGCAGATGTGCGGAGTTTCTTGGGATTAGCAGGATATTATAGAAGGTTTGTGTCAGACTTTGCAAGGCTTTCAGCACCCATGACCCGCTTGACCCGGAAGGATGTACCATTCGTTTGGTCGGCAGAATGTCAGGCATCATTTGAGACTTTGAAGCAGAAGTTGATATCAGCACCTATTCTTACATTGCCAGTTGGACCCGGAGGTTTACAGTATATTGTGATGCGTCAGGTAAAGGACTTGGATGTGTCCTTATGCAATATGGAAAGGTGATAGCATATGCATCTAGGCAACTTCGGGACCACGAGAAGAATTACCCAACTCATGATTTGGAGTTAGCGGCAGTAGTGTTTGCTCTGAAGCTATGGAGGCATTACTTATATGGTGACCGAGTGGATATGTACACAGACCATAAAAGTCTGAAGTACATCTTTACTCAGAAGGAACTAAACATGAGGCAGAGGAGATAGTTGGAGTTGATTAAGGATTACGATGTGGAGCTTCAGTATCATCCAGGCAAGGCTAATGTAGTAGCAGACGCTCTTAGCAGGAGAGGCGGCGCATTTATGTTGACAACACAGAGGCATATCATAGAAGACCTTCAGGAGATGGGCATCGAAGTTATACTTCCTAGTGATGTAGGAGTTCTAACAAGTCTATAAGTTCAATCCGACTTGGTAGACAGAATCAAGGCAGCTCAGGCTCAGGACCCAAGGATTCAGAAGCTTAGGGCAGAATGTGAGTCAGGACTCAGAAAGGAGATGAGAATTCATGAAGATGGTACACTTAGGTTTGGATCACGTATATGTGTGCCTAGTGGAGATATCAGACAGGAGGTTATGGCAGAAGCTCACAGTTCTTAGTATTCTATTCACCCTGGAGGGACCAAGATGTACCAAGATATCAAGCAGCACTTCTGGTGGAACGGGATGAAGAGGGAGATAGCTAGATTTGTTTCCCATTGCTTGGTATGTCAGCAAGTGAAGGCAGAACAGCAGAGGCCAGCTGGGTTATTGCAACCGCTTCCTATTCCAGAATGGAAATGGGAGCATATTACAATGGACTTTGTGACCGGTTTACCGAGATCACCAAGTGGTAAGGACGCTATTTGGGTAATAGTGGACCGACTTACGAAGGTAGCACACTTTCTTCCTTTCAGAGTAGGACAATCTACAGAAAAGTTGGCAGAGTTGTATATGCAACAGATAGTCAGGCAGCATGGAGTCCCTGTCAGTATTGTGTCGGATCGAGATACCCATTTTACATCATATTTTTGGAAGAGCTTACATCGTAGTTTGGGTACCAAGTTAAGATTTAGCACGGCTTACCATCCGCAGACGGCATGGGCAATCAGAAAGAACGATTCAGACTTTAGAAGACATATTGCGAGCTTGTACTCTAGATTTTGGAGGGTCTTGGGATAGTCACTTGCACTTAGTCGAGTTCTCAAACAACAATAGTTATCAAGCCAGTATCCAGATGGCGCCATTCGAAGCTCTATATGGTAAGAAGTGCAGGTCGCCGCTTGCATGGGATGATATCGGGAGAGAGGAAGATGTTAGGCCCAGAAATGATTGTTCAGACGGTTTGAAGTGGTTAAGGGAATTAGAGAGCGACTTCGAGTTACGCAGGACCGGCATCGTTATTGGGCGGACCAGCATCGTAGGCCATTAGAGTTCTCTGTTGGGGACCACGTATTCTTGCGGATCTCACCTACTCGTGGGGTCATTAGATTTGGCGTTCGCGGGAAATTAAGTCCGCGGTACGTGGACCCATTTGTTATCCTTGATCGGATAGGCGATGTTGCTTATTGTTTATCCCTTCTACCTTTGTTACGAGAGGTGCATGACGTGTTTCATGTATCTCAATTACGTAGGTATGTATCGGACCCAAGCCATATCCTCGATCATTCGGAGCTGGTTGTTGGTACCAACCTGTCTTACGAGGAACAGCCTATGTCCATTTTGGACCGAAGAGAGAAAATACTCAAGAATCGAACAATTAGTCTTGTCCGTGTTGCTTGGGATCATTACTCCTTGGGAGAGTCAACGTGGGAACGTGAGGATGATATCCGATCACGGTATCCACACCTGTTTGACTCACAAGGTATATCTCTTTCTGTATACCCTGATTGTCCTGATTCTTCATGCTTATCACCTTATGGGTAGAGCTACTTGATATCATGGATTGATGAATTTACATATATAGTACCTGCTTTTGATATGGTAATAATGATTGCTTGCTCACTAGAATTGCTTGTATCAGTTTAGCTCCGATATTTCTACCTGCTTGGATTTGAAATTCCGAGGACGGAATTTTTTTAAGGTGGGTAGAGATGTCACTCCTCGTTCCCATAATGCATATTTTATACATGTACAACTCATATATATTTATTTATTAATTATCATGTATTCTCCTGTATTTAAATTCCTTTAATTTCATGTTAATTAATTATCTGCATTTTATTTCCTGTAATTTTATTCCTGCATTTTATTTCTGCATTTTATTTTCTGCTTTTAACTTCTCTGCTTTTGTCTTATTGTGGTTCGGCCATGGTTGGTTATTTTTGGGTTCATGGCGGTTCACACGGACCGAACCCCCATAAACCCCACCTACCACCACCCTTTCTATTTAAGCCCCCATCCCCTTCTCTCTCCTCATAACTCTCCTTCTCCATTACTTCTTCTTCCTCACCACTCTCTTTCCACCAACCAACAGCAGGCAAGTACATCTTGCTTCTTGCTTCCCACTTGGAGAACCATTTTTATGGTTCATTGTCTTCCTCTCATGATCCTGGGAGAGTTTAGTACTTGGCATTTTTTATTTCTTTGGCTTGTTTCTTCTAGATCTAAGTTGTGTTTTTCTCGGTTGTTCATGGGTTTTGATCTCCCAACCTGGCGTGTATTCTCGGTTGTCCATGGGTTCTGAATCATGGGAACTTCATTACTGGCTTGGAGCGAAGGTTCAGTCACGTACACGTTCTTACGTGCCAGCATGAATTTTCAGTCACGTACACGTTCTTACGTGCCAGCGTAAATTTTCAGTCACGCACACGTTCTTACGTGCCAGCATGAATTTTTAGTCACGCATACGTCTTTACGTACGTGCGTGAAATTTTAGTCACGCTCACGTCTTTACGTGCGTGCGTGAATTTTTAGTCACGCACACGTTCTTACGTGCGTACGTGAATTTTAGTCACGCACACGTCTTTACGTACCAGCGTGACATTTGAGTTACGTACACATCTTTGCATGCGTGCATGAATTTTTTATCACTTTTCACGCTCATTTTCCACGCTCATTTTTCTACGCTCACTTTTCACGCTCACGTTGTGCGTGCGTGAATTTTCCTTCACGCTCCGCTGTGCGTGCCAACGTGAATCATTTTTCACGCTCACTCCTAATAGACTTGTTGGCGTGACTTGTTGGTCTTAGCATAGACTTGTTGGCGTGACTTTCTGACCTGAGTGTTTCTATTTGTTCTATAATTTATTCATTTAATGGTGGCATGATAATTCTTCTATTATATCCTTACGCCTTTTTATGAACTCGATAATCTTAGCATGTTAATGTTTTGATACATATGGTTGTGTAGAACGTGTCCTGTGTCTTGATTGGTTTATGGATACCCAGTAAGACTGGAACTTAACCTTGAGAGTTATAGACTCGACCCCATTTAATGCTAATTGACTTTCATGCCTTGTCACCATTAATGACGATGGTTATTTTGACAAAAATTGATCATGCGTTCCTAGTTGGAACTAAGAGACTGGCCAGTCGTCTTATTGAATTGAATGAATGAGACACGTTTATGTAATGAACTATTATAATTGACTGGCTGATCCCGAATATTGACATACAGGCACATGCAGGCTACAATTTATTTATTTATTTATTTATTTTATAAAGCAGCATGTGTACTTTATGGTCAAGGCATGATTACTCTGTATTTAGATTTGATTGTTGTATTACGCTATGTAAGACCTACAACCTAGCCGTACGGGTATCGTTGTAGAGTTGCGCATATCGTACCCCGTACGAAAGTACTCATTTGAATGACCATGATCTACGGCATGGGATTTCACTCAACGTAGAGACTATTAAGTTAAATAAAATAATGATTACATGGAGAGAATGGATTACCGAGTTCTTACATGGCAGCCCTCTTCGGTACTATTAGTGCCCGACAGGCCGGCTGGTTCCCACAGATACTGTAAACCTGCCACACGGGCAGGGAGCGGTATTTGCTTATATTATTATTGTATATTGTATATTGATGACGGGCGTCCCGCTGGGATACCACTAATTCATGATTGGCCCAATTGATTGACTGGATAGACTAGCCTTGCTCGCACATAGTAAGAACTGAGGAATCCCTATTTACATAATTCCAGGATAACTTGGGACTCACAATAGCAAGCCGTAGGAGTTGATTGGCCGTTCAAGATGATTTGTTTGTGTACTGCACCTACTCTATTGCCTAACTGAGATGATCAGAATGTTAGGACATGAAGGGCTAACTTCTGTCCTTATTTGGTTGGGAGGTTGGTTCAAAGTGTCGTGATGTTATGTGAATCCTAGTGGAAAGCAGAGATCTATTATTATATTCTCTTACTTACTGGTTTAATCCTTCATATCGTGCTTCCTTGTGGTACTTGCTATTAGAGGTCTAACCTCTCTGGTTTTGCATGGTCAGATTTAGAGCCGGTTCCCGAGGACTCAGCTTACTTCTACCTCCAAGATGGTCAATACTAGAGGAATGATCGCAGGAGGACTCGAGTGGGTTCCTTACTTCACCGCTCGTTTTGTTATTTACTTTATACTTAGCCGTTTGGCACCGACATGTTAGTCGGATCGTCATGTACTTACTTTTACATAATTGTAACTAAGTCAGACTGCAACTGATAACAATTGTGTATATGTTACTATACCATCTGGCTATGTTTTGTAAAGCCAGATCTCAAGAACATTTTGACTAAGCATTTGGGACGCCTTACTGCTTTATCTTACATGTTCTCTATTTTTGCTTCTTGTTTGAATGATTGAGACAATAGATGTGAAGTGACCATAGTAAGACTTTCATAGTATGCACCCCTCGTATGGTTAGACATCATTGATCGTATTATACGGTATTCATCTACCCGTAATACGTAGCTGGCTGAGTCATTCCCCCGCTCTCCAGTATTCTGGTTCTGGGGCGTGACACAGTTCGTCTGATAAATCTGACAACTTCTGTCAAAACTGACAAAAATGACAGCTCTGACACTTTGATAAAAAGATAACACTACACCAAAATAGCTAATTAGGAACACTAGACATATTTTAATCTGGAACGCCTATTTAGTGTGCCTAGGTTTTGGAACAGAACAAAAGTGTGCCAAAATAAAAAAGAGTGCCAAATATAATTTTTTTAATTTTAATAAAAATTAGTTATTCTGTAACACATAAAATCCGTTCCAAATCTGTTCCAAATATTAAATTCTTAGTCCACGTGATCCCACGTGATCCTAACAAAACATCACTTTATTTTTTGCTCATTGGCACGCATAGGCATAGGCGTCCCCTCTTTTTTATTTCTCTGTAATATCCTTCTCCACCTCTTTGACGGGAATTAAAATCGACACGCGGGAAAATCCTCAATCTCTCCATCCCCGGCGTCTGGATCACGGCGAGTGTTGCTGTCCTCCTCTCCATCCCCGGCGTCTGGATCACGGCGAGTGTTGCTGTCCTCCTCTCCATCCCCGCTGTCTGGATCACGGCGAGTGTTGCTGTCCTCTCCATCCCCGGCGTCTGGATCACGGCGAGTGTTGCTGTCCTCCTCTCCATCCCCGACGTCTGGATCACGGCGAGTGTTGCTGTCCTCCTCTCCATCCCCGGCGTCTTGAACTCTGAGGTTTTTGTATGTCCTTATTAATTTTGAAACCCTAAAAATAATTTAAGGGTTAAAATCTCAAATCCGTCTTCCTTTTTTGGTGGCAAATATTCAGAGATGAAATTCTCATAGATGAAAAAAAATTCGTTTTAAGCACACTACACCAGGTACTGATCTCTTGGTATACTGATCTCTTGGTTATTTAAGGGTTAAAAAAATAATTTAAGGGTTAAACAATTTCGTTTTAAACCCTAAAAGAATTTCCTTTTTTATAACGAGGATCTTTACTTCTTTCTTTTTTGTAGTATACTGATCTCTTGGTTGATTTGGTTCAGGTAAAAAATAGATTTTGGAATGAGGTTCTGGTAGGAAACAAGGTTTTGGATCTGGGAAGCAAGGATTTTTTGATCTTTTGTTGCTTTAATTCGTTATATATATATTTTGATTCTAGTGATTGTTAGTTTTAAGCACACTACACCAGGTACGTAGTCCTGTGATGCTGGAGGAAACAATATATAATTTTCAACAGTTAATTTATGGGTTAAAATTTATTTTGTTTATAAGCTTGGCATAATTTTCAACAATTAATTGCTACTGATTGCCTGATACGATATCAGAAGTGCAAAACTTTTCGAGATTTCCTTAACAAGTATAGGAAAATGAGATTACAAAAATGAATATTTGATAGAATGGTGAGACAAATTTAGAGTTTTCGAGCCATCACTTTTTTTCTCCCCAAAAAGAGTCCTCCAAATCTATATCACTTAAAAAATAAGATTGATCAGCATTAGAACACACCTTTCCTAGTAATTAAATTTATCATGACAGTTAATTCTTCCATGAAAGTAAATATATATTCTGAATCTTCACAAATAAACCAAGGAGCTGTTTTTCTGAAGAGCGGAACTTGATTTCTTGAACAACCTGTATGTATATTATACTCATTGAAACATTCAGAAAGACGAAAATTAGTAAACAAATCACCAGTACTGTACATCTCTACATTTTTTTAATCAACTTCGTGAAACTCTAACACAAAAAAAGGAGAGGAAATTTGGCTTAGTTGGAGGTATTTGTGCGAATCCCATTATATTCTGATGTCCTGTTGTTTTCTACTCCCTGATGCCAATGGGAGTTAGTTATTTTGTGACTTTTAGCAGTTTTCTAACGTTTCCTATAAAAATTATGTTGGAATAATGGGAAACAAGGTTATTGAAGTATGGATTTGTCATAAAAAATGGATTCTGCTGATTATTTGTGTATTTGGAGTTGGAAATGCATTAGACCGTGTTCTATTGGATTTGGTGTGCTTTCTACTTACTATGATGCCAAACATAAGTTTCTTTTTCTTCTAATTTTTTCCTCGTATTTTTTTACTAAGAAGTTTGAAGGCCAACTTTTACAATCCTCTATGTTTTTTTAAAGGTTATGGTATGGTGCAGGTATTCTCCCTGTAGGCTGAAAGTGATAAAAAGATTGAAGGATTAAGTTTCCATCTCAATTGGGGTTAAGGTTTCCATTTCTAAGGGGCACAGGTGAGTACCTATTTATTTGAATATGCTTCCAATTAGGAGTTAATTCATGGTTTCAGCAACATTAATGGATCGGATCCTTGAATGTTCTCATATTATGATATCTGAGAGAAGCTTGGCTACTAGTATGAGTAGTCGATAACTGATAAGCAATATTGATTGTACTGCAAACTTTTTCTTGAATTTTCTTTGATTGTACTACCTACTACAGAAAATGTTAAATGTCACCAAGTACACTATGTCATAATCTAAATGACATTTCATTTATTTGCAACTTGTATTAAACTACTTCATTCCCTTTTTCCCCTCTCTTAATTAGGCAATTCGCTAACGTGGCAAATATTGCACGGTATCATAATCTTTGAGTAAACATTTGTTGGTCCAAGTACTTTTTGTCCACAATTTTGATTTTCCTGGATGGCCTCCAGAATCATGCAATTTCTTCACTCCAAAATCACCCAATTTAAAGCATTTGTATAATCATATCCCATCAGAGCATATATTTGACTAATTTCGATTACAGTTAGTACATTGTCAGAGAATGACCTGCGAGTCTGCTACTGCATATATATTAATATCAATATTTGTTGGCAGAATTTGAACAGAAACCAAATATCCAAAAATTAACTTCAAACAGAGATAAAATACATGCCAACATGAAAATATTTCACTTCCCAAATACATAAGAATCACTCAATAATACATATAATCGATTTTCATTTGTAATGCATGTATAATTTACATACATAGCTCCCATTCGGTGCATGGTAAGGCTGTATGTGGTTCTACTACACCCAAACTGTAAGGAATCATAACTTCTTCATCAAAAGATTGTTGTGGTTAGGCAGCCGAAAGTCTAAATTAAATGTAGAACTGAACCAAAACTGAAACACATTTATAGGCAGATCCTTTCCAAGATGTCAACCTTATAGAGGCAACATGACTTAAATACAAAAAAATACCTTCTTCAACTCCGTTAAGAAATAATTTGGTAGAAAAATAATCTTCTTCAACCTGTTAAGAGATCCATGGAGTCTTTCTCGCGATCAATCAAATTCATAGAACCAGTAAGTATTTATTGAATGCACTTAGTAAAGAAATGATGTATCAGGCAATCTGTAATATTACATCAAATAAGAACACTGTTGTAGTAGGTTTCTACATCAATAATATGTTGGGTACAGATTGGGGCGATGCTGGGCCAGTACTTACTCATATTTTAGTCTTAGTTTATATCTGAATCCAGATAGGAATCTAAAATCATTTTTTAGTCTTAGTTCTATATTATTTTATTTGTTAACACATATTATAATAGTAAATAATTTTCTTAGTTTCAAATTCATATTGTTTTTGTTTTCAATTTCACTTGGTAAATGATTGTACATTTTGTAGGGATTGGGCAACTATACTACAAATAAAAATGAATTTGGACAAATCGTGGATGAGCAAAAGGGTGGTACAAGTTATATCGAAGGTGTTCAACAGTTTGTGAAATTTGTTAAGGAGAATGCAGCCGGACAAACACAATTTCCATGCCCATGTAAGCTTTGTAAAATTCGAAGGGACACATAGATCTCGATGAAATTAGCCTTCATTTGTTGAAGAATGGCATGTACCAAAGTTATGTGGTATGGAAGCATCATGGAGAAAAGGCAAAAGATTTAGGGAGAAACATACCAACAATGGCTAACACAATTGAAGGGCCACCAATTGAAGAATCAAATTTGCCTAGACTGGAGGATCTCATTGACGATGTATATAATTTCATACCAAGGAGGCCGAGCATTCACCTGTTGATGTGAGTGTAACAAATGAAGACGAGAGGGAGATGACACAATTGTTGAGCCTGGGATGAAACAGAGCAAAAAACACAAAAGCTTTATGGATATGGCATCAGAACCTCTGTATCCGGGTTGCCCTAAGGGGAAAACCGTATTGTCCACCATTATTGAGTTGCAAAATTTGAAGACACGGTATGGGTGGACGGGCACTAGTGTGACAGCATTACTAGAGTGGCTAAAGGGCTTGTTTACGGAAAATTGCAATCTTCCAAAAAACTATCCTAATATGAAGAACATGATTAAAGACTTGGGAATGGAATGTGAAACCATCCATGCATGTAGGAATGGATGCATCCTATATCGTAAGGAATACGAAAATCTCCATATATGTCCGAAATGTAAGTGAGTCGGTATAAACTTGTGTTTGAAAAAGATACAGAGAGAAACAATATCAAGAAAGAACCTGCAAAATTTGTGAAATACTTTCCCTTGATTCCAAGGCTAAAAAGATTCTTTAGCATTCCTTGGATTGGAGAGGCAATGACTTGGCACCAAAAGGCAAAGAGTGATGGAAATCTAATGAGACATCCTTGTGATTCAGGCCAGTGGGATTCAGTCAAAGTTCATTGGCCAGATTTTGCAGCAGATGCTAGGAACCTAAGACTTGCAATATCAACAGATGGTTTCAACCCATATGGAACTCTAAGTAGCAATTACAGTTGTTGGCCAGTGATTTTAGCACCGTTAAATCTTCCACCATCGTTGTGCATGAAAAGAGAGTTCTCTTTGCTGACATTGTTAATTTCTGGACCCAAAGGACCTGGAAAATACTTCGACATATTCTTAGAACCTTTGTAGAAGAGTTGAAAGAGCTGTGGGTTAATGGCATGTCAACGTGGGATGCATTTACCAAAACCACATTTACATTGAAGGCGATGTTGTTTTGGGGGGTCCATAATTTTCCTGCATATGGGAATCTATCTGGTTGTACTGTTCATGGTTATAAGGCTTGTCCAGTGTGTGCTGATGATATCGACTCTATACGGCTTGGAGACTCTTCAAAAGTATATTATCACGGCCATCGACGATTCTTGAACTCCAATCATAAGTTTAGAAGTGATAAAAGATTCAACAAAATACTCGAACAACGACCTCCTCCACAAAGATGTCCGGGGAAGAAGTTGAAGAAAAGATAGCCAAAATTCTTGAAAATAATGAAAGGACACGATTGAAGCAAGCTACTCGTGGAAAGCGTAAAAGGCAAAACCGGAATCATGAAAGGAAGGTATGTAAAGATGATAATGAAGAAGAGACATCTACTAAAGCAGCACCATGGTCTAGAAGGTCTATTTTGTTTGATTTGCCTTACTGGAAGTTTCTTGAAGTGAGACACAATATTGATGTTATGCACACTGAAAAGAATGTCACAGACCACTTATTGAACATGTTAATGAATGTGAAAAAGAAAGCAAAAGATGGATACAAGGTCGGAAAGAATGAAAAAATTAGGGGTAAATAAGAAGTTGTGGGTAGTTGAAGATGAAGAAACAGGAAAGACATCAATGCCAAAAGCATCTTATGCCTTGACAAAGAGAAAAAGAAGAGTTTTGTCGAACATTGAAAGATTTAAAACTTCCGACCGGATTTTTCCTCTAACTTGAGTAATTGTGTCACCATCCAGCCTCCTGAACTAAGGGGGCTCAAATCACATGACTATCATGTGATTATGCAATACTTGCTTCCAGTATTGTTGAGACATACTTTTCATAAAGACAGGGACATAAGAATTGCAATTCAGAGGATTAGCTTATTTTTTAGATTCTTATGTGCCAAGGTGATCAATAAAGAAGAGCTTAGGCAAGCAAAGAAGGCGTTGGTTGAGGCAATGTGTGTTCTTGAAAAAGAATTTCCGCCTTCCTTCTTTGTTATAAGTGTGCACTTAATGGTTCATCTAGCTGATGAGGCCCTATCGTGCGGGACGGTTGGATTTCGATGGATGTATCCATTTGAAAGGTACACTCTTATTGTTTCTTCTATATTTAACATTTAGTATTAATTTATAGGTGATATAGTTTGTGTATATATTTTTCTAACAGATTAATGAAGTGCTACAAAGAATATGTCCTTAATAAGCGATATATTGAAGGTTCGATAGCTGAGGCTTACCTTGTAGACGAATCTGTAATATATTGCATGGAGTATATGCCCAACTCGAGCGCTTTTGGTCATAATTCTAGTCGAGAAGACTGGCTGGATGAGAGTGTTGACTTCACAGATGAGAAACCCTTAGAAATAGGAGGAGTTGTCGAGCTCAACCATGTTCAGTTTGAGCAAGTGCGTAGATGGGTTCTCAATCGACTTGCAGACTTGAGTGAATGGGAAGAGTATGTGTCCCCTTTCCTACAAGCTAAATTAGTTCTATAATTATAATAATGTGAATGACAAAAATAATAAGTATTATAATAATAATATGATATGGCTATGTGCATGACATACGTGGTAATCCATGCAGAAAGTATAACCGCTATTACCAATGTATTTCCACTCAGAATCGAAAAGGTGGTTCGATAAAAGAAAAAACAAAAGCTAAGGAATTCATTCCTTGGTTGCGTGATGAGGTAATATTTCATTTTTGTTCATGTGTTTATGTATTTATGCACAAATTAAGATTTTTTTCTTTGTAGTTATTGGATGCAGGATAAACCAATACAACATTATGGAGATTAGCCAATGGTCCACAACATAGAGCTACGCGATTCAAAAAATATCGTGTCAATGGTTTTGTTTTTGTACCAAATTCCTCCGATGAATGCTTGGCAACGCAAGATAGTGGGGTTTCTATGGAAGCATATTCAAATTTTATTTCAAGTCGAAAAGACAAAATCCGAAGGAAGGGAAGATGACCTTTTATGGAATTGTTAGAGACATACTGGAGCTGGATTATCTCGATTTCAAAGAAACTGTGTTCTATTGTGATTGGGTTAAAGTGGAGGATTCTAAAAATGGTTGTAAGTTAGATCCGATTTGGAATCAAGTGATGGTAAACTTGAAGAAGCTCAAGAATAAGGAAATAGTTGAGGAGGATCCATTCATTTTAGCTCAAGAAGCAACTGCAGTTTTTTATTCCAAAGATCAAAAGAATGATGGGTGGTACGTGGTTATAAATACTCCAAAAAGGTTAAATAAACAAGTTGACGCAGTAGACATTCCAACTGACTACCAATCTTGTTTGAATGACAATCCCAACTTGAGGAATTTGTTGATGTTTGATGATTGAACTATGTCATATGTGGTCTTTTGTACTCCAGACTTTTTTGTGGTTAAATTATAATTTTCTTGTTTACAACAATCTAGTATACTCGACTATATTTTATATATGCAGCTCCCGAATGGTATGGATAACTTTTTATTATGGTAATAACCCGGATATCCAAATTACTTACAGATCTTGGTTGTTTTTTGTATATACATTTGTAAATTACTTTGATAGCTTGATTCTTTTATATGTGTAATTTGGTATGATCATAGTATTTTTATTATTTTAATGCTTCTATGAATAAACATGATATAAAGTTGTCGTTGAATGAATAAACAGACTTTCTTTCATTGCACGATGTCTTCAAGTGTTGCTGAGACATCTAACCAGCGGGAAGAAGATCCCATATCAATAGAAGTCAATAAAAAATCAACATCTAGGAAGAGCATCGAATTTAATCATCTTGGACAAGCAGTTGGACCCAACGCAACTCACTTTAAGAGTCAAGTTGGTAAATACGTGAAGACATATGTGCCTATCAGGTATATAAGTTGGCTACAGGTACCTAAGACCTACAAGGATGACGTTTGGAATGAGATAGAGGTGAGAATAACGAGCATTCTATTATTTTAATGCTTTATTTTTTCTTTCACTGATATATTTCAGTTCAATATCACAGTTATACTTCATATTAGTTAATTGCTTTCACTGATATATTTCAGTTCAATATTCTACATGTTATGTCCAAGTATCCATATTAGTATCTCAATATCTACACTAGCATGTTGTTCCAAAACGGATTATCATGATCACCTCCAACACTGAAATGCCCTTGAGAACATTCTAGCTAATTGAAAGAGTGGTAGCAAGTAACATTCTGGCTAATTGAAAGAGTGGTAGCCAAATTGCCTAACACATATGAAGCCAAATAACAAGATTTGGAATATTAGAGCACAGCAACACTAACTGTAAGGTCGGATGTGTTTGAAAGAGTGGAACCCATCAACATATAGACTCGAGAAGTGTCCTTACTGAATGAAGTTTGATATTCCAATCACAAATCATTTACCTTGATTTTTCACATGAAAAAATGTGTGCATTTGTACCCTTAGTATTCTAAATTATTGAATTAGGCAGTGAAATTATATAGGAAAATTAGAGTCCTGTATAGGAAGGAAAATACCATCTCTACATGTTTAATGGATTTGGCAAAGCAATTAACTTGCAGCATACTGCCTTGTCCATCTCTTGTAACTTTAGATGCTTGTTTCTTTAATTGCCCCTCTAATTTATGTGAACTTTCCCTGGAAGAAACTATGAAGTTGGACAATACTTTATTTTTTTTCTATCACTGTTATATTGCTATTAAATCTTGGTTGTACGTACACAATACGGATACGAACACCATTTTTATTGTCAGTGAAACTCTCTACTGGAAATTAAATGGTTGTTTCATGATATAGACCTAATCCTCCAGGTTTTCATAAGTTTTTGATTAAATCTTGATGTTCAGTTAATGTCCAGAGCATCATGATCACCTCCAACACTGAAATCTGTTAACTGTATCATTAAAATGGAGAGTATTGGTCCTTTTTCTCATCGTTCAGTTGGAGTCAGTATTTTTGGAGAGTATTGGAACAGACTTTTAATGATAAAAGTATCTCAATTTCAGTCAGCTCCAATTTTTTAATGACTAAAATAGAGAGCTTGTTAGCAAGTAACATTCTAGCTAATTAAAAGAGTGGTAGCCAAATTGCCTAACACATATGAAGCCAAATAACAAGATTTGGAATATTAGAGCACAGCAACACTAACTGTAAGGTCGGATGTGTTTGAAAGAGTGGAACCCATCAACATATAGACATTAACTGAACATCAAGAGATGGACAAGGCAGTATGCTGCAAGTTAATTAGGAACGTTTTTTTTTTGTTTTGGAACACTTTTGCAGCATACTGCCTTGTCCATCTCTTTACACAATACGGATACGAACACCATTTTCATAAGTTTTTGATTAAATCTTGATGTTCAGTTAATGTCCAGAGCATCATGATCACCTCCAACACTGAAATCTGTTAACTGTACACCTTTCTTAGCTTACAGGATTTGTTCCATGTTATGTCCAAGTATCCATATTAGTATCTCAATATCTACACTAGCATGTTGTTCCAAAATGGATGATCATGATCACCTCCAACACTGAAATGCCCTTGAGAACATTCTAGCTAATTGAAAGAGTGGTAGCAAGTAACATTCTAGCTAATTGAAAGAGTGGTAGCCAAATTGCCTAGCACATATGAAGCCAAATAACAAGATTTGGAATATTAGAGCACAGCAACACTAACTGTAAGGTCGGATGTGTTTGAAAGAGTGGAACCCATCAATATATAGACTCGAGAAGTGTCCTCACTGAATGAAGTTTGATATTCCAATCACAAATCATTTACCTTGATTTTTCATATGGAAAAATGTGTGCATTTGTACCCTTAGTATTCTAAATTATTGAATTAGGTAGTGAAATTATATAGGAAAATTAGAGTCCTGTATAGGAAGGAAAATACCATCTTTACATGTTTAATGGATTTGGCAAAGCAATTAACTTGCAGCATACTGCCTTGTCCATCTCTTTACACAATACGGATACGAACACCATTTTCATAAGTTTTTGATTAAATCTTGATGTTCAGTTAATGTCCAGAGAATCATGATCACCTCCAACACTGAAATCTGTTAACTGTACACCTTTCTTAGCTTACAGGATTTGTTCCATGTTATGTCCAAGTATCCATATTAGTATCTCAATATCTACACTAGCATGTTGTTCCAAAATGGATGATCATGATCACCTCCAACACTAAAACACCCTTGAGAATCTGAGATACATGAACAACAATTGTATCACTCCCAACATAGTTTTTTTTAAGTTCAGTCAAAATTATCGTATTCATACATATATGAACAAGTTTGATTTTTGTCTCTTTTTTAGTCAACAAGTTTGGTTCAGAAGCATTGGTCCTTTATTTTACACTAACTGTAAGGTCCTTTATTTTACACTAACTGTAAGGTCTGTACATCATGACACTCTCTCTCTAATTTTTTTTACTAATTTTATAGAAACTGTGAAGAAACTTTACCTGGAAGGACACTCTCCCTCTGCTTTATTTTACTTCTTTTGTTTCCTGTTAAATATTGAATTTCTGACACTTATTTTGGTCATGTTGTGTATCCTTGAGGATGTTTTGGTTTACATACTATAACCTTCTAATAAAGCATTTTAATTGCAGGCTGAATTTGATATTCCAGGTTATCTCAGGAAAGATGTTGAAAGATCAATGCCAGATGCATTCAGGAAGCTAAAGCATACCCTAAGAAAGGATCACTTGGATAAGCAACCAAATTTAGAGGCAAAAATGATGGCTATTCCAAATGGGATTAGAAAGGAAGATTGGGAGCAATTTTGTATCAATGAGGCTGATGATAAACAACTAAAAAGAAAAGCTATGGCCGTTGAAAGTAGAAAACATAGTGTGTATGGCCATACTGCGGGACGTAAGAGCAGTGCAATGGTAGAGTATGAGATGGTAATTTCCTCTATAACCAACATTAGAATTTTATAATTTTTGTATTCCAAATGTTAAGCTTACACCTTAAAACTAATCCATAATTAATCCAGAAGGCAAAGCGGGAAGATCCTACTATCCCTATTACACGGACTGAAGTGTGGATAGAAACTCATACGAGGAAGGATAAAACTACGCTACCTAGTGCTGAACCGTTTATGGTGAGGTCACATAAAACTTTGTTATCACCTTGCATTTAATTTAATGTTAGCTTTTCTTACAAATGATATTCTAGAAATTAGTCAAAGAGAAACTAGTTGAATCCACACAATGTGAAAGCGACAACAGTAGAGTTCACCCGCTATCAATTGATAATGATCCTTTGACTCAAGTGTTTGGCAAGAAAGCGAAAGGGTTGCCAGGTGTTGGGAGCTTTGTTTCTAAGAGAAAGTATGATGCTACTCTCCATGCTCATATCATGTACACAGAGGAAAGAGGCGAGAGGGAGGGTCTAAAAAATAAGGTTGATGAGATGCAGACAAAGGTTAACTTTATTTTTGATTTTTGTAAGGTGAGACAACCAACTTCTTATATGAAAGTAGAAAAGATCATAACTTTATGCCTATCATAATATGAAAAATATTTACTCTTAATTTTTATTATACCACAGTCACAGATTGGCGGGCCACCAGCACCTATTCCCCAGTCAACTGGTGGGTCAACAACAAACGGTTCCATACCCCATGCAGGTGGGTCATCATCACCTGTTCCTATGTCCCAGGCAGTTGGTGGGTCATCAACACCCGTGCTTCAACAACTGCAAGCAACTATTGGGCAATCAACACCCATGCCACCAATGCCGATGAACAATGCACGAGGGTCATCTTTAGGTGAAAAGGAAAGGGATTCAACGACTTCGGCAAGCACTGAACCAACTCCCACAGCAAGGTTATGTGAATTGTTTGATTGGAATTGGAATTGTGTTGCAGTTGCAAAAGAAGTAATTGATCCAATGCATCGCGGTAATTGTCATAATTATCAACTGAACACTCAATATGAAATGAAGTTGAGCATGTCTGTTCGAAAGATATTCTCGGCGAAGCTCTACAAAGAAACTCCCGATGCAAAAATAATTAAAGAAGTAGGTGTTGGCGAGTTCCTTGTATGGCCCAAATCACACATCAAATTTGTGGAAGCATGATTTGTGAGCATTTTTCTTATCATACTTTTCCAATGATTAACAATACATAAATTGATTACCTTGCTTGTCTTATTTTGTGGATACATTCACTAACTTTATTTTTGCTTGAACTTTACATGGATAGGCAAAGTCCAGTATACTCAATACCAAAGTCCAGTATAAAATATGCGACCTTTAAGGGTAAGTGTCATCGTTTCATTTGATTTTGAAATTTTACATGTTCAGTTTTGATACATGTTTAAGTTACATGTCGTTCAGTTTTGATACATCTGTTAGAGGAGATGTTACATAACTTCAGATGCTCCAATTTCAGTACAGGTTGTGGTTTGGTGAGTTTGTTTCTATTGAGGGCCCTATTGCTTAATGCAGACAACTTTGTGTTGAGGGATTTATTTCTGGCAAGTCATTGATGACATTTTCTGCTTGCCTATTCATTGATTTTTTTTCTCTAATTTTGAATCTGAAATCGTCGATAGTGTCGATACTATCGATTAGGGCTGTGCACATTTAAGTCAAACCGACCAAATCGAACCGAACCAAATCGAACCGATCGCTTTTTAACCGAACCGATGGTTCGATCGGTTTGGTTCGACTACACATTTTTTAAAACCGATCGGTTTGGTTCGGTTCAAGGTTTCATTATTCCAAAACCAATTAAAATCGAACCGAACCAAACCCTATATGAGTGTTAGATTATTAGGGTTGGGTTGGAGCGGTTGGTGGGGGATACCGAGACTACTAGGCTAGTATTAAATAATTGGGACTAAGCAACAGTGATTGAAAGAAAAGTGAAAACTTTTCTTCTCATTCTTATGTATAATTGTTGTGCACATTTTCACGTATGGTGATTATGACATAGGTCACTCTCATTCCATAATATGCATCTTCTTCATTGTACTGACTGTTGAAATTTGAAATTGAATGGTTTATGCTAGGGGTTGTTGTTTGACAGCGGTTGTTGCTTCTTCTTTTTTCCAATTGAAGTTACATAGTAGTTAATAAATTAGCCATACAAGACCACACAAAAGTTGATGGTAGTCCATTTTTTTCCTGTGATTGACAATGTTACTTCCAAATCAGATCAAGTCCATTTTTTCTATGTGATTGACTGAAGTTCCACACCACAAAATAAGCAACAGTACCTAGATTAATTGCAGTCCATTTTTTTCTGTGATCAAAATCGACCAAGTCGAACCGAACCAAATCGAACCAAGTCGGTCGGTTTTAAAACCGAACCGACCAATTGGTTGGTTTGGTTCGATTTTGATTATTTTCAAACCGACTAGCTTCGGTTCGACTTCGATTGTGACCAAATAGGTCGAACACCGACCGATGCACACCCCTACTATCGATCCCGGTGATACCAAAATTGTGAAGCTTGTCTATTCATTGATTTATTTCTGGCCAATCTCAAGTTTTATATTATATTATCTGAAGTACTTTCACTCTACTCTATACAAACAGACTGTTGCACATTTAATTTTCCGCCATAGTTCAATGAATAGAGTCTTTGCCACCATTTAATTTCCAGCCATAGTTCAATGAATATAGTCTCCACATTGCAAATTGATCTCTGAAGCCGCAAGTAGCAGTATTTCTTTTAATATTTACAAGAGTCTTTGCCACCATATAATTCTCTAGATAGAGTTGGAGGAGTAAACATTTTAAAGTAACAGACTTTTGAGGAAAAATTCTGGCTACGCCACTGGTTCAATGCATGAAGTTTTTTTTAAAGGATGATTTAACCACCCTTTTCACACCTAGTCTTTTGAACTGCAGTCTTATGAGTATGTTGGTTTTGGTTCTGATTAGTCCTTATATATGTGTTTGTATTGGTATTAATTCCCTTTTTCATGTTGCAGTACTCCATATAACATATAGTCCAGTTCCTATGAGCTCATATGTTCAGACCTCATTCAAGGGTCCATTACACTATTTTTTAAATTGTTCACTGCTGCAATTATCCTGGCCCCTTCGATTTTGCATGCAGCTTCCTTTAGAATTGAGTTTAAGTTGATTTTGGTTCTGCCAACATGCTCTATGTCCTGCCTATAGGTTCAATATTGGAGTATCAGGTATATGGTAGGGTCCTGCATATTAGTTCAGACCTCCATACAATGGAGTCATCTGTCCAATTGTTAGAAGCATGAGGTATCAGAGAAGAGATGGAGGGGTGAGCTCGAGTGGGGTTTCCTGGGCATTTCCTTTTGATCAAATCTTTATTCCACTTAGTACTGTCCTGCCCTTTCACATTTAGGTCCATATCCTTCATATCCTTATTAGGAGCATTTAGGAGGGGTGTATCCATATTAGGATCAACCCTTTAGTTCAGTCAGTAGTAGGCCTATTAATAGTGGTGTTGGGTGTGTGTTTTATGAGTGTATCAGAGAGTGTGGATGTGGTATGTACCTGCTGGTAAGGAGAAGGATCACCTGTGCAACCCTTGCACATGGATTAGTCACTGTTCAGATTAGTCCCTTTCATTCATTGTCCATATAACTCAAGTTATGTCCTGTCGATCAGCAACATTCATCGGCATTTCGTCGATCTGAGTACTGTAATACTGTTCAATATCTCTTAAAATCCTGATATCATCCTTACGTACGAAGTTTATTGCCACACCCTGCGACATATGCCCCAATTATGTCATGGTTTTGATATTCCTTATATCAAAGATTCAAATCGTCCTAAATGAAGAAAAAATGTAGATACCTTGTGCCCAAATCGTCCTGAACGACCTATCCGGTGTATGTAAAGCTCTCGATTGTTTGGAAGGTCAAAATTTATCACAAGAGACACCTGTGAATGGAAAAAAAATTATGGAAAAATGCCTAGCATGAGTCTGGTTCGAAGCAACTAAACAAGAGAAGGATTTCTTTTCATATTTTGCATAAAGTGAAAGGAAGACTACTTCAGAATTTTGGTTCCAAGAGTTCTAGGCGAGACAGATCAAGAGTTAATATGGTAACCAAAAAATACCCAATTAAGATGGAGAAGTAGTAACCTGTTGGACATCAAGACCTCGAGCCCACACATCTGTGGTGATCAACACACGAGTAGCACCTGACCTGAACTCTGCTATTATAGCATCGCGCACCTTCAGGGGCATGTCCCCGTGCATGGCAGAGACTGTGAAGTTATTACTACGCATCTTTTCTGTCAACCAGTTAACCTGCCAAAAGCCAAATGTTACACCAACTAAACAGTGAAGTTCAAATATGCAATTACCTCTGCAAATAAATGAAAGGGACTAATCTGAACAGTGAAGTTCAAATATGATAACTCTCTATTAATACACTTGATAGTTCAGTCCTCTAGAATAGGGTTCAGTCCTATTATAAATTGTTTAGCCTCATTTGGTATCAGTGTTAAGTTCACTTGTGTTGTGTTCATCTTCCCTTGTGCAGGATTCCCTTGTGTAGGAGAGACAATTTGAGTCACTTCCTAATTCTAAAGGCTCAGATTCCTGGTAACCTAACTCATCCGAACATCCCTTCTACCCTTCTTTACAAGGAAGCTAGTTTATTAAGCACAACTAACGGATCTCTAACGGATTTGCATAACTATCATCTAACGAAAGTTTAGCGGAAAGATTTCAGAATTTTTTAGAATGTAACAGAGTTCTTGAAAACTCTCGAAGTGTCCATAGCCTTATAGAAATTGGAGGCTCTTGATGTCCTATAAATAAGTGAGATTCTACATGTTGTTCAGACTTGACTGTTAGAGGAGATTTATATATTGTTGCATGACAGATAACATGCATAAATTCTCAACACATGTTCAATAAGGGGAGCCATATTTCTTAACTAGGTTTTCTGTGATTCACGACAAATATTGGGATCACCTCTCCTGCAGACATGGATAGTTTAACCAGTCACAAATTTTAGAGAAGTAATTGATGCATAGCAGTTAATCTAGTAAGCTTTCACAGATATAACGCTGTCCTAGATACTACTATTATATCACCCTTTGGACAAACTTTTATAAACTGAACACAGCCAAATAGACTGAACTATACATGGCACACACTCCCTCTTTAGCCTATATATACAGCTCTGTCTCACTCCATTCATCAAAAACCCCACTTTCCTTCTCCATCTCTCTCCCTTATCCATTCGTTCAGCTCCATCTTGACAAGTGCTTTCTTTACCAAGGTACAAATATATTATGGTTGAATACAAATGTTTTTTTATGTATGTCACGACCCGCACCCTGCTTAGGGGCACGAGAAGTAACGACGCCCAGCCTACGCCGCAGCGTCGGCGGTAGAACGCTGTCCTAGGTCGCTATCTAACCAGCCAATCACGCAATTATATAGTGTACTTGTCAATCTCAACTCCGAACGGAGGACAAGCATAGATATAAGAATCTCAATCACAGTCTAAGAACGATAAGATATCACAGAAGGTAACTAAGAAATTGAAGACAACAAAACTACTGATAATATAACAACAACTCAAAATCAAAATACATCTCAAGTCTCAAATCTCTATATACAACTCCAGTTCTAAGCATGAAACTAAAACAAGACAGACTAGCTAAACTCCCGATCACTCCTGAGTGTCGGGGCCAAAGGTAGCAAAACCATCTCCACTGTAATAGGTAGGGCATGTGTCCTCAGGGCAGTCATCTGTAAAATTTGCAACAGGTCCAGTCAGGACAGGAACGAGTACAACTCATCAAGAAAACCCAAGTAAAAGACAGGAAACTATAAAGCAGTTATAGACAGTTTTATTGATGAATATGGCAGTTTATATACATGTGATGGTATAGAGAAACAATAAGATACAAGAAAAGTAAAGTAACTAAACAAGAGAAGAATGATGGCAATGACGACTGTAAAATAAATCTAGCTGAACTAAGTAACATAATGAGTCCAGGCAGTAATGTAAAACAAGTGTAAAATGCTATAATCCAGTACGAGATGAATCTAATACAAGATGAATCCAGTACCAGATGATTCTAGGTAGTGATCAAGAATCCAGGTGAGTCCAGCTAATCTAGTAGTGTGTTTTAAAATACCGAGATCGACATGTAGACGGCTGTGGGTAATCAGGCACACCTCTCACTGATCAGGCGAGAGATGGCTATGCTTCCAGTAGATTCCAGTAGGGAGATTCCAGATTTGGGGTATATCTACATGTCTTACTCAATATTTCCCCGCCCCGTAAACAAGTGAATCCAGAATTCGACACGAGAATCGAGATGAGTCCAGCCAAAATGTAATGATTCCAGAAATAGATTCCAGAATGATTCCAGTGATTCCAGTAATAGAGGCCAGATAACATGGTGAGTGTGTCGCATACATGAATCCAGAATATCCATACGTGTGGTATCAGAGAATCACATAAAACTAAATAGAACTGAAATACAGTAACTGGCAAATAAATGAGAGAACTATCAGAGAATGTACTCGCCTGATACTCTGAAAAGAGTAATGAATATCAGATGTCTGCACCGGAGTCACAATGTCCTAAATAAGGCAGTACAGGTTATAATATGTTAAAAAATAAGATGAATGGAGTCTATGATGCAATCTACATGATTTCTAGGCCAATCTAGGTCAAGGTCAACTCTAAGTCAACCAAGAAGTCAACCTAGGTCTAGCAAGTCTAATCTAGGTCAATCTTAGTCTGACTAGGTTTAACTAGTCTAATCTAGCTAGTATACACTATACACTAGTCTATAGGACTCTACACATGTGTATATTTCATATACACAAGACCACACAAGGCTACCATAGACCATGTACCTAGGTTATAGGCCATAGGTCATACCACATATGGACCAAAACACTATATATATCTATACACACAAATAATATGTATACCAATAGTGTCATCTATTTCACATTATATATTCACATTACATATTTATAATATATCACCCTCACCTAATCCAATCCCTCACTCTATGCTCATTAACTCAACTAAAATCCTAATCTAAATTATAACTTACAAGAACACACACAAGGCAACAATCCTAGTCCAAAACCTAGCCTAGGCAGGACAGTACCCTGTTGTACTGCTGCTCCCTGCTGCTGATCCTTAACACAGGAATCCCAACTTGAGATCCATGGACATCTAAAACTTACATCATAACCCAATTCAACCAAAAGTAATTGATAACCTAAATAACTATAACCCAAATCCTAATATCTAATCATGCTTACACATTCAACTTTTAAATGAAACTAGAAGAACTTACCCATATCTATGCATTCAGATTTGAATCTACCTTCACATCTAAACTTGTACTTAACCCACAAAACAATACCTACATAAACTGAACTGGGAAATACTCAAACCATCTATCCCAAATACTAACTCACACAACACAGTCCCTGCCTGTACAGGCCCCCAACCTGCACTCCCAATGCAATGCCAACCCAGGCAATGCAGTTGCTGCTAAAGGCACTGCCTGAATGCAAAGCCAGTCTAGGCCAAGCCAAGGCAGCAGCTGCTAATGCACTGCCTGCAATGCAAAGCCAGGCAACTGCTACTGCAACATACTACTGCTGCCCTGCCACTGCTTGCTACTGCAAATGCAAGCCAATGCTTGCTGCTGCCACTGCAAATGCATCTCAGGCCTTGCCAAGGCTACAATGCCATGAAATGATGCTGCAAGGCCACTGCTACCCTCTTCTATTCCCAGGTTCTGGATACACAAGACACCCCCATAAATCAACATATATATATACAAGTATCACATATTCATAAACCCAAATCAATGATTCAACAACCAACCCAAATCAAATGTGGTGTCATGTGTCACAGGTTCTAGGTGTCAGCTAAACAGTGTGTGTGAGTGAAACATACATGTGTGTGACTTGTGTTTACAGTCATAGGTTCTAGAAATCTCAGGTTGCAATGTAACAGGTGAACCAAGTGTGTGTGAGTTTCAGAAAACAGTAATTTCATGTGACAGTTCAACACAAAAGTGTTCTCAGGAATTAATCCTATATTTCAGATTTCAGTGTGACCTCAAAATTTACAGTGAAACAAAACTTACAATTATCTCAGGATTTAATATGTGGGTAAAACTCAGTAAAATTCAATCTCAACCTGTGTGTGATAGGGTGTCAATGACAGTTCCCTGTCATCCCAATCCCAATCAAATTGAATCAAACCAAGTAAACCTCAAATCAAACATGAAACCAACTATCAATACATAATACATATGTAGGAAATCAATCCAGGGAATTAAACAACATTTAAATCAGTTTAAAAGGGAAATCAATTTCAGAATTTCAAATTTAAATACATGGTATCAGAGAATGTGCATCCTCAAAATCGATTTCGAAAATATAATGAAATACATACAAAATAGCTTAGGGTAGTGTCGTACTTGTGTCCAGAGTCCACACGAGTCCCCACGTGTCTCCACGACTGGACACGGCGTGTCCAAGTCAAGAAACACACACAGACACATGCGTGCACAGACTGCATCGTGTTGCGATGCAGTCGACTCGTGGACACGACTCACTACACTAGACACCTCGTGCACGTGCCTAAGTGTTCGTCAGGACTAGGAGAGTGTGTCCCACAGCCTGCACAGTGTCCACGTGGATCGTGTCGCGTGCACGAGACGCGTATCCGAGCGTGTCAGTGCACGCGCGTGTGAGTGTGCAAACCCAGTGCGGGTCGATTCTCTCCGTGCACACAAAACAAGATCCCACAAAACTTTGTGGGTGGTATGTCAGTCATAGCCCCTAGGTCAGTGCCAATTATCGTGTCCAGATATGCTGTGTCGTGTCCTACAGGACACTCGAGCAGCAGGGGAGCACAGTACTCCCCTGTGCAGTGTCCAACAGCACGTTCGTGTCCGATTTTGGACACGAACAGGTGTTCAACTCAAGCTCAGTCATCAACAAACATAAACTACATCTAAAGAGCTATCCAAATATGTAATTTGTTTTGAAAAACATTAACATTCAATCCATTCAAGCATTTCATCAAACACCTAGGAGAGACTATGACACGTGTCCGATACGGACACCAAACTGACACGAAATTCACCCAAATTTCAGGGACACCTAGGTGACTCCTAGATCTAGCCCTACATGCAAAGAAAACTGAAATTTGAATCAATTTGGAGAGTTTTACCTATAGGTGCAAAAAGCTTGAAAAAGCTCCAAATGGGAGATTCTTCCTCTTGGTGCCAAATGCTCCAAATTGTCCCAAAGCTGGGATTAAACTCAGAAATCATAAAATAGGAGAGTGTTAGGTTCTAATGCAAGAAACTAGGATCAAAAAGGAATTAAAATGGATTTATGGGGATTTTTGCAAGAGGGACAATACCTTTCCTTCTCCAATGATGAAATAAATGAAAGAAGGAGGCAAGCCCTAGAGAATAAGTGTTTTTATAGGGTGGGAATCCCTATGGCTGGTCATTTAGGGTTTGGTTAGGGTTAGGGCTTCTAGTTATGGGCCATGGGCCAAGTCATGATCAAAATAAATCATTTAGCCATAAGTCATTTCATGAAACTATGAACCATGACTTAAATCCACTAAACCACATCCCCTCATTCTAAACCTATTCTCCAATGACTAAAATAGGTTAACTCAACCTAGACTAGGGTCACCATGGCTATGGTTAGGTTCTAGGCTAGTCCACTAGGTCTCAACAAGTCAAAGTCAAACTAGACTTCACCAATTCAACAAATCACCAAATAATTCAAATAAGTCAAAATGACCAAAATACTCCTAGGCTAAAAATGATAATAAAGTCATGCTAATGACATGGTTAGGCTCTAGGTCATGCAGTCTCTCAGGTTTCACTGGCAGCACATCGAAATCACAAGTCATGACTTAACCAGTTTTAAAATAGTTTAAAATTTATTAAAAATCACTAAAAAATCATAATGTGAATCAAATATCAATAATTAATAATTAAGATTACAAATTTCAAAATTACCCTCATCTGGAAAACTGGGTGTTACAATCCTACCCACCTTAGAAAAATTTCGTCCTCGAAATTAAAATGATCGCACCCGTCCTAGGTCAAACCCCCAGCAATCAAGGTCGAAGCAACACAATCCTACTGGTCGTGATTTCACAGTCTCGATCGGGGTAGCTACACTATCTAGAAATCAAACAATATCCTGGCAGGTACTAATGGAATCACACAGGAAAATGGGAAAGAAGAATGAGAAGGACAAACCTGCTAACCCATCACCTACAGCGTCGGTCTCCTCGACCGCCATCGGAAAAGCTCCACCCCTCTGGTGCTGAGCTACAGGTGGCCTAGCTCCCTCAAGAGGAGGTGCAAAGGGACAGTCTATCTTCTGGTGGGCTTCAGACCCACAGGAATAGCAAACCTTCAACCTCTTCCTATACTGCTCCCTGGTGTGTCCCAACTTCCTGCAGTAGGAACAACTGATCGTCTTCGGGTTCTGACCCCGATGCTGATACTGCACCTGCTGAACCATCACTGGTGCCCGGGTCTGCTGAATCTGAATATGAGGCCTCTTGGCCTGGCCTCCGCTGCCACTACCACTCTGGAAGTCACGACCTCTCTTCAACTTCAACCCTAGGTCGTCCTCTGCTGCCATCGCCCCAGAAAATATCTCCGCAAAGGTAGCGTTCCGGTCACTCTTAGTCAGCGACCGAACCTCTCGAATCAAGCCTCGGCGGAACTTCCTCGCCTTCGTCTTCTCAGTCAAGTCATCTATGAACCGGGCCAATCGACAAAACTCTCCAGCGTACTCAGCTACTGTCTGGTTTCCCTGAACCAGACCCTCAAACTGTGCCTCTATGCCTCCCAAGGCCACATCAGGAAAGAACTGCTCCTTGAACAGTTCCTTGAACTGGGCCCAAGTCTGGCCCTCAACTCCCACTCTGGGATCTGTCTGGTACCACGCACGGGCTAAGTCCTGCATCTGACTGCCCGCCGCCTCGATATGGAGTCGATCTGGTATCTCTGCTAGCCTGAATATCTCCTCGATGTGCTCGATCCAGTCGTCTGCGCAATGAATACCCTCAGTGCCCAGGAACTCTCTGGGATGCATCTTCTGGAAGTCCTGTATATCCTTCTCCTTTCGACGAGGCTGCTGCTCCCCCTGAGCAGTCACCATCTCTACTGTAGTACGAACCAGCTGATGTGCCTCGTCAATCCCCTGACGATAATCGGCAGTCTGCTGCTGCTGCTGCTGGTGGTGAGACGCTATGATCCTCTCCACGAAAGAAAATAGATGAGCAGCATCTACCATCCCGGCAGGTGGAGGCTGCTGCGGTGGAAGGATCTCGGGAAGCACCGGACTCTGCCTCTCAGCTAAGGGAGGTGCTCCTCCGAGGGCTGCTGAAACATCCACCCCAGCTGGTATGACTGGGGCTGCGGTACCAGAGGCTGGCTGCTGAAGGTGAGAGGTGGCAGACCCCTCTGCAGCGGCTACTTTACCAGAGCGATGTGATCGTGTCTCCACCATCCTGAAGACAGATCGAAAAGGAAGTCAATACTGAGCAGGAATCGATAAAATCAAAGGAGGACAGTTTAATTCAAAAAAGACAATCAGTAAGATGTGTAGATGGCATGAATTGAAGCGGAATTTTTCCTAACTGTGATTGAGTACCTCTCCGTTAAAGCCTATCTCTCAATCCTATAGCAGGCTCGCGGCAGTACAACTAAGTCGCCGTACTACCACGATATCGCACTAATGCGACTCTCGACCTGCATGGGCCACCACTAAAAACGTGTCACGACCCGCACCCTGCTTAGGGGCACGAGAAGTAACGACGCCCAGCCTACGCCGCAGCGTCGGCGGTAGAACGCTGTCCTAGGTCGCTATCTAACCAGCCAATCACGCAATTATATAGTGTACTTGTCAATCTCAACTCCGAACGGAGGACAAGCATAGATATAAGAATCTCAATCACAGTCTAAGAACGATAAGATATCACAGAAGGTAACTAAGAAATTGAAGACAACAAAACTACTGATAATATAACAACAACTCAAAATCAAAATACATCTCAAGTCTCAAATCTCTATATACAACTCCAGTTCTAAGCATAAAACTAAAACAAGACAGACTAGCTAAACTCCCGATCACTCCTGAGTGTCGGGGCCAAAGGTAGCAAAACCATCTCCACTGTAATAGGTAGGGCATGTGTCCTCAGGGCAGTCATCTGTAAAATTTGCAACAGGTCCAGTCAGGACAGGAACGAGTACAACTCATCAAGAAAACCCAAGTAAAAGACAGGAAACTATAAAGCAGTTATAGACAGTTTTATTGATGAATATGGCAGTTTATATACATGTGATGGTATAGAGAAACAATAAGATACAAGAAAAGTAAAGTAACTAAACAAGAGAAGAATGATGGCAATGACGACTGTAAAATAAATCTAGCTGAACTAAGTAACATAATGAGTCCAGGCAGTAATGTAAAACAAGTGTAAAATGCTATAATCCAGTACGAGATGAATCTAATACAAGATGAATCCAGTACCAGATGATTCTAGGTAGTGATCAAGAATCCAGGTGAGTCCAGCTAATCTAGTAGTGTGTTTTAAAATACCGAGATCGACATGTAGACGGCTGTGGGTAATCAGGCACACCTCTCACTGATCAGGCGAGAGATGGCTATGCTTCCAGTAGATTCCAGTAGGGAGATTCCAGATTTGGGGTATATCTACATGTCTTACTCAATATTTCCCCGCCCCGTAAACAAGTGAATCCAGAATTCGACACGAGAATCGAGATGAGTCCAGCCAAAATGTAATGATTCCAGAAATAGATTCCAGAATGATTCCAGTGATTCCAGTAATAGAGGCCAGATAACATGGTGAGTGTGTCGCATACATGAATCCAGAATATCCATACGTGTGGTATCAGAGAATCACATAAAACTAAATAGAACTGAAATACAGTAACTGGCAAATAAATGAGAGAACTATCAGAGAATGTACTCGCCTGATACTCTGAAAAGAGTAATGAATATCAGATGTCTGCACCGGAGTCACAATGTCCTAAATAAGGCAGTACAGGTTATAATATGTTAAAAAATAAGATGAATGGAGTCTATGATGCAATCTACATGATTTCTAGGCCAATCTAGGTCAAGGTCAACTCTAAGTCAACCAAGAAGTCAACCTAGGTCTAGCAAGTCTAATCTCGGTCAATCTTAGTCTGACTAGGTTTAACTAGTCTAATCTAGCTAGTATACACTATACACTAGTCTATAGGACTCTACACATGTGTATATTTCATATACACAAGACCACACAAGGCTACCATAGACCATGTACCTAGGTTATAGGCCATAGGTCATACCACATATGGACCAAAACACTATATATATCTATACACACAAATAATATGTATACCAATAGTGTCATCTATTTCACATTATATATATTCACATTACATATTTATAATATATCACCCTCACCTAATCCAATCCCTCACTCTATGCTCATTAACTCAACTAAAATCCTAATCTAAATTATAACTTACAAGAACACACACAAGGCAACAATCCTAGTCCAAAACCTAGCCTAGGCAGGACAGTACCCTGTTGTACTGCTGCTCCCTGCTGCTGATCCTTAACACAGGAATCCCAACTTGAGATCCATGGACATCTAAAACTTACATCATAACCCAATTCAACCAAAAGTAATTGATAACCTAAATAACTATAACCCAAATCCTAATATCTAATCATGCTTACACATTCAACTTTTAAATGAAACTAGAAGAACTTACCCATATCTATGCATTCAGATTTGAATCTACCTTCACATCTAAACTTGTACTTAACCCACAAAACAATACCTACATAAACTGAACTGGGAAATACTCAAACCATCTATCCCAAATACTAACTCACACAACACAGTCCCTGCCTGTACAGGCCCCCAACCTGCACTCCCAATGCAATGCCAACCCAGGCAATGCAGTTGCTGCTAAAGGCACTGCCTGAATGCAAAGCCAGTCTAGGCCAAGCCAAGGCAGCAGCTGCTAATGCACTGCCTGCAATGCAAAGCCAGGCAACTGCTACTGCAACATACTGCTGCTGCCCTGCCACTGCTTGCTACTGCAAATGCAAGCCAATGCTTGCTGCTGCCACTGCAAATGCATCTCAGGCCTTGCCAAGGCTACAATGCCATGAAATGATGCTGCAAGGCTACTGCTACCCTCTTCTATTCCCAGGTTCTGGATACACAAGACACCCCCATAAATCAACATATATATATACAAGTATCACATATTCATAAACCCAAATCAATGATTCAACAACCAACCCAAATCAAATGTGGTGTCATGTGTCACAGGTTCTAGGTGTCAGCTAAACAGTGTGTGTGAGTGAAACATACATGTGTGTGACTTGTGTTTACAGTCATAGGTTCTAGAAATCTCAGGTTGCAATGTAACAGGTGAACCAAGTGTGTGTGAGTTTCAGAAAACAGTAATTTCATGTGACAGTTCAACACAAAAGTGTTCTCAGGAATTAATCCTATATTTCAGATTTCAGTGTGACCTCAAAATTTACAGTGAAACAAAACTTACAATTATCTCAGGATTTAATATGTGGGTAAAACTCAGTAAAATTCAATCTCAACCTGTGTGTGATAGGGTGTCAATGACAGTTCCCTGTCATCCCAATCCCAATCAAATTGAATCAAACCAAGTAAACCTCAAATCAAACATGAAACCAACTATCAATACATAATACATATGTAGGAAATCAATCCAGGGAATTAAACAACATTTAAATCAGTTTAAAAGGGAAATCAATTTCAGAATTTCAAATTTAAATACATGGTATCAGAGAATGTGCATCCTCAAAATCGATTTCGAAAATATAATGAAATACATACAAAATAGCTTAGGGTAGTATCGTACTTGTGTCCAGAGTCCACACGAGTCCCCACGTGTCTCCACGACTGGACACGGCGTGTCCAAGTCAAGAAACACACACAGACACATGCGTGCACAGACTGCATCGTGTTGCGATGCAGTCGACTCGTGGACACGACTCACTACACTAGACACCTCGTGCACGTGCCTAAGTGTTCGTCAGGACTAGGAGAGTGTGTCCCACAGCCTGCACAGTGTCCACGTGGATCGTGTCGCGTGCACGAGACGCGTATCCGAGCGTGTCAGTGCACGCGCGTGTGAGTGTGCAAACCCAGTGCGGGTCGATTCTCTCCGTGCACACAAAACAAGATCCCACAAAACTTTGTGGGTGGTATGTCAGTCATAGCCCCTAGGTCAGTGCCAATTATCGTGTCCAGATATGCTGTGTCGTGTCCTACAGGACACTCGAGCAGCAGGGGAGCACAGTACTCCCCTGTGCAGTGTCCAACAGCACGTTCGTGTCCGATTTTGGACACGAACAGGTGTTCAACTCAAGCTCAGTCATCAACAAACATAAACTACATCTAAAGAGCTATCCAAATATGTAATTTGTTTTGAAAAACATTAACATTCAATCCATTCAAGCATTTCATCAAACACCTAGGAGAGACTATGACACGTGTCCGATACGGACACCAAACTGACACGAAATTCACCCAAATTTCAGGGACACCTAGGTGACTCCTAGATCTAGCCCTACATGCAAAGAAAACTGAAATTTGAATCAATTTGGAGAGTTTTACCTATAGGTGCAAAAAGCTTGAAAAAGCTCCAAATGGGGGATTCTTCCTCTTGGTGCCAAATGCTCCAAATTGTCCCAAAGCTGGGATTAAACTCAGAAATCATAAAATAGGAGAGTGTTAGGTTCTAATGCAAGAATCTAGGATCAAAAAGGAATTAAAATGGATTTATGGGGATTTTTGCAAGAGGGACAATACCTTTCCTTCTCCAATGATGAAATAAATGAAAGAAGGAGGCAAGCCCTAGAGAATAAGTGTTTTTATAGGGTGGGAATCCCTATGGCTGGTCATTTAGGGTTTGGTTAGGGTTAGGGCTTCTAGTTATGGGCCATGGGCCAAGTCATGATCAAAATAAATCATTTAGCCATAAGTCATTTCATGAAACTATGAACCATGACTTAAATCCACTAAACCACATCCCCTCATTCTAAACCTATTCTCCAATGACTAAAATAGGTTAACTCAACCTAGACTAGGGTCACCATGGCTATGGTTAGGTTCTAGGCTAGTCCACTAGGTCTCAACAAGTCAAAGTCAAACTAGACTTCACCAATTCAACAAATCACCAAATAATTCAAATAAGTCAAAATGACCAAAATACTCCTAGGCTAAAAATGATAATAAAGTCATGCTAATGACATGGTTAGGCTCTAGGTCATGCAGTCTCTCAGGTTTCACTGGCAGCACATCGAAATCACAAGTCATGACTTAACCAGTTTTAAAATAGTTTAAAATTTATTAAAAATCACTAAAAAATCATAATGTGAATCAAATATCAATAATTAATAATTAAGATTACAAATTTCAAAATTACCCTCATCTGGAAAACTGGGTGTTACAATGTATTATTAATATTTGCAATTTCTTGTGCTTTTACTAGAGTCTCATAGAAATGAAAGAACCAATCTCCAGTCTCTTGTGCTTTTTCTTTCGTATTTATTTTTTCTTTATGCCCCAAATTGAAATAAGTTGTGGTCAAATTATTTTGTCATAGTTTTAAACGATCTTTGAAATGTCTACAGGTCATCACATGTTTTGCTTCCTCGGTTGTCATCTCTCCAGGCACTAACAAGAACGTAAAGGGTCAGAAGGAATTAGTCTCTGCTGCTCAACTTATTTTCGCAACTCAGATGTTTTTTCAGCATGATAGTTTAGTATTGTTGTATTAAACATATATATACAATGTTTATGTATGACATTTCAACTTTATTAGTGTATGCAGTCTTAACATGGTTCATTCTCCATATTCTTGTGCTATGGAAGTTTGTTCACTTTCGTGTATATTACAATGAGTTTTACATTCATAAAAATCTCAAAATTTATACAAGCTTGTCAATCGCCATTTTGTTACAGACTTCTACACTTGGAATCCTACAGGTCTTGAAATTCATAGCATAACTACTTATGTTAGGAACGTTACAGGTTTTGAAACGCTTTGTTTCGGAACGTGTTTTCCAAAACTGGAACATTTTTCAGCAAGTGGTACAAAAACGTAATCTGAAACGCTTCCTTAGGAACGTTTTTATGGTGTTCCAATACTGGAACACTTTTTATCCGTTCCAGCATGTGCTGAAAATGTTAATCTGGAACTCTTTTCTAGGCACGATGTTTCAATATTGGAACGCTTTAAAGGCGTTCCAAGTAACATTTGTTGGAATGCATTTAACGTGTTCCAAAAAACTTTTTTTGGAACGCATTAATGGCGTTCCAAGAAACGTTATTTGGAACGCTTTTATGGCGTTCCAATAAACGTTGTTTGGAACGCTTTATTTTCGTTCCAACAAAATTGGCAGCCCAAAAATAGGCACGGTAATTAGGCGTTCCTGAAATTATTTGGAACGGACTTTTGTCGTTCCAAAATGACCATTTTGGTGTAGTGTAAGGTATGAGACGTCACCAAAAGCAGGGTTCATACGCTTTCATACGGCCAGAAGGAGTGTCACCTAAGCCGAATGAACCTTATGCGGCTCAAACATATGCGGCCCCAAAGTCTTCGAACTTCATGCGGACAAGGGTGACTGTGACCCAAGCCGCATGAGCTTTATGCGGCCAAAATATAGAATCTACGCGGCTTAAATCCTTAAGCTAAGGAAGTTTGCGACTTAAGCCACATGAGTCTCATACGGACCCACATAGTCGAAAATTGAGAGACTCATGCGGCTCAAAATAATTCCTGCAACAGGACACGTGGCAGGATGACCAAGTGTCACGACCTGTACCCTAGAGTAAGGGTACGAGAAGTGGGTACATCCAGCCTACGCCGCAGTGTCGGCGGTAGAACGCTGTCCTAGGTCAATCATCTAACAATATATAAGGTACCTGTACACTATATACACTCCGAATGGAGGTGACATAGCAAATACAGTCTCAATCACATCTAAGGTAGAATACGATAAAAAGATAGATAGATATGAAATGAAATAAAACCACAGAGATACAACCAGATAGAATTCTAAGTGTCTAAGATAACACGAATCCAGAAACATCCCAAACCTCAAATATAGTAATCCAGAGAATAAATACAATGAAAATAACTAATCTAAACTAATGGTGTCTCATCCACTGCTAATGGATCCTGCTAGAGATCCAGGGGTAATATCTTATTAAACTCTATCCTGGCCGTACCCGTAAAAGGTAGAGCAATCAGCTAACATGTACTTTGTAAACATCAATGGTTATCTTGTCAGGAAAATGAGCAAGTACAAACACTAACAGCAGTTCCATATGAATTGACAAATTCTATAAGAGACAGTATAATGAAATACAAGACAAAGATATGGAAAAACTTGGGGGCCATTCGAAAGCCGAGTTACAACCTTTAAACCAAATAAGGACCGAGGTAATAATCCTTCTCCCGAACAGAACCTAGCCTCCAATCAAAGTATAGCATAAGAGCATGTAGAACATGTGAAATACAAGATAAAATTAGCAGGAAATGTATACCAGGATGTGAGTACTAAATCTGACGACAATATATAGGATGACTTGGGAACTATTCGGAAGCCGAGTTACAACCCATAAACCAAACTAGGACCGGAGTTGTAACCCTTCTCCCGAACAGAACTTATCCTCCTATGATAAATAAATATAAAATGTGACTTGAATTATTAGAGCGTTATGTGATCGGCTTTGGGTATGTTACAAGACAGGTTATCCACTTTGCCCGACAATCACACAAAAATCTCTGGAAAGGGTCATGCCGGCCAACCGGGATAACAAGCACACGGAGGAATCAGCTACACCCTACGTGAGGTGAGAGTGGCACATGCATAATAGTGACAAGGGACTTTGATCACATAACCCCTAATAATTCCCCCATCCCCGAATAGTATAATGGATCTGGACATGACACGTCATCACACGGGATTCTATAAGAGGGTAGCAAGTCCCCTTAGGAATCGGTGTCTATACTAATATAGGGAATAAGACAGAAAATGTACCAATATATCAAGAAAATCTAGAACAACATCCCATGTCATGATCCAATATATATTAATCCGTGAACAATCGTAGCTGGAAATCGAGTAAGACACTAAAACTGAATCGGATATAGCAGGTATCAAGACAATAAAAACTATCAGTGAATGTACTCGCCTGCGGTCCTGAGCTGTCAAATGGGATCGATGCTTAGATTGATGCCAAAAACCTAAAGATGAGATATATATAAGCTAATTAGGGTTCAACAGTGTTAGGCAGGATTATATAGTATAATCTATGTAATCTAGGTCAAATCTCAGTCCAACTAAGTCAAATTAGGTCACACTGAGTCACACTAGGTCACAGGAAGTCAAACCATGTCAAACTAGGTCAAACTAGGCTAATGTTGACTAACAGTTGACTTTTGGTCAACTGGTCAACCTGGTCAAGTTCTAGACATTTCTAGGCCAAGTGTCGACTGATAGTTGACTTTTGGTCAAAGCAGTCAAACTTGGCCAACCGAGGTCAAAACTAGCCTAAGCATACTATTCCTAATATTTACCTACCAAGATACCATATATCTTGGTCAAACAGGATCAACTCAAATCTAAGAATTAAAATATCAAGTTGCACCTCGTTATTCGTACATCGAAACCTACGACACGTAAAACGAGATAAGGTAATCAACGGTAAGGTTAATAACCTTATCACAGTAATCCACATGATCATCTTGCCAATTTCAGCGATGTGAGATCAATGGAATCGACTGATCTCAGTTTCGTTGTACTAATTTCGAAATATGAACTTAATAAGAATTAATTATAATAAAAGGTAATACACAGAGAAAATATCTACAAACATTGTCGGATGATGAAACAAACATCACCAACGTGTCTAGAATGGTCAAATCAGCTAGGATAGCCTATCTATAAGTCCAATTTAGACACAGGGGCAAAAAGATAATTTCGGGTCAAAACGGTGTCCGTGTCGAACCCGCTTTGCACCGAAAAATGTGCAAGAATACTAGTCCACTAAACCTAATAAATTATATGTCTACGAATCCAGAATGACGATACGAACCCAACGGTATATCCAGAATTGGATTCCGTTGACCCGATCTCAAATTGGTCCGTTGACCAGGATATTAAAATTTCGATTTATACGAAAAAGCGTGTTGGAGCTAATGTCCTCAAAACTCAGTAAATTATATGTTAACGAGTCCAGAATGACGATACGAACTCAACGGTATGTCCAAAATTGGATTCCGATAAGCCGATCTCAAAATGACCCGTTGACCCGGATATTGGTATCCGACTTGCACCAAAATACGTGTCGGAACCAATGTCTACTAAAACCTAGCAAATTATATGTCAACGAGTCCAGAATGACGATACGAACTCAACGGTATATCCGAAATTGGATTCCGATGAGCCAGCGTCAAAAAGTCATATTGACCCGGACTATGGGGCCCACTTTGTACCGAAATGTGTGCCAGGGCCCACGTCCTCCAAATCTAACAAACTTTATATGAAAACGTGCCAAAATGACACCAAGAGTCTACTGTTGTGTCAGAAATTGAATTCGGAGTCCCGGGTTCAAAAATGGAAATTAACAACTTGGAAATTACGAATTTGGACGGCCAACTTTGGCGTCGAATTCAACCAATCAAACGTGCTCACAATAAAACAAAACTTAAGGGGTAGGAAGAGGGTTATAGCAGCTGCACATAGGAACCAGTGGCACGACAGACAGAGCTGCGATAGAGGAGATACGAACTGACGAAGTTGGCTCGCAAAACTATCAAAAAATAACACAATTTAAAGCGTCAACTTTGTGGCCGGTTTTGATATATCAAACGACAAAATTAACGGACGAAAATTGAGGGGAGTGAAGAGCTATATACCGAGATTGAGAGAAGCAAAGAAATTGCCGATCCAATGATCGGATTTCTCGAAAAATGTGCACGAAGTCGCAACGACGGAACACCATTTTCGGATCCATTTCGAGCTCGCGCCGACGGAAACCAGTGCCAAATGTACGAAACGCCTAGGCGACGCGTCCCGGAGGACGGTAGCCGCCACGGGGAGGTACGACAGAGGTCGCCCGGCAAGGGGGTGGCCGGCCACGGCGGCTGTGTCGCCGGCGGCGGTGCCTACACCGCACGGGCTGCGGTGCTTGGCCATTTCCAGCCACCGGTGTGCTGTAGTAGCTGCTGCGCGCATTACTCGCTGCTGCTGTAGTTACGGTGGCGGCACGACGGTACTGCCAGAGGGTTCGCTGGAGGGGTCAGGTGAACTTGTGGAGGTGGCGGTGGTGATGTTGGCTAATGGTGGTGGTGATGCGTGGAGGTCGGAATGGTGATGGAGAAAGGAGAAGGAGGAGGCTCGATTGAATGTATATGAGGAAGGAAGAGAAGCTCGAAAGGAGGCTGGTGGTTGCTCGGATTGAGCTCTGGGATGAGGAGGATGGAAAGAGATGATGGTGATGGTGGTTGTGTTAATGAAGTGAAAAAGAAAGAGGATGATAGGAGCTCGGCCTGGAGGAGAGGCTGTGTAGTATTCTCTACGAAAAGAGAGAGAGTGAATTAATTGGGAGGAGAGAGAAAGGAGTGCTTCTTAGAACTCAGGGCCGGCTGTTACGGGGGAATTTGTGCGTGTGTGAGGAAAGAAATTGGTGGTTGGGATTGAATATGAGTGAAATGAAGGCTAGGATTTAATGTAGGAAATAGGTTTCCTAGGGATTTTAATCATGGGGGTTATTTATGAAATATTAAAATGGGTAGACTATGGATTAGGCAATGAGAGTGAGGGTGTCATGAGGGAGGGTAACATGAAGCTTGGACTGGGTTTGGTTGAGCCGGGTCGGTTCAAAATCGGACATGGTGCATTAATTGAATTTAAATAGGTATTTATGATCATGGGTAAATAAGTAACATGTGGGGGCTGAAATAAATGGGACACCAATATCATGCGGATAGTAGGCTTTATGTGGGCCATGGCTATATTTGGGGTCGACTAGGTTGGATCGATGTCGGGTCCCGAAATTAAATTGGAAGTTAGGTCACAAATTACGGTGGATAATTAATTGGCCTAGATTGACCCAAAAGTTGTGCGAAGCAAATGAAGCACAAGATGGTGTGTCTGAGTGGGACACGAAGGTCATGGGTGAAGAGTGTCTGGAGTAGATCTTGCATGAGGAGTTGGTTTCAAGAAAATGACTATTCTGGTGCTCCTAAATTAAAAGTCATGGTAACGTGCATATGATGATCAAGAAAAAGAGTGGAAAATCAATTAATAATTAATCAACGATCAAATGGTCTAAATTGACCTGAAGTTGTGCGAAGCAAAAAGAGTACAAGGGAACAAGTTTGAGTCGGACATTATATACCAAAATGAAGGTAATCCTGTCCACTACAATACTCATGAAGAAAGTTTCTAGAGATGAACATCCCTGACACTCCAAATATCAAAGGCACGAAAAAGTACATTAAATCAAATAATAATATTTATTGCAAATAATTGATTTATAAAATTGAAAAAATAAGCCCTAAATTCAGGGGGCTTACATCATACCTACCTTATAAAAATATCGTCCTCGAAATTAAATATCCATACTCCTTCTAGGTCAAACCCCACAATCAAAGTCTCAGGACTTAATCAAATCATACAATTTGAAAGGACGACATACAGGGTCATGGCATACGGTGGTAGTGGAAGTCTCATCTAGGTATACTAGTCATATTAGTCCAAAACAGTCATAGGTTATCAAAACGTACAAGCAATCTGGGGTGTTAAACTGGAAAAGATACAGAAATAACAATCATCAAAGCTTTAAGGCAAAATCAAAACCAAAATTTAAAGCACAACGTCGAGCATTGAAATCCAATCACAATATATATATATATAGAGAGAGAGAGAGGGTTAGAGAGGGAAAAGCTAGCATTATATAAATGTTATGTGGTTAGTGTGTGTATGGGTGTATGTGGACATGTTCATAGGGTTAGATAGCAGACATGTATGTGTGAAAAATACATGAAAGTATATAGGAGGGTTTGGGTTTCAAAACAACAGCTATCAAGTTACACTACTCATGGCATATTGGTTAAACAATCTACAATGCACAACCTATTTACTCATAACATGCATGGCTAACCATATATATATATATATATATATATATATATATATATATATATATATATTTATATATATATATATATATATATATATATATATATATATATATATATAGTTATGTATCTATATACATTATAACATGTATGCATAAACTCAATATATCTATATATATCTATATGGATATATGAACATAACATAGAGAGGAAGGGTTAGGTTTACATGGCAGTGTATACTAAGTTAGAGTGTGTGTCCTTGTACAGGGTTATAGCTTTAGTATTGAAAGGTTAAGCCCAGTTTTAGTTCAGCATTTACATACAAAATCTGAAAATGAGCTAACATTTAAACCAGTGTAATATTAACGTAATACAGTTTCAGATTTTAGGGGTTTGAACATCACAACCAAATTCAATGCTCCCAACACAACCTAACATGATAGAGATGAAGCCCTAACATACTATCCATACATTTAGCTATGCATACAGTTCAATATTACATATTAAATCTGAAATTGAACTAAACATTCGAACTCAATGTAAAAATGTTAATATGTATTCAATTTCAGGATTTTGAAGAAATTCGAACATCAAACCAACCCAATGTTCATCACAACCACAACCTAACATGTAAGAGTATGAAACCTAACATTATATCCCTTCATACAATAATGTATACAACTCAAAATATTACATCTTAAAAAACCTACAAATTGAACTAATCACTTAGAATCCAGTATTAAGGGTTAATATGCACACAGTCTCAGATTTGACAAGTTCAAACACAAAACTCAACCAATTTCTTTAAGAATTGAAACACTGTATATAAGATACGTGTGCAGTGATGTAAACAACAACTAATAACATAAAATTTACATTTAAATTATGAATTTAAACTGGAAAAAATAGCGAACTAGTCTCTGATACTGTACTGTATCAAAAATATTAGGGTTTTGGGAATTTAACAACAAAACATATTAATGTGCATTTAGATAGGTTGGTAATCAAAGTGTAGCATGTATACATGTCAGGCAAAGTGTCTGTGTCCAATATATATATATATATATATATATATATATATATATATATATATATATATATATATTTTTATATGTATATATATATTAAAATATATATATATATAGGTAATACAAAAAATAATGGCAAGAAAAAATTATTGAAAAAAACCTGTTCTGCTTATCTGTTTAAAAGAAGTAACCATTTTGAAACCAGAGCTATAATATCAAATTTAAGATAAGGTCTAGCAAAAATCATCGATTCATTGTATTATGAAGAAATTCATAGCAAGAAATTACACAAGGTTTATAATAACAGCTAAAGCTACACCTACTCCTAAGTTATTTGATGATGGAATACAATTTATAACTACAGAAGGGTACGATAGAGATGATATGTTTAAAAACCTTCTTAGGATACAATCGGATAATCATATGCGTCTGTCCAAAATCATGTTACTCAGAGTCCTCGCCATGCCAGTAAGCAAGGCTGCGATAAACGATAGATTCCATAACTGGGGTATGCACCTCTATAATAATGTCGTCAAAAATTCTCTCTATGCCGACTAGTATAGCTGCGAGAGATTCCAAATCTCATAACCAAGATACGTACATCCGAAGTCTGGTCTCTATCTTTTTGCTACGCCAGCTAATATGGCTACGATAAACTACAGGTTCCATAATCAAGTAGACGTTTTACCATCCCTGTATTCCCGTCAACATATGTTATCAGAAAATATTGTAATTCAGGCCATAAAATTCATCTCGATAGGAAAATCAAATTCATCAATGATCCATCAAAATCAAATTCAATAACCAAGGAGTGAGAGCGAACAAAATAAGAAAAAGGATTTCAAATTGAAGTTTAAAGAAGATTCTCAAGGGTCGTCCCAGGAATCTCTCAATTAGTCCTAACTGTGATTGAGTACCTTCAAAAATATATCCTAAACCTACTGCAGGCTGTAGTGATACTCTAGTTCGAATACCACTACATAAACTCAACCTGCATGGGCCACCACTAAAAAGGTGTCACGACCCGCACCCTAGAGTTAGGGCACGAGAAGTGGGTACGTCCAGCCTACGCCGCAGTGTCGGCAGTAGAACGCTGTCCTAGGTCAATCATCTAACAATATATAAGGTACCTGTACAGTATATACACTCCGAATGGAGGTGACATAGCAAATACAGTCTCAATCACATCTAAGGTAGAATATGATAAAAAGATATATAGTTATGAAATGAAATGAAACAACAGAGATACAACCAGATATAGTACTGAGTGTCTAAGATAATACGAATCCAGAAACATCCCAAATCTCAAATACAGTAATCAAGAGAATAAATACACTGAAAATGACTAATCTAAACTAACGGTGTCTCATCCACTACTAATGGATCCTGCTGGAGATCCAGGGGTAATATCTCATCAAACTCTATCCTGGCCGTACCCGTAAAAGGTAGAGCAATCAGCTAACATGTACCCTGTAAACATCAACGGTTATTTTGTCAGGAAAATGAGTAAGTACAAACACTAACAGCAGTTCCATATGAATTGACAAATTCTATAAGAGACAGTATAATGAAATACAAGACAAAGATATGGGAAAACTTGGGAGCCATTCGAAAGCCGAGTTATAACAATTAAACCAAACAAGGACCGGGGTTGTAATCCTTCTCCCGAACAGAACCTAGCCTCCAATCAAAGTATAGCATAAGAGCATGTAGAATATATGAAATACAGGATAAAATTAACAGAAAATGTATACCAGGGTGTGGGTACTGAATAGGACGACAATATATAGGATGACTTGGGAACTATTCGGAAGCCGAGTTACAACCCTTAAACCAAACAAGGACCGGAGTTGTAACCCTTCTCCCGAATAAAACTTAGCCTCCTATGATAAATAAATATAAAATGTGACTTGAATTATTAGAGCGTTATGTGATTGGCTTTGGGTATATTACAAGACAGGTTATCCACTTAGCCCGATAATCATACAAAAATCTCTGGAAAGGGTCATGCCGGCCAACCTTGATAACAAGCACAGGAAAGAATCTGCTACACCCTACGTGAGGTGAGAGTGGCGCAAGCATAATAGTGACAAGGAGCTTTGATCACATAACCACTAATAATTCCCCCATCCCCGAATAGTATAAAAGATCTGGTCATGACACGTCATGACACAGGATTTCGTAAGAGGGTAGCAAGTCCCCTTAGGAATCGGTGTCTATACTAATACAGGGAATAAGACAGAAAATGTACCAATATACCAAGAAAATCTAGGAACAACATCCCATGTCATGATCCAACAAATACTAGTCTGTGAACTATCGTGACTGGAAATCGAGTAAGACACTACAACTGAATCGGATATAGCAGGTATCAAGACAATAAAAACTACCAGTAAAAGTAGTCGCCTGCGGTCCTGAGTTGTCAAATGGGGTCGATGCTCAGAGTGATGCCACAAACCTAAAGATGATATATATATAAGCTAATTAGGGTTCAACATTGTTAGGCAGGATTATATAGTATAAGCTATGTAATATAAGTCAAATCTCAGTCCAACTAAGTCAAATTAGGTCACACTGAGTCACACTAGGTCACAGGAAGTCAAACCATGTCAAACTAGGTCAAACTAGGCTAATGCTGACTAACAGTTGACTTTTGGTCAACTGGTCAACCTGGTCAAGTTCTAGACATTTTTAGGCCAAGTGTCGACTGATAGTTGACTTTTGGTCAAAGTAGTCAAACTTGGTCAACCGAGGTCAAAACTAGCCTAAGCATACTATTCCTAATATTTACCTACCAAGATACCATATATCTTAGTCAAACAGGATCAACTCTAATCTAAGAATTAAAATATCAAGTTGTACCTCGTTATTCGTACATCGAAACCTACGACACGCAAATCGAGATAAGATAATCAACAGTAAGGTTGATAATCTTATCACAGTGATCCACATGATCATCTTGCCAATTTTAGCGATATGAGATCACTGGAATCGACTGATCTCAGTTTCGTTGTACTAATTTGAAATACGAACTTAATAAGAATTAATTATAATAAAAGGTAATACATAGAGAAAATATCTACAAACATTGTCGAATGATGAAACAAACATCACCAACGTATCTAGAATGGTCAAATCAGCTAGAAAAGCCTATCCATAAGTCGAATTTGGACACAGGGGCAAAAAGATAATTTCGGATCAAAACGGTGTCCGTGTCAGACCCGCTTTGCACCAAAAAACGTGTAAGAATACTAGTCCACTAAACCTAACAAATTATATGTCCACGAATCTAGAATGATGATACGAACCCAACGGCATATCCAGAATTGGATTCCGTTGACCCAATCTCAAATTGGTCCGTTGACCAGGATATTAAAATTCTGATTTGTACGAAAAAATGTGTCGGAGCAGATGTCCTCAAAAGTTAGCAAATTATATGTCAACGAGTCCAGAATGACGATAAGAACTCAATGGTATGTCCAGAATTGGATTCCGATAAGCCGATCTCAAAATGACCCGTTGACCCGGATATTGGTATCCGACTTGCACCAAAATGCGTGCCGGAACCAATGTCCACTAAAACCTAGCAAATTATATGTCAACGAGTCCAGAATGATGATACGAACTCAACAGGATATCCAAAATTGGATTCCGATTAGCCGGCGTCAAAAAGTCCTATTGATCCGGACTGTGGGGTCCGCTTTGCACCAAAATGCGTGCCAGGGCCCATGTCCTCCAAATCTAACATATTTTATATAAAAATATGCCAGAATGACGCCACAAGTCTACTGGTGGTGTCTGAAATTGAATTCGGAGTCCCGGGTTCAAAATAGAAATTAACAACTTGAAAATTACGAATTTGGACGACCAAATTTGGCGTCGAATTCAACCAATCAAACGTGCTCACAATGAAACAAAACTTAAGGTATAGAAAGAGGGTTATACCAGCTGCCCATAGGAACCAGTGGCACGCCATACGGAGCTGCGATGGAGGAGATATAAACCGACGAAGTTGGCTCCGCAAAACTATCCAAAAATAACATAATTTAAAGCGTCAACTTGTGGCCGGTTTTGATGTATCAAACGACAAAAATTGAGAAGAGTGAAGAGCTATATACCGAGATTGAGATGGAGCAAAGAAATTGCTGATCCAAGGTCGAATTTTTCGAAAAACATGCGCAAAGTCTCTGCGACGGAACGCTATTTCCGGATCGATTCCGAGCTCGTGCAGACAGAAACCCGTGCCAAACGCACAAATGCCTAGACGGTGCGTCTCGGAGGATGGTGGCCGCCACGGGGAGGTGCGACGGAGGTCGCCCGACCAGGGGGTGGCCAGCCACGCTGGCAGTGGCACCGACGGCGGTGCCTGCACCGCGCAGCCTGCGGTGCTCGACCATTTCCAGCCGCTGTTGTGCAGCAGTAGCTGTTGCGCACATTGCTCGCTGCTGCTGCAGTTGCGGTGGTGGCACGGCGGCGCAGCCAGGGGGTTCATCGGAGGGGTGAGGAAAACTGGTGGAGATGGCGGTGGTGATGTTGGCCAATGGTGGTGGTGATGCATGGAGGCCGGAATGGTGATGGAGAAAGGAGAAAGAGGAGGCTCGGTTGAATGAATAGGATTAAGAAAGAGAAGCTCGAGAGGAGGCTGGTGGTTACTCGGATTGAGCTCTGGGAGGAGGAGGATGGGAAGAGATGATGGTGATGGTGGTGGTGTTAATAAAGTGAAGAAGAAGGAGGATGAGAGGAGCTCGGCCTAGAGGAGAGGCCGTGTAGTATTCTTTAGGAAAAGAAAGAGAGTGAATTAATTGGGAGGAGAGAGAAAGGAGTGCTTCCTAGAAGTTAGGGCCGGCTGTTAGGGGGAAATTTGTGTGTGTGTGAGGAAAGAAATGGGTGGTTGGGATTGAATATGAGTGAAATGAAGGCTAGGATTTAATGTAGGAAATAGGTTATCTCCTAGGGATTTAAATCATGGGGGTTATATATTAAATATTAAAATGGGTAGACTAGGGATTTAATATTTTTTAAAGGCAATGAGAGTGTGGGTGTTATGAAGGAGGGTAACATAAAGCTTGGACTGGGTTTGGTTGAGCCGGGCTGGGTCAAAATCGGACATGGAGCAATAATTGAATTTAAATAGGTATTTATGATCATGGGTAAATAAGTAACATGTGGGAGCTCAAATAAATGGGACACCAGTATCGGGCGGGTAGTAGGCTTCATGTGGGCCATGTCTATATTTGGGGTCGACTAGGTTGGATCGATGTCGGGTCCCGAAATTAAATTGGAAGTCAGGTCACAAATTACGGTAGATAATTAATTGGCCTAAATTGACCCAAAAGTTGTGCGAAGCAAATGAAGCACAAGATGGTGTGTCTGAGTGGGGCACGAAGGTCATAGATAAAGAGTGTCTCGAGTAGATCATGCATGAGGAGTTGGTTTCAAGAAAATAACTAGTCTGGTGCTCATAAATTAAAAGTTATGGTAAGTGCATATGATGATCAAGGAAAAGAGTGGGAAATCAATTAATAATTAATCAACGATCAAATGGTCTAAATTAACCTGAAGTTGCGCGAAGCAAAAAGAGTATAAGGGAACAAGTTTGAGTGAGACATTATATACCAAAATGAAGGTAATTCTGTCCACTACAAAACTGATGAAGAAAGTTTCCAGAGATGAACGTCCCTGACACTCCAAATATCAGAGGTACGAAAAAGTACATTAAATCAAATAACAATCAAATAATAATATTTATTGCAAATAATTGATTTATAAAATTGAAAAAAAATAAGCCCTAAATTCAGGGGGCTTACCCCATGTCTTAACTACCCTGATTTGCTGCAACAAAATCCCAAAAAATCGACAGATGGCAACCAAAGAGCGGGTCTTCACGTGCTATGCGGCTCAACATACATACCATTATAAATAGCAGGGTGCCACACCCCTGCAAAAAGCTGGCAACCTTCGAAAAGCAATTTCTTCAAGAGCTAAAGACTGCGTCAGATAGTCCAAGGAGTAAGGCAGAGTTGATAACACTTTTCTGAGCCTCTACCGTCACCCCCCAAAATCAAAACTAAACAATTGTACTTAGATTGTTTCCTAGGATTTCTTTCTAGGCTTTTCTTTGTACAAGCGAGTTTGCAATCAATTTTAGTATTCCGGTAATACCTGTCTATGATTTTTTGTGGCAAACAGTGCTAGCCACTGCCCTACTGGCCTTCTTGGAGCTCACCGTCGGAGCTTTTTGCTGGCACATTTAGCCATAGTCAAACCGATTTTGATAAGTGTCTTAAACTTCAATCTCGATATGAAAAGAAATAAAGAATGCAGATTGCATTGTCTCTGAGATTTTATATTTATTCTGTATTTTTCTATTTATTAAGTCTATAATATTTGTGAATCGGGATCACTGCAATTAGAAGTCTATCCTTGATTCTATCCTAAACCAAACCTATCTTGAACCAAACCAAACCTATTTTAGTTTTGATCCTAAACCAAACCAGATCCAAAAACCCAAATGGCCCTGGAATTGGGCTAATCGAACTCGGCTAGAGTTCTGCCCAAACTCGGACCGAATTCGATTAGACCAAATCATTCCTAGTCAAAAGCTTTACCTATTCTCGTGGATCTCAAACGTTTAAATTTTTGAACGTTAGGTTATCGAGTTCTGCCCGAACTCTGTCCTACAAAAACCTATAAATAGAGAAGAAATTTTATTTCTATTCACTCATTCAATCTTCATCTTCTCTATTCATTTCTAAGCTTCCTATTCCATTCCTATTTAAACATCAAATCTCCAAGTCAACTCAATTCTTCTAACTGTCGGTAGTTTCCGAGTAGGAGTTTTCAAGTTGTACAAGCTTGGTGTATAAAAGCTTTCTTCATAAAGGTGTTAAAGTTTGTTCGTGGGCTTCGGATAAAAACACGATGGTGGTGAACTTGGCGTGTTCTTCGGTGTAAAATACGTAGTATAATCTCTATTCAAAATAGTGGATTCAAACATCGGGTCGAGACTCGAGACTGGACTAGTCCTCACGGAGGAAAAACAGTATAAATCTGTTGTCTCAGCGTATTGCTTTCTCGCCCTGATTTTACTGACATATTTGCAATCATTTTATATATATATATATATATATATATATATATATATATATTTTATATATATATATATATATATATATATATATATATATATATATATATATATATATATATATATATATATATATTGCTTCACCTGCTTAGATATATATATATATATATATATATATATATATATATATATATATATATATATATATATATTGCTTCACCTGCTTAGAGTTAACTTTTTTAATTGTTAAATATTCTCCGTTGCACTCTATTCACCTCCTATAGAGGTGTCATTGCTCCTACAATTGGTATCAGAGTAAGTTCCTCTCGAAGGAATTAACTCTCCTTGAGATATGACATCCCTATTTTCAAGCAACGCTGAAGGTCAGTCAACCAATAGGCCACCTTTATTTGATGGCATAAATTATACATACTGGAAAACACGGATAAGCTTTTTCCTCAAGTCACTTGATTTCGATTTATGGTCGATTGTCGTCAATAGTTATAGGAAATCTCTACCTGTTATGATAGATGGTGTTCTAGTTGACAAACTATTTGAAAGATACACCAACAATAAAAAGAAATAAGCTAGTTTGGATGTAAAAGCCATCAATGCTTTATTTTGTGCTATTGATAAAACTGAGTTCAATAAAGTCTCTACATGTGCCACGTCCAACCAGGTTTGGAAACTTCTTGAGGTTACTCATGAAGGTACTTCACAAGTGAAGGAATCCAAAATCTCAAGACTTACACAAGAATATGAGGCATTCAAAATGAAGCTAAATGAGACTATTACTGCTATATTTACTAGATTTTTAGATGTTATTAATCCTCTAGCTTCCTCTAGCGAAGATTACAGCGATCATGAAAAGATTCAGAAGATTCTTCGTGGACTACCAAAAAGTTGGAATCCAAAAGCAACGGCCATTATAGAAGGAAATAATCTCTTGACAATGAGTCTTGAAACCCTGACTGGAAAGCTCATGACACATGAGTTGGACCTTCAGGATTTCGAAGATCAACATCCAAAAGAGAAGACAATAACATTCAAGGCAAATCACAAAACAATCTCTGACGATGAGAGTGAATCAGACGACTCGGACAACGAGCAAATGGCCCTGATAACAAGGAACTTCAGAAGATTCCTCAAACGCAAGTCAAACAAGAAGAAGTACTTCAAAGATGACGAAGAACCGATCTGCTTTAGCTGCAAAAGAACATGTCACATAAAGAAGGATTGTCCTGTTATAAGAAAAGGAAGCAGACACGATCAAACAAGCAGACATAATGAAACAAGCAAGAGAAGGTCAACAACCAAAAACTATGCAAATACTAGTATCTGGTGTGAATGTGAGGCTAGTGACTCTTAAGAAGGAGACAACTCTCGGAGCTCAGCAAATCTATGCTTCATGGCTACAGATGCTAAGATAATAAATAACCCTCTCTTTGAAGACTTTTTTTTGATGAATTATGTGAGCCTTTCTCTGATCTATTGGCCGATCATAAGAAAATGATAGACATGTACAAAAGTGCTAAGAAATAGCTGAAATTTGTACAGTCTGAATTTTTAAAGCCATCTAGGATCTTAGAAGATATCAAGGATACTCCTATTGACACAAATGAGATTACTTCTTTAAAGCTATGTTTTCATGACTCTATTGAAAAGCTTGAAAAAGTGAATCAAGAAAATGCAAAACTTAACGATCTCTATGAAATAGAGAAGAAGAAGTATAACATTGCTATTCAAAGAATAGATGCACTCCCGAACCAATTAAATGAAGCCAATGACAACTCTAAAAAGTTAGAGATTAAACTGGGCAAACAAGTCGCTAGACCAACTGCTCAAATTAATACTAGTTAGAAGGCTAAACACAAACACCACACTAACAACACGACTGGTAATGTTAGAAATCATGCTTATATGCATATGTTTCCACACACCAAGAATGCACACAATGCTTCAAAAACCCATATGCATGATTTTCAAACAAAACCTAGCACCAACACTTCTGCTACATGTTATTATTGTAGATTAAAAGGTCATGTGTCAATATAGTATAAGATTAGAAAGCTAGTAGATATGAATGCGTATAAATGGGTTCCAAAAGCTAACACATCAGGACCCTCAAGAAAGTGGGTACCAAAGGTTATATCTTCAACCTGTATTGTAGGTGGAACCTCCTCCTCTTACTAAAAGCAAGTGGATACTCGATAGTGGTTGCTCCAGGCATATGACAGGTGACGACAAATTGTTTGCAACTCTATCGATGAAGAAAGAAGGCTATGTCTCCTTTGGAAACAATCTTAAAGGTAATATCATTGGCATTGGTGACAAAAGTATCTCTCCCTCTCCTATCATTAAAATGTTTGCATAGTAACATAATTGAAACATAACTTGTTGAGTATCAGTCAATTAGCTGATCACGGTTATGGAATAAATTTTGTTAAGAATAAATATTTTGTCTATGATAAAACCTCTGTAATTATTTCAATTGAGAGAATAAGAGAGGACAACATATATGTTTTATACTTGTCAGAAAAGACTAACAATACAGGAAAGTGTCTGTTTATAACACAAGACGAAAGCGGGATTTGGAAAATGTGTCTTGGTAATGCAAACATGGACACGATTGCAAGATTGTCCACCAAGAAACTGGTAAGAGGCTTACCTGAAATAACTATCAAGAGAGATATGATTTATGCCGATTGTGAGAAGAATAATGTATCTAGATCATCTTTTAAATCAATAAACGCTGTAAGTACCTCTAGACCCTTACAATTAATTCATATGGACTTGTTTGGACCAAGTAGAATCGCCAGCCTTGCCGGAAAGCTTTATGCTTACGTGATAGTCGATGACTATTCACGATATACATGGGTTTATTTTCTTGCAAATAAGAATGAGCCTTTTCTGATTTTGTATCTTTTTGTAAGAAGGTACAAAACGAGAAAGGATTCATGATTACTCGTGTTCGAAGTGATCATGGAGAAGAATTTGATAACCATGAATTCAAATATTACTACAATTCAAATAGATTATATCATGAATTCTCTTACCCCAGAACTCCTCAGCAGAATGAAGTTGTAGAAAGGAAGGAGAACTCTCGGTGATATGGCCAGAGTTATACTTAATCACTACAATCTTCCTAAGTACTTTTGGGCAGAAGCTGTCTATACAGCATGCCATGTATTAAATAGAGTTCTTATTAGACCGATCTCTAAAAAGACTTCTTATGAATTATGGTTTAATAGAACTCCTAATATCAGCTATTTCAAGGTCTTTGGATGTAGAAGTTACATTCTGAATACAAAAGACTTGGGAAAATTTGATGAAAAAGCCGATGAAGGAATTTTCTTGCGATAGGCGACGAAAAGCAAAGGATACTGAGTATTCAACAAGAAATCACTTATTGTTGAAGAATCAATCAATGTCAAGTTCGATGAGCTAAATGTCAAAAGACAATACGACAGTGACACTGAAGAGGAAACTCACACAACAGAGGAAACTCATACAACTGATGATACTTCCACGTCCTATCTGGAAAGTTTGCCAAAACGTATGCAATTTACACCAGACCATCCCGAAGAACTGGTAATCGGTGATGTGTCAAAAGGCGTAAGGACTCATTCCAGCTCAAGACAATTGGTAATAGCAAATGTTGCATTTATTTCCAAAATTGAACCTAAAAATGTTTTAGAAGCATTTTCTGATGAATTTTGGATTTTTGCTATGCAAGAGGAACTTAACCAGTTTGAACGGAATCAAATTTGGGAACTTGTTCCCCGACCTATTGATCATCCGATCATTGGTACTAAATGGGTGTTCTGAAATAAGTTAGATGAGAATGGTTCAGTCACACGCAACAAAGCACGTCTAGTAGCTCAAGGCTATAATCAAGAAGAAGGCATTGACTATGATGAAAAATATGCTCCATTTGCTAGATTAAAGTCCATTCATTTATTGTGTGCTTTTATAAGTTTTCATGGTTTCAAACTTTTTCAGATGGATGTTAAAAGTGCATTTTTAAATGGTTTTATAAAAGAAGAAGTTTTTGTAGAACAACCTCCAGGCTTTGAAGATTTTAAATTTCCTGTTCATGTATTCAATCTTCGGAAAGCTCTCTACGATCTCAAACAAGCACCTCGTGCATAGTATGAGTGTCTTAGTTCATTCCTACTTGAACACGGTTTTTCAAAAGGGAAGGTTGATTCAACATTGTTTATAAAATATTTCGATAAAAACATTTCATTAGTACAGATACATGTAGATGATATAATTTTTGGAGCAACTAATGAGATGCTATGTAACGAGTTTGCTAAGTATATGCAGAGTGAATTCGAAATAAACATGATGGGAGAATTAACATTCTTCCTTGGACTACAAATTAAGGAGAGTTCACAAGGGATATTCATTAATCAAGCCAAATATAAAAAGACTTGCTAAAGAAATTCGATATGGAAAACGTCAAACCTATTGGCACTCCGATGGCAACGTCTAGAAAGCTTGATATAGATGAAAGCGGTACACCAGCCGACATACGTAAGTACAGAGGTATGATTGGTAGTTTACTATACTTAACTGCTAGTCGTCCAGATATTATGTTTGATGTATGTTTATGAGCTTGATATCAGGCTTGTCCTAAAGAATCACATGTAAGTGCTGTTAAGTGTATCTTACGATACCTTAAAGGAACTTTGACAACCGATCTTTGGTATCCCAAATCTGATTCGTTTGACCTGATAGGTTACTCGGACGCAGATTTTGCTAGATGCAAAGTCGATCGTAAAAGTACCAGCGGTACATGTCATTTTCTAAGAAAGTTCTTAGTCTCCTAGTTTTCTAAGAAATAAAATTCAGTTGTATTATCAACTACTGAAGCTGAGTATATAGCTGTAGGACGTTGTTGTGCACAAATTTTATGGATGAAACAAACTCTAGAAGACTTTCAATTATCCTTTCATCATATTCCCATTTACTGTGATAACACTAGCTCTATAAATCTCACTAAGAATCCCATATGTCATTCACGCACTAAACACATAGAAATTAGACATCACTTTTGGAGAGACCATGTTTTGTAAGGTGATATTATTTTAGAATTTGTTGATACTGAACATCAACTAGCTGACATCTTCACAAAGCCTTTGGTTGAAGATCATTTTAACTTTATACAAAAAGAATTAGGAATTCTAGATATTGAGGTAATATAATATAATATTATTATTTAATGAACATGAATTCGCTAAATTTATTTTGGTTATAAACAGAAAGGGCCCTTTTGTCACACAGTTGTAAATAACCGGAAGCGACACGGTGTACTAGTCTTCGGACTACCGCTAGCTGAAATTCGGCCTCTACAGCTAACCCAATGTAGCTATAGAAATTTATGGGAATTAATTAATAAATATTAAATTATTTCCTTCAACACAATTATTTCTAAATTATTTTTTGTATTTATGTTAAAAACTATCACACTGTTTCTAGCTCTGTATCAAAACCCTAGTGACCGAACTCGATCAGAGTTTAGGCCGAACTCGATCTAGGGGGATTTTGAACAGAAGCTGGACAGCCGACCCCTCTTCTATTTAAAACCTCTTCATTATCATCTTCTTCATCAAGCACCTCCAAACCATACCGAAAACCCCTAACCCTAACCTCATTGTTCTCTCTCATCCAAGCTCTTCAAGCTTTCAAACTTTGGATTCAGAGCTCTTTCGAGGTTCTCTTCCACTGTTCACCATTAATTTTGGTATATCTCTCTCTTTTCTTTCTGTGCTATTTTATATATGTCTCCCAAACAACTTATTTCTTCTCAAAAGAAGAGGATGGTTGATGAAGGTTCGTCCTCGACTCATGAGGCAGCCTCCTTTTTAGTTTACACTCCTTCGAGACCCGATGGAAATTTCTACGATGAATTTATTTTTGTGTCCCAAGAAGCTTCGGACTCTTGGTTTACGGATTTTTATAAGAGAAATATATGTCCGGGTGCTCCTATCAACTTCACACTATTTCCTTATCACACTAGCGTATTCACATATCATCATTTGCTAGATTTAGTTCAATCTACTTTTTCTATTTATGCCAACGCCATTCGTATATTTTATTGTAAATTTTCGATCATAAAGGGCACGGTGAAATCTAAAGTTAGTGGAGTCAACATTGAGTTCGATGCCGATGATCTCGCGATCATTCTCCACGTACCCAATGACGGGGAAGAACTTATAGAGATTATATCTGTTGAGTTTCCCGAGGGAACTACTTTTGATTCCTTCTGTTATTTGCTCTGTGAAGCGAATCCTCGACCCTATGGCACTCTTCGCCCTAGACATCTGAACAACTACTTCTATGATCTCCATCACATGGTGTCTCCACTATCCTTCCTAAGAACACTGCCACAGATAAGATTTCGTACACAGAACTCTTGGTAATTTATCATCTTCACTTTCATGTTTCCTTTAGTCTACCCAAGACTATCATCTCCGCTATGGATCGTTGTCGCAAGAACTCCTCGCGACGCCTTCTATACGTGATGTATCTTTCTATCATATTTTAGTATTTTGAGGTCAGTCTTGAGGACTGTGCTGAGGATGCTGCTCCTGCCTATCTTCATGAGCATCGTCGCCCAGCTCAGCCTACACAGGTTCCATCTCCTGTAGTTGCTCCTACTTCCACTGACTCCCAGGCTACTCATCCTCTTGCCGGTGTTACTCTTAAGTCCCTTCAGACTCTCATACTGGATTAGATTCGAGCTATGGATTTCCGTACTACCCTTCAGCTCCAGGCCATCTCGAACACGGTTCATAATTTATCTTATAGCCTTGCTCACAACCCTAGTTGCCCCATTCCTATGGTTAGTGATCCATCCAGGCTTAGTTATCACATTGATGACCGTGAGGCGCAGCGTTAGTTTGATCATGTTGTCGCTCGATATGACCCCAGTCGATCTACTGAGACCGGTCCTTCTAGTGCTGCTTGTGCTGCAGCTGCTGCTGATGATAAGGATGATAGTTGAGGATATATTTTTCTTCATGATAGTTCAGTGACTTTTTGTTATGTTTTGACTTTATGCATGTATTAGTGATAAATGCTTCTTCCAAGCATTATTAATTATGACTTTTTCAGTTTCTTTTTCTGTGATGTATGCAAAACTCTTTTCAGATTATGCTAGTATTTCCATTATTCCATGCATGACTTTTATTATGCTTTGTGGTTTAATATTACTATACCATTTGGCTATTATAACAAAACGGGGGAGTAAGATTGATAAGATTTAAGATTGATAAGACTTAAGATTTATAAGGATTGACAACATCGAACAATTTCATAAGATTTATAAGATTGATTTTATAAAAATTTCTGATTTCTGATGCTTACTAATTTGGTTTGAAAGAATTTTGGTTTAAGACTCTACAGATATAGTTTCAGCAAGAATATTTTTTTACGGGGGAGTAATAAGACTTGATCATGCACTACGGGGGAGCATTGAACATTGCATTGTACCAACTGTTTAACGGACAAAAAGCTACTACCGTACCTTTCGTACTCATCAAGTCTACTTCCACCTCAAGCTGAACCATTCTTTAAGTATCAATCATAAGTTTTGTCACATTATCAAAATAGAAGAGATTGTTGGCACATTTAGCCATAGTCAAACCGATTTCGATAAGTGACTTAAACTTCGATCTCGATATAAAAAGAAATAAAGAATGCAGATTGCATCGTCTCTGAGATTTTATATTTATTTTGTATTTTTCTATTTATTGAGTCTAGAATATTTGTGAATCGGGATAACTGACAATTAGAAGTCTATCCTTGATTCTATCATAAACCAAATCTATCTTGAACCAAACCAAACCAAACTAATTTTAGTGTTGATCCTAAACAAAAACAGATCCAAAAACCCAAATGGCCCTGGAATTGGGCTAATCGAACTCGGACAGAGTTCTGCCCGAACTCGGCCAGAGTTCTGCCCGAACTCAGACCGAACTCGGTTAGACCGAATCACTCCTGGTCAGAAGCTTTAACTATTCTCGTGGATCTCAAATGTTTAAAATTTTTAACGTTAGGGTACCAAGTTCTGCCCGAACTCTGTCCTACAAAAACCTATAAATAGAGAAAAAATTTTATTTATATTCAATCTTCATATTCTCTATTCATTTCTAAGCTTCCTATTTTATTCCCAAAGCTTTAAACTTCAAATCTCCAAGTCAACTCAATTCTTCTAAGTGCCAGTGGTTTCCGAGTAGGAGTTTTCGAGTTGTACAAGCTTTGCGTATAAAAGCTTTCTTCAGAAAGGTGTTAAAGTTTGTTCGTAGGCTTTGGATAAAAATACGACAGTGATAAAGTTGGCATGTTCTTCGATGCAAAACACGTGGTATAATCTCTATTCAAAATAGTGGATTCAAGCATCGGGTCGAGACTCGAGACTGGACTAGTCCTCACAAAGGGAATCCAGTATAAATCTGCTATCTCTGCGTATTGCTTTCTCGCCCTAATTTTACTGACTTATTTGCAATCATTTTATATATATATATATATATATATATATATATATATATATATATATATATATATATATATATATATAGATATATATATATCTTCACCTACTTAGAGTTAAATTTTTTAATTGTTAATATTCTCTGCTGCACTCTATTCACCCATCTCTAGAGGTGCCATTTTTCTTACACTTTTGGGGTTCTTGATTTTTTGGGGCCTATGGCGAGAAATGGTGGGGTTTGAAAGAGGAAGAAGACTCTAATGAAAAGCTTCTGTGAGAAGAAAAGAAAGACAGAAAGCTTTTTTTCTCTCCTAACAGACCCTACTTATAGGGTACGGCCACGTCAGCGAAAGAAGACAAAATGCTTCGTAAACGAGAAAACACTTTGGACGATGTGGGAATTAAGAGTAAGGATCATGATCACCGTTCAGTATAAACGAGAAGTTGTAATGAACTTTTAATGAAGCGACGGCTCAAGGCATTTAATACCGAAGGCTAAGCATGACGACAACGTATTAGTAAGTGTGCTGGGCATTCGCTTGCAAAGGACACGTGTCATGCTTCTGTTCAAAGTATTCGAAGCTTGGCTCAAGTTTGGAACACTTTGAAGGGGGTCTTATAGAAGCATAAAAAAAGCACAAATATGTCAAAAGCGCAGGTGGCGTTCTCACTACACATGGCTTCACAAAAGTGCAGGTACCCCTAAACCGCAAACAGACAACTAAAGTCACACAGACGAACAAAAGTGGTGCATAAACAGTTCTTTATTAAAATCATGTCTATAAGACATCTATTACAGATTCTTCATGATTACATATAAAGGACTAAAACACCTAAAAGAAGTCTACAAGGGGTTAATCTTCAGCATGCCGCAACGCCCGAGACGCACAGCACTGTCAGAGAGAGCCTCTTCCTGAAGCGGCTATTGGACCGAGGAAGAACTCAGTCCAGAGGACAGGGTGTGCCATCGCCATTGAGCAGGGCATAGCACAACCTGTGGCTCTTTGGATTGGCAATCAATCCAAACTCGGAAGCTTGGATCTCGAAGACCTCCAAGATGTTGTTCAGGTTCGAACTGTAAAATTCCTAAATTTTAAGAATTTTATTGATACATATAATATATTGACTTGAAATTTTATTTTTTGTTTTCATATATATAGGTAGCAAGCCTAATGCTACTGCATATGGGTACGAAGACAAGAATGGTATAGAAGATATGTACTAATTTCTTCAGAAAATATATATATATATATATATATATATATATATATATATATATATATATATATATATATATATATATATATATATCGCTCTCCTATACTCCTTGGAGAAGAGCGCCGTGCCTAGAACACTAATCCCCACCGACTCTAGCTTCGCCTCTGGCCGGGCCAGCGTCCCCCCCCCTCGCGTTTGGATCACTTGACCATCGCGATTCCCTGCCTTGACGGTTCATGGCATTGAAGACGTTCGCAGAAGTGGTTGGGGTTGCCCCGGAGCCCCAATCGATCTCTATTCGTCCTCCTTTGTTTTCGAAAGGGGTTCCAATCATTTCCTTCTCGGAGGATGATGAACAGATCTTGGTTCAATAATTCAAGTTTGCTCTAATTGGAAAATTTTCCCACGCTCGGCCATCTATAGAGGTGATCCGCAAAGCTTTCACGGGCTTCCAGTTTGCTGGAGAGGTGAAGGTTGGAGTCATTGATTCGAAGCATATAATTGTACGGCCTTCCCTTGAGGTGGATTTCCTCCGCCATAGGGCTCGGGAGACGTGGTATTTATCAAGAGCTCCTATGCATGTGTTTCGATGGTCAAAAGATTTCTGCGCCTCTCAGGAGTCGCCATTGGCTCCTACGTGGGTTTCTTTGCCTGGTCTTCCTCATCAGCTATTTGCCAAAAATGCTCTATTCTCAATTGTTCTTGGGATTGGAACCCCTCTCGAACTTGATCGGGCCACTGAAGAGTTTACCAGACCTAGCACAGCTCGCATCTTTGTTGAGGTTAACGCAAGTAAAACCCTCCCTCCTATGGTTCGCATTAATCTGCCTAATGGCAGGACCATCTATCAGAAAGTGGAGTACGAAAATGTCCCTCAGTATTGCTCAATCTGCAAACACCAAGGCCATGTGCGAACATCATGCAAAACACATGCCCCAACTAAAGCAAACCTTCCTCAACTCAAGCACAAAGAACCTATAGTTGCTGACATCAATGACTTCCCTATTGGCAACGAACAGGGAGAAACTTCTAATCCATCAATTAATGAGGATGTTATTAATACTCAACCGCCAGGGGATGAGCGGTTGGCCCCATCAGCTGATGGGGAACCTATCACCGAAGACCCGCCTTCCGATCCAGGAAATATTCCTTCCGCAACCATTACTCCCCGAGTCATTTCTCACGTCAACTCCACTCTATCACCATCTCCTCACAGCCCGGTTCCAGTCGCTTCTGCAAACCCTCCCTCTTTCGTAAAACCTCTTGAGGAAGGAGAGCTCCGTTCATGGGCGGACGAAGTAGAGGCCGAGGAAGTACAGGCGATAGCGGACGCTCCTGCAGATCCTCCGCCTAATCCCGATCCTCCGGCTGCTCCAGATCCTTCGACAACTCCAGATCCTCCGACTGCTCTAGTTGAGACGACGACGGCAGATACAGATGGCTCTAACCCAGCTACGAAGATCCTCGCGCAAGAGACACTCCCTTCTCATCCTCCAGCTCCCCAAGGTGGTCAAAAAAAAGAAGAAGATTGTCCCTCCCCCAGTGCCTTGACTCCTCAGATCCTCCTCTAAGGTTACCAACACTCAACCCTCATCCTCCTCTTATGATTAAAATCCTTAGGTGGAACATTCGGGGAATTGCTAATGCCATGGCTTTTAAGAGACTTAAATCTTTATGTCGCACTAATAAAGTTCCTATAGTTATAATCATTGAACCTAAAGTTCAGCCGGACAAGCTTCTCTCTTATCAACTTAAGCTAGGATTTCAATCATCTGTGAGTAACAGCAAAGGCAATATATGGATCATGACTCGCCAGTCATCGGATATTACTGTGGTTGATTCTTCTGATCAATCTATTACAGTAACTGCCTCTTCCCCGCTCTTGCCGGAGGTATCTCTATTATCGGCTGTGCATGGGAGTAACACGAAGGAGGGTAGAAGACTATTGTGGCATCAACTTTTATTGGTTCGACAAAGATGGAACTATTCTTGGTTGCTCAGTGGCGACTTCAATGCCATTTCTAGTATGGAGGAGAAATTTGGAGGACTTCTACCTTGCTCTGTGTCGATGAAGGATTTCCAGGAGTTTCAATCAGCTGCTGGTTTACATGAAGTTTCGTACACGGGTAATTGTTTCACTTGGGTTGACAGGCAGTGTGGGTCACCTAAGATGGGTTCTCGGCTTGACAGAGTACTATTTGATTCGAAATGGCTGAATTGGGCCACTCTCTCGACATCCATGCACTTAAATAGAACAGAATCGGACCATGCTCCTATTTTGCTATCACTTGATAGTGAGAATCCTTCTTCCCCACGGCCATTTCGATTTCTTCATTTCTGGAAAGATCATGATACTTTCCTCTCGGTGGTGGAGTCAGCTTGGTTGTCTATTGATCATGTCAATGCTCTTGTCCGCATTGGGCTTCGGCTTGGGGCTACGAGAAGAGCTCTCTCTGCCTAGAGTTGGGCTACGTTTGGCGATATCTTTCAAGAAGTTAAGTAAGCTGAAGACGCAGTGACTTCGATTGAAGCGGCGTATGAGACCAACCTGTCACGATCCGCACCCGATTTTCGGATACGAGACGTGTCCAAGCCACCCTACGCCGCAGGGTCGACGGTAGAACGTTGTCAAGCCCGCAAGAAATAAATGCTCAAAAATAAAAATTTGCTGCTCATTCATATTTCTAATTTATTACAACATTTACAACATTTAAAATTAAAAGAAATACAAGATTTTACAATTAATGAAATTGATATAATTGCTTTCTATTTCTAGGTCGACCTCAGCATACCTATGTCCTCCCAGTGCTAAGAGTGATCGCGGCTAAACCTGAAAAATGTTGGTTTCCAGTCAGGAATGGAACAAGTACACAAACCGACGGCAATGCAAAACACAATAGAATTAACAAGACATAAAAATAGCATATGGAATATGTAAGCTAGTAAGAAACTGATGACATAGCTTGATAGAGGAGTAAACAAGGAAAAAAAACTAATAAAAGACATCTATCTAGGTGGTGTGAAATATCTGTTTCAACATGTGAACGGCTAGGGGTAAATACGGCTCACAGCACGTGTCGTGTGCAGCTGCTGTCGTTCAAGAATAGACTCATGGGATAGTTCTTGGTAGTTCACATGTTTACTAAGATATTTCCCCTCCCAACTACTCCGTATGACGAGCGTGTCAACAAGCAGCAAGATATATGTAAAGACATGAAATGAAAAGACAACTATGAATCGGAAAGCAATCAGAAAGTGCACTTGCCTGAGGTCGTTAGCTGGAGAAACCAATAATACCATACCACTCAATGCGCCACAATCAGTCAACACAAGTAGAATTCTCCGGATGCTGAAATAAATAGTACCATCGTTTTTAGAATAGTCAAATTAGCTAGGATTGCCTGTCCTTAAGTCCAATTCTGGACACAGGGGCAAAACGGTAATTTTGGGTAAAACGATGTACGGCGTTGGACCCGCTTTGCACCGAAAAGCGTGCCAGAGTCAACGATCTCTAAAGTCATCAAACTACATGTCTACGGATCCAGTTTTTTGATACGAACCCAACCGTATGTCCAAAGTTGGATTTCGGCGGGCCGTGCACAAAATCGTCCGTTGAGTGGAACCGTGGGGCCCGCAAAACGGTGATTTTATCAACGGTCTCAGAATTGGACCAAACTTGGCATACAGAACCAGAAAAACGATACGGTTCTGTTAGCGCAAGTTTCATCTCGATCTGAAGAACATGGACAAAGTAATTGAGAAATTTGCAACGTGCACGATACGGTAAATTTCGACGGATATGCATCAAATTCGTCGCGCACACACGACCAATTTAAATTCCGTCAAAGCCCACACGACCACGAAACCGTTACACAGCTTTCGATGATTTCGGTACGCGACCACGTCGCCCAAAATGGCAGGACGGACGTGGTATCGGTGGATTTTCTATATTTTTACAGTTTTAAAAGCAGGTTTTTCATGAACTTTAAAAATAGTTTAACAACAATTTAATTGATGAAAAATAAATCTATAAATGGGGTTGTTATCTCGTATAGGTTTTCAATAGTCGTGTTCAAATGGATTTCCTATACTGTCGAGGAATTGACGATTATACGCCTTCCAAAACGGGTTTCGGGACTGATTTTACTCTGCCTACAAGCAGGTTTTTCGTGATTTTCTACCTCGATTCTTGAACCATACGATCAGATTGTACTCGATCGATTTGATGGGATTTTATCTCGGTTATATTGGCTATCTGTTGAATTTTACGGAAACGAATTTCATTGAGCGGTCGCAAAGAAAACGTACCGCGAAGTTAGCCTTCTCCTCACAGTTGTTGTTCTTGCTGTCGACACCAGGCCGCACGCTTGATCGGCTCGGCTGCACTCCGGCCGGTCGACGGCCCGCGACGGCGTGCAGGACGGTGCGCAGGGCGGCACGCGGTTGCTCCCAGGCTGGGGGGGTGGCGTTGGGTTTGTGTAGAGTTTAGGGTTTTGATCCTTTCGACCTCGCTCTCTCTTATACTCGCGAATACTCGGGCGGGGGAAAGTTTATTGTGGGTTTGGAAAGAATGGAAGGGGCGCTGGCTTGGGCCGTCTCCAAGGCTGGGCCGATAGGTCTGTTGTGGAGTTGGGTTGGTCACAATTGCTTGCTTCTTTTTCTTATTCTTTTTCTTTACATATATATATTATCTGTATATGTAAATATCTAAGTACCATTATAAGTATATATATACGCACACACATACATATATACAATATATATACTCCCTTATACGTATATTTTTATTTATATAAACACACACGTATATTTAATATATATTCGTATATTCGTATATTACACACACACATACGTATATTTTTTTTTATATATATAAAATATATATATATATATATATATATATATATATATATATATATATATATATATATATATATATATATATGTATATATATATATATATATATATATATATATATACATATATATATATATACATATATATATATATGTATATATATATATATATATAAAAAAAAATGTATATATATATATATATATATATATATATATATATATATATATATATATATATATATATATATATATAAATATATATATATATATATATTTTTTTTTTTTTTGCTTTGTTATATATATATATATATATATATATATATATATATATATATATATATATATATATATATATACGTACATCTATATAAATATCATTTAATAAATTATAAATATATATACTTATGCCTATATATACCTCCATAAACTCACATAAATTCCGCTAGCATTTACTCTTTGTGTAGAGAATATCTATATAAATAGGGACATATATTATCACATTTATTTGACGACAATAATATAACCAATAATATTATATTGCTTAATAATATTCTCAATAAAATAATAATAATAATAATAATAATAATAGTAATAACGAAAATTGATAAATCAACTGAAGACGTGTATACCAATATGTACAGCCTAAAAACTCTAAAATATACAAGGACCTATTTTATGCAAATATCATTGAATATCAAACAATAATGATATTTATAATATTATAAATATGAATACTAGAAAATATTCATTAAATAATTAAAACGGAAACCCACACACTCATACTAAAATACGTCAACACGAATGTCATTGAACGTACCGCATGACTACATGAGCTCGGGCTTAGTTCGGGTCCAGTTCGAGCTTGGTTCGGTACAACCGGGTCGCTACGAAGTCAATAAATTTAATTATAAATAATTAAAATATTTATAATGGCCATGCTATAACTTGGCCTGGTTTTTCTAGTTAGGACATCAATATGGCTCGGTCTTCTTTGGCATGACCAATACACTAGTCTAGGCATGCCACTGCACTACCAGTGCTACGATTTCTAGTCACCTTGTACTCCAAATTTAATCATGATTAAAAATCATCTACCGTAATAATTAACTAAATAATTATTTATAAAATCATAAATTACCATTTTAAATGAAATAAATAAATAAAATATTTCGAAATTTTTCGGGGAGGGAGGCTACAAATCTACCCACCTTAAAATAATTTCGTCCTCGAAATTCTAGCTCGTAAACATGCCAAAACAAAATAAAATTAAAAATAAGATAAAATAAAATAAATCCACTATTACCATAATATCCTCGAATTTTAATTTCTCAAAATATTTATATCCTCCTCCTAGCCATTTCGTAACTACGAATCATCGTGGACTTCTACCCACCTTTGGTCACACTACTCCCTCAATGGTATGTCTACCAACTTCTTGCTAAAAAAGGGTATCTATTACTTTTGGCCTCTATAATCCTCTCCTACCTATCAAATAACCCACAATCTAGCTAACAACAAATTTACACAAGTAGTAAAAAATATTGGTAAATTCTAATAAGTATGACCATTCGTCACACTACAATAGGAAGGAATGGTAGATAAGGAAGAATTATCGAGAGCAAATATAACGTTTCAAGAGCGGCAGAGAGTATCCAATATTAAAGATAGAAAAGGAGTTTATGAACCACTGCCTTATTTACAAATTGGGCTACTCTAGTCCAGTCACTTGCTAACTCGAAGAACCCTTCGCTTCTTAGTGGGCTCGTAATCCGTGCAATATAGAGTTTTGTTCCCGAGATTCTAAACAAGGTTCCATAATAGAACAGAATTTAAGAAATTAAGATTTGTGGTCTTAATGGGTTCCCTAATTGGACATCAACCATTGGTTGGATGAACCTCGGATTTCAATCTATATTGACTGAACAAGATCCCAAGATAAAGTTATGTCTACTAGGTTAGGGTAACCTAGAATAGGGTTCCTTCTAAGGGGTTGAGCTAGTTGTTAGTCGGGTTGCTTAGCTAGGTCCATAAGCCTGAAATGCGCCTTCAGTGACTTTTGTGTTTAAGGAGCATATGAGACCTCAATTGGGTGGCACACTAGTGGCATGTGCATAGTGGGCTCCGAGTAGATCACAACCATATATTGGGTTGAAGGAATTAAGTCAAGATTGAGGCTCTAGTGGGAGTCGAAAGTATACCGGTATTATGGTAAAGTTTATAGCTAGTCCTCTTAACCTTAAAGTTGTAGCAAAAAATAGAGTACAAGGGGACGGGTTTGAGTAGGACATGATATACCTAGATGAAGATGGACTCGTCTAGATCTTACATATGAAATTTGTTGGAAGGTAACAGCTGGTCTCGTGTTCCGAATGTTAATGACACGGTTGGGGACACAAAATGATCTAAATGAAAAGTGGGAGTCCATGGGGCTCTGATTATCATCCTCATAGGAATTGTTCTAATCAATCGGTAATCTTCGTATGTCCTAAAATTTTAGAAGGCTCACAGTCTACCCACCTTAGAGGTTAGGGCACAGTATTTGTTAGAGGCTCACAACACTTGGTCTCTTGAGAATAGGTAGTCTCCCAGGTTGGCATTTGGTCAAGGGGAGAGATCCTAATCATTCTTATACTCTAATGACTGGAAGATCAAGGTAGTAAATTTATGGACGAAGGGAGGACGAGTAACTCAAGGCAAGGTTCCAGTCACAGGGCTGGCCGATGGTAGCTACACTTGCATATACAACTATCATAGCCATGGGGAGTACTCTGTATCTATCTATCAATTATGAGCTTTCGTCTTTCCAAATCAGTGAAAGACGAAATCAATAGGAAATCCAAGAGAGGGGTCACTGAGTACATTTACGTGATTCAAAGGCGAAGTATTATTTTAAGAGGGATTGTCAAAGCAGTCGCGAATGAGATCCTAGATACCTCTATATCTCATTCCACGTAGTATAATTAAATGAAGAGCGAACCAAATGCATCATGGTTGATCAGACCGTAATACAATGATTCTGATTAGACAATATGTTAGCGGGCGTCCCCAATAAACATATGTCTTGAATCAAGCTCGATAAAAGAGTAAGCTTACAAAACTAGGCTGTAATAGCATTATTGGTCAAGATAGTCGAAATACAAGTACGCGAGATTTTTGGAAGGAGGAGAAACTAGTTCGAGTTTAGAGATAATCAAAAACCTTACCTGGTGTTCTTGCTTATACAGTCTTCCTATAATCTTTCTATCTCTAAGGCCTTGGTCGACTAATGGGTTATGGACTTCTGAGTTCTATTTTCTAAGTAAACCTATTATTGTCAGTTAATTCCTTGTTAATAGCTCACAAGGGCCACAGGATACTAGGTTAGGAGGCAGGCTACCAAACTTACAAAACCATCACTATTTTGGCTTTGGATCTTACAGTACACACAGGGCATTTCCTATCCTCTATAGTATCCTAAACTGACAATCACGCCTGAAGTCATTTTACCGAGAAGTATACCTCGCTTGTATAGTCTGGCTGTGGTAAACCCTTGGTCCCGTGATTCAGATGTGATAAGCTACCAGGTACTCTACTCTATATTGACACAAGGGTTTCTAAGATCTAAAGAGGTCAATGGGAACATAGTTTTAGTAAGGTTCCATAGACTATGGTTCCTCGGGATGATTTCAATTCTGTAGGTTGTGCCTTGCCAGTGCGCTGCTGGCTGCAGTGAACCCATATTCTCCACTCTCAAATAATTGACGACAGTGCGCTGCTGTCTAAACTTTATGGGTTAGCTAATATTTCTCTAATTATAACCGTAAAAATTTATGAGCTTCTAGAGATTCAAACAAGTTGACTAAGAATAGGGCGTAGGTATTTGTCTTATCAATCACAACAATATTTAAATTAAAAGATTTAACATGGAGGAATTAACTAAAGACGAAAGGAATACAAACATTCGAGTATCTATTTTATATGCATTCCATTGGTTGAGTAAAAATCTCAAATAAATCTACTTCGAGATTCATATGCAAATAACAGAATTAGAAAATTTAAACTAATTCCCTATGGCAACATAGAATTTTAAACAAGCAATTCTAACTTATGATTTAAGATTTATCTCTAATACAGCAAAAGAAAATTTAAACAGTTCAGCAATATCAAAGCCTTAATTTTAGGTAAGCCTAGCTTACCAAGTGAATAGCATATCGGCATGGGGTCATCTTGTCATATCAAAAGTAATAGTATTTCTATAGAGATCGGGCAAGTTATCTGAATTCAAAAATAGCATGGCCGATCTAACAACCTTAACTACCCAACGGTCAATTTGAACAAGGGACTCCTAGTCCTAGTCATTCTCTTAAATTATTTTAATCTTAATTGTGAATGAGCATTTCCTGGGCGCAGGCTCGCAATAGTACGACTAACGTACCATCACGAGTTCGTAATCTTTTGCAAAATCTGACCTGCATGGGCTACCACAAAAAATTGTCACGACCCGCACCCGCTTTTCGGATACGAGACGTGTCCAAGCCAGCCTACGCCGCAGGGTCGACGGTAGAACGCTGTCAAGCCCGCAAGAAATAAATGCTCAAAAATAAATATTTGATGCTCATTCATATTTCTAATTTATTACAACATTTACAACATTTAAAATTAGAAGAAATACAAGATTTTATAATTAATGAAATTGATATAATTACTTTCTATTTCTAGGTCGACCTCAGCATACCCATGTCCTTCCAGTGCTAAGAGTGATCGTGGCTAAACCTGAAAAATGTTGGTTTCCAGTCAGGAATGGAACAAGTACACAAACCGACGGCAATGCAAAACACAATAGAATTAACAAGACATGAAAATAGCATATGGAATATGTAAGCTAGTAAGAAACTGATGACATAGCACGATAGAGGAGTAAACAAGAAAAAAAAACTAATAAAAGACATCTATCTAGGTGGTATGAAATATCTGTTTCAATATGTGAACAGCTAAGGGTAAATACGGCTCACTGCACGTGTCGTGTGCAGCTGCTATCGTTCAAGAATAGACTCATGGGATAGTTCTGGGTAGTTCACATGTTTACTAAGATATTTCCCCTCCCAACTACTCCGTGTGACGAGCGTGTCAACAAGTAGCAAGATATATGTAAAGACATGAAATGAAAAGACTACTATGAATCGGAAAGCAATCAGAAAGTGCACTTGCCTGAGGTCCTTAGCTGGAGAAACCAATAATACCATACCACTCAATGAGCCACAATCCGTCAACACATGTAGAGGTCTCCGGATACAGAAATAAATAGTACCAACATTCTCAGAATAGTCAAATTAGCTAGGATTGCCAGTCCTTAAGTCCAATTCTGGACACAGGGGCAAAACGGTAATTTCGGACAAAACGATGTACGCCGTTGGACCCGCTTTGCACCGAAAAGCATGCCAGAGTCAACGGTCTCTAAAGTCGTCAAACTACATGTCTACGGATCCGGTTTTTCGATATAAACCCAACCGTATGTCCAAAGTTGGATTTCGGCAGGCCGTGCACAAAAATCGCCCGTTGAGTGGAACCGTGGGGCCCACAAAACGGTGATTTTATCAACGGTCTCAGAATCGGACCAAACTTGGCATACAGGACTACAAAAGCGATAGGGTTCTGTTGGCGCATGTTTTGTCTCGATCTGAAGAACGTGCATAAAGTAATTGAGAAATTTGTAACGTGCACGATACGGTGAATTTCGACGGATATGCATCAAATTCGTCGTGCACACACGACCAATTTAAATTCCATCAAAGCCCATACGACCACGAAACCGTTACGCAGCTTTCGATGCTTTCGGTTCGCGACCACGTCGCCCGAAATGGCGGAACGGACGTGGTATCAGAGGATTTTCTAGATTTTTACAGTTTTAAAAGCAGGTTTTTCATGAACTTTGAAAATAGTTTAACAACAATTTAATTGATGAAAAATAAATCTATAAATGTGGTTGTTATCTCGTATAGGTTGTCAACAGTCGTGTTCAAATGGATTTCCTATACTGTCGAGGAATTGGCGATTATATGCCTTCCAAAACGGGTTTCTGGACTGATTTTACTCTGCCTACAAGCAGGTTTTTCATGATTTTCTACCCCGATTCTTGAACCATGCGATCAGATTGCACTCGATCGATTTGATGGGATTTCATCTCGATTATATTGGCTATCCGTTGAATTTTACGAAAACGAATTTCATTGAGCGGTCGCAAAGAAAACGTACCGCGAAGTTAGCCTTCTCCTCGTAGTTGTTGTTCTTGCTGTCGACACCAGGCCGCACGCTTGATCAGCTCGACGGCGCTCCGGTCGGCCGACGGCCCGCGACGGCGTGCAGGCGGCACGAGGTGGCGCCCAGGCTGGGGGTGGTGGCGTTGGGTTTATGTAGAGTTTAGGGTTTTGATCCTTTCGACCTCGCTCTCTCTTATACTCGCGAATACTCGGGCGGAGGAAAGTTTACTGTGGGTTTGGAAAGAATTGGAGGGGTGCTGGCTTGGGCCTTCTCCAAGGCTGGGCCGATAGGGCTGTTGGGGAGTTGGGTTGGACACAGTTGCTTGCTTCTTTTTCTTATTCTTTTTCTTTACATATATATATTATCTGTATATATAAATATCTAAGTACCATTATACGTATATATATACGCACACACATACATATATACTATATATACTCCCTTATACGTATATTTATATAAACACACACGTATATTTAATATATATTCGTATTTTACACACACACATACATACATACATATATATATATATATATATATATATATATATATATATATATATATATATAAAATATATAATATATATATATATATATATATATATATAAAAAATATATATATATATATACGTACATCTATATAAATATTAATTAATAAATTATAAATATATATATATACTTATGCCTATATATATACCTCCATAAACTCACATAAATTCCGCTAGCATTTATTCTTTGTGTAGAGAATATCTATATAAATTGGGACATATATTATCACATTTATTTGACGACAATAATATAACCAATAATATTATATTGCCTAATAATATTCTCAATAAACTAATAATAATAATAATAATAATAATAATAATAATAATAATAATAGTAGTAGTAATAACGAAAATCGATAAATCAACTAAAGACGTGTATACCAATATGTACAGCCTAGAAACTCCAAAATATACGAAGACCTATTTTATGCAAATATCATTGAATATCAAACAATAACGATATTTATAATATTATAAATATGAATACTAGAAAATATTCATTAAATAATTAAAATGGAAACCCACACACTCATACTAAAATACGTCAACACGAATGTCATTGAACGTACCGCATGACTACATGGGCTCGGGCTCAGTTCGGGTCCAGTTCGGGCTTGGTTCGGTACAACCGGGTCGCTACGAAGTCAATAAATTTAATAATAAATAATTAAACTATTTATAATGGCCATGCTATAACTTGGCCTGGTTTTTCTAGTTAGGACATCAATATGGCTCGGTCTTCTTTGGCATGGCCAATACACAAGTCTAGGCATGCCACTGCACTATCAGTGCCACGATTTCTAGTCACCTTGTACTCCAAATTTAATCATGATTAAAAATCATCTACCGTAATAATTAACTAAATAATTATTTATAAAATCATAAATTACCATTTTAAATGAAATAAATAAATAAAATATTTCAAAAAATTTCTGGGAGGGAGGCTACACAACCCTTCTCTTCGTCCTCAATGGTTGCTAGCCCGAGCTCATTTGAAGCAGCGACTTCGTATTAAAGACGCTTACTGGAAGCAAAAAGCAAGAGTTAAATGGGATGAGGCAGGTGATCGCAATACGAAGTTCTATCATTCATGCGTCTCCTCTAAACGCAATCGCCTACATATCCACCATATTCTATCGGCCTCTGGCTCGACGCTCACCTCCCTGCAAGACATTGAACAAGAGGCCAATGATCACTACAGTAAGGTTTTCTCATTCCCATATTTTACTATTGATGATGGATACCTTGATCATATTCCTAGTCTAATATCTCAAGAGGATAATGATTCCCTGATTGCTAAACCATCGTTGGAGGAATTATTTGATACTGTCAAGAGCATGGATCCTAATAGCTCGTCGGGACCTGATGGATTTACTGGATTATTTTTCTTAGCCTATTGGCCTATTATTAGCAAGGATATATTTGAGGCAGTATGCCTTTTCATGGACGGATTTGCTTTACCAAGATCTATCACACGTACATTTTTGCTTCCTATTCCGAAATCCAAACATCGCAAAGCTCTTCCTGACTATCGACCGATCAGCTTGTGCAATTTTGTCAACAAAATTACATCTAAATTATTGGCACGAAGAATAGTTGCTATTCTTCCTCGGATCATTTCTCCCGAACAAAGTGGTTTTGTTCGCGGGAGAGAGATTGTTGATAATATCATTATGGCACAGGAGATGATCGCGGCTATTTATCACAAACATTAGGGAGGTAATATGGCTGTTAAGCTCGATATGAGCAAGGCTTATGATCGGGTGAGTTGGGCATTCCTTCTGAAAGTTATGAAGCAATTTGGTTTTTGTAATGAATGGAGGACCATGATCCTACATCTGGTAGATAATATTTGGTTCTCTACTTTGATTAATAGGAGATCTTCGGGGTTTTTTCATGGACAGTGTGGTATTCGACAAGGGGATCCAATATCTCCTGCATTGTTTATTATAGCCGCGGAAGCATTGAGTAGGAGTCTTATTCAGTTGAACTCTGTGACTGGATTCTCTGGTTATTATTCTCCGAGAGGATGCCCTCGAGTCTCTCATTTAGCATATGCAGATGATGTGCTCATATTCTCTGGAGCAGACAAGCGCTCGGTTCAGCTACTTGTGCAGGCTATTAGCAAGTATGAAGCCAATTCGGGTCAACTTGTTAATTCTGCAAAATCTGCCATAATGTTATCTGAAAAAATTTTGCATGACAAAGCGATTGAGCTGTAACAAATGACTGGATTTCAACACCAACATGGTGCTTTGGTTTATTTGGGATGTCCTATTATGGTGGGTCGAAGGAATGCTTCTATGTATGATGAATTGATCGGCAAAATTCAGTCCAGGATTTCTGGTTGGAATAACAAGCTTCTTTCTTATGGCGGCAGGTTAGTCCTTATCAAGTCTGTGCTTTCCTTTATTCCTGTTCATTGTTTATCGGCTTGCAATCCCCCGATAGCTGTCCTTAATCGTGTCGAGAGCATGTTGGATAGTTTCTTTTGGGATTCGAATGATGGCATGCCTAAGCGGTCATGGCTATGCTGGGAGCGTGTAGCTCGTACTACTGCTGAAGGAGGGCGTGGGGTTCGAAGACTGGTGGTTGTTTTGGATGCCATGACTGTTAAATGATGGTGGAAGCTGAGATCGACAAACTCGCTATGGGTAGGGTTTATGAAGGCCAAATACTGTGCTTATTCTACTCCTCAACATGTGGAGATTACTTCAGCGGCTTCACATGTTTGGAAACGTCTTCTACGTGGTCGACAGTTAGGAGATGATTTCATTCAGGAGGATGATCGAGGCAATGTTGCTTGGCTACCACACCCGACTTGAAAGTTTTTGATAACTTCGGCTTGGGATCAAATCCGTGCACATCATCCTCAACGTGATTACTTCAAGAACATTTGGAACAAATGTATGCCTTCTAAATGGTCTATCCTATTATGGCGTATTATCTTCAATAAATTGCCAACAGATGACAATGTTCAGAAGCTTGGATTTTCATTGGCCTCATCATGCCACTGCTGCTCTATTCCTCATGGAGAGTCTGTCTTATACAAATTCGGAGAAGGGGAGTTAGCAACTGCTGTCTGGAGTTACTTTCAAGTGATTCTTGGAGTTCAGGCTAGCAGACTGGACTTGTTATAGAGATTCCAATGTTGGTGGCGAAAGAGACAGAAACATGTTAAGCAAGTGGTGGTGGACGCGATCTGTTGGGTGCTGTGGAAAAACCGTAACAAGTTTAGGTATGAAGCTTACTCATATTCCTCGGCCCAGCTGATTTCTGAAGTTAAACGCCAGGTGAAGAAGTCGATGATCCGTTGTTCGCATACTGAGCTCTCTCTCATGTAGCTGATCCCTTTACTTTTGTGAGCTTACTTTTATAGTTTGTTTCTTTATTTTCGTTGTTCCTGTACTTTTGATTATGAAATAAAGAGGTGGTTTGGTTGAAAAAAAAAAAAAAATATATATATATATATATATATATATATATATATATATATATATATATATATATATATATATAAAATATATATATATATATATATATATATATATATATATATATATATATATATATATATATATTTTATATATATATATATATATATATATATATAATAAATTTTATTTTAGAAATTTATATTGTTTATTAATTATTAAAATATTTGGTATAAATTAATGATTTTTCTAATACTAGAAGTAGTATTTAATAAGTTGTAACATTATAGGTAATTAATTTTTATCGCTACGAAATATTTAATTAAAAAAATTTGGACTAATTTTGGGACTTAGTAAAGTACTTTGAAATATTTAGATATATATAGAATATATATTTTTTTAAAATTATTTAGCAACTTCTGTTCCAGAAGGAACAGTAGCTACCAGAACCTGACCCCCCTTCTCCTTATCCTTCCGCGAACAGATTGAAGCAAATCAATCTTGCAAAAATCATTCACCAAATCTCCTGTGTATCCATCCCCATCTAAATCTGAACAAGCTTAATTCGAACCACTGCAAAGAAATTCGTGAGGATTTAAATTCAAGGTTATTCGAATCTAATCAAAAGATATACATCAATACATGCGAAACCGAGAGGTGAAACTGCTTTGCCGACCTCTGCCCCGTCGTCGTTCCCGAAAACTTATTGATCCCCACGAACCTGCGTGTCCTCGACCACCTTGCTGCCGGACCGGCATTGTTGACATCGCCCCGCTGTAGCATGGAGCACGACAGCAACAGATCCGCACAGTAACACCAACAGCAGATCCGCACAGTAAAGACCCCACTTCGTCGTAATATTTTGCCTACCTCAGTCCATCGTTTCCTAAACCAATTCTTTAGGTATGACCACAACCCTAACCCCTTCAAATCCCTTTAGACAGAATTAATTGTATCGCAGTAGGATGCCTAGAGGATCGATTCGAAGTTGGCGAGAAACTGTTCAAAATTGAAAAGGAATCGCCAAAGCCCTAATTTGGTAGACGATTTCTCACCAAACCGTCATCAGTTTTGAAATTTTGTGTAATTGGATTACAGACAACATATACGAGAGAAAAACCCTTTTTAAAGATCCTAATTTCATCAAATATGTGCGAAGTTATTTGATCTCAAAGATCGTAAAAAATCTATTTTTAACTAGAATTTAGGGAAAAACCAACCAATACAATGTGCGCCCTGACAAACCTGCGATCTGGTCACAGACTATATGTATCGAAAGGCGGGTATGGATGTTGCCAACGTGTAGGAACTGACGGAACTCGATTTTGTTGTGTGTGCGCGATGAAATCAATACGTATCCGTCAAAATACCCCTGTATCGACCTTTTGCAAACATGGCCATAACTTCGTGTATGTTCATTGTATCGAGGCAAATCTTGTGCCAGCAGGACCGTATCAAAATTCTGGTCATGTATGCCATGTTTGGTCCGATTCTTAGAAGATCGATCGGTATGCCTATTTGGTGGGCCCGCGACCCGATTCAACGGGCAAAATTATACACTGCCCGTCGGAATCCAACTTTGGACATACGGCTGGGTTCGTCTCCTCAAACTGTACCCATAGACATATAGTTTGGCAATTTTAGAGACCATAGATATTGGCACGCATTTTGGTACAAAACAGGACCAACGACGGACATCGTTTTGACCAGAAACTTTGATTTTGCCTCTGTTCTAAAATTGGACTTCTGGGCAGGCTTTTGTTAGATATATCTTTTACACTGGAAATGTTCTTGATATTTGTTTCAGCATCCGGAGCCGTTCGTGGACTTTGAGATTCATTGCTGACATACTTGATTATTGGATTGTCATTCCCGCACCACCAAGCAATATACCTTGCCACCATACTCTGTGTTTACTTTACTTTATTTTTGGTTATTTATATTCAGTTTCATATATTCTGTATATTTTATATCACTGTGCGTCTGTAAACCCCCAATATTTTCTAAATATTTTAGTGTTTTAAAAATAATTTTTTGATATTATTTGGAATTAATGTGGTAATTGGTATATTCGTAATTTTAGATATTATATGTATAATAGTGCTTGATATATTTCTAATTGTTAATAGATATAGTTTTCAATTATTAAAAACCATTTTGTTACGTATTAATAATTTATAGGATTTTTTAGATTTTTTTATTCATATATATGTATATATATATATTTTATATATATATATATATATATATATATATATATATATATATATATATATATATATATTTATTTTTTTTATTTTTTATATATATATATATATATATAATTATATATATAAAAGTAGTGGTAAAAGAAAAAGAAAAAAATGATAAGCAGCGTTGGTGGGGCCGAACCCCCATGCAGCTGTAAGCTGCGGAGAGAGGGGGGGCCGACCCCCACAATGCTTTGTGAACAGCAGCTTGCTGCTGTGGCTTTACAACCCGACCCCTCCCAAGTATAACGTAGCAGTAGCTGCTGCTATAGGGATTAACTCGGCCCCACCCTATAACCGAGAGCAGTTTCCATATGAGTAGTAACCCGAGCCCCATGTATTTTCTTCCTATTAGAATTAGGAATAGCATAGCAGCGGCGACAACATATATAATCCGCTTCTCAAAACCAAACCCTAACTCCTTCCCATCTCCTCTCCACCACGACCCCAAGGCCGCCAACCTTCATGCGCACACCCCAGCCGCCGGCGAACCACCTTCGTCGACCGGAGACATCGTCGGAGTCGCATTCGCGAGAAAACATAGGAAGTTCTGTTCTCGATCAAACCGCAAGGTACTGTTTTCAACCCAGTATTTCTCCCTTCGTGCTTAGCCGATTCTCGCACCGTAACTTCCTAGGGATAACCAATATAACCATCTAGAAGTTCTCCAACTGGATTGGAGAGTCCTCGACCAGATTCCTCAAGAGACTGATTTGAAATTCCCGAAAAACTGTCGGAACAAAACAGTTTCAGGCGGTTCCAAAACCCAACTTAGAAGCCCGATTTCGATCTGTAGGTCAAGAGTTTTCAGAAAATAATTGAAAAAAGTCATTAACTATATAACCAAGAGTAGAACGCAACTTTTGGATCGAAGTTTCGGTTATTAGGTAGGAAGAAATCTGTATGTGAAGTTGTCAGAAAAACTGGTATCTAAATCACAAAAATTCTGGAATTTTGTCCGATACGACGTACGCCCCGACAAACCGGGCGACGTGGTCGTCCACTATAGCATCAAAAGGTGCGTATGGACGTTGCGGACGTGTGGGAACTGACAGAACTCAGTTTCGTCGCATGTGCGTGACGAAATCAACGCGTATCCGTCAAGATACCCCCGTATCGGCGTTTTGCAAACTTGTCCATAACTTCGTGTACAGTCGTCGGATCGAGACGAAACTTATGCCAACAGGTTCGAATCGAAATTCTGTTCCTGCATGCCAAGTTTGGTTCGATTCTGAGAAGGTCGAATCGAAACCCAATTTTGGCGGGCCCGACCCACTCAAACGGGCGATTTTGTATACGGCTCCTCGGAATCCAAAACTGGACATACCGTTGAGTTTCTCTCCTTAAACTGAAACTGTAGACATGTAGATTGACGAATTTAGAGATCGTAGATTTTGGTACGCGTTTCGGTGCAAAGCGAGTCCAACGACGGACATCATTTTGACCCAAAATTACGATTTTGCCCCTGTTCCAGAATTTGACTGTTGGACAGGCGTTTCCTAAGTATATCTTCTGCACCGAGATCATTTTTGATGTTTGTTTCAGCGTTTGGAGTCATCTGTGATTTGTGAGTTTTGGTGCTGACACTTGCTACTCTTGGACTTGCCACTTTGCACTACCAGGCAATATACCTTGCCACCTTACTCTGTGATTATTATATTCTTATTTTTAGTTATTATTTTCAGCATTTTATTACGTGTTATTTAAACTGTGCGTCCAAGTCACACTTGGGTGCAAGCGACTCTATCGGTCGTTATCTTGCTTTATTTATTCTCTTGCATTGACTTAGCTTATTGACCACCCATTGATGTTGAGGTATTGGTATATCTCGTACGGCCTTGACACTTATTGTATCACGTGATATGAGTCACATATAGGACACGTATTCGTGTAGTCGGCTGGCCACCGATACGTATGGTGCGTGCGACGGATAGGGGTAACTGCCAATAGAATTGCATTCTAGAAGACTTGGCGGTTATTAGAGGTACATGTCAGTCATGGAGATGATGATACTAGGCATTGGGTGGGGAGAACATTACCTGACGTATGGGCTTCGATGGCACTTCCCTTGTAACCCGGAAGCTCCGCTGGAGATACGGGTATGAGCCTCTCAGGTTGGCCACTATCGTTTTTCAACGACATGCTCTTGGTCACTGGTGCCCAAGAGGGGACTATACCGAATCCTATATTCAGCCAGGGCTCATGCGTCGAAGGAATGTATCTCAACTGCATATTCACAGTAGAATGGTCAGGAACCCGATTGCATGCATACCTTTCTTCCTTATTATATTATCACAGTTTATATGGCATGGTGTTTTCTTGTATCTTGCTATGTCCCCTGAGGACCTGGTATTCTCTCCAGGTTTAGACGATTTTCCACAGGAGTACGGAGCGGCATTGGAGCTATCTTACATTGATGACGAGGCAGTGCCTTATGACTTCTAGTCTATTTCTTATTTGAGACAGTTGTAGACATTATTTTACATCTCTTTTCTTTCTATTTTTGTGGAGGTTGGACTTCGATCTTGTGAGACTATTTTTCATAGCTGCTTGGAGTGAGTATGTTCACCCGGCTATCTTTTGATACTCTGCTTTATTCATTTGGACTTATTTATCTTCTGTGTTGAGCTGTGATGAGATTAGATATGTTATTCTGGCCGTGATTATTTATTTACAGCTTATGTGCATATACGAGGAATCTATATATTGGAGTGTTCTTCGTATATGTGCAGCTGGCATGTTCACGTACTTGGTCCTATGTATTTTAGGACTGGGGCGTTAAATGTTTTTATGGTGGCCCATGCAGGTCAACGTTAATATTATTTGGTTACATGACTGTGCCCAACAAACCTGCATATAGGAATAGGAATATCTCATCCAGAACTACTACTATCCCTTGACTTCCAATCTTTTCGAAACTTCCTTGATTATTTGATTTACTTTATATCTAATCTTTCCTAATGACAACTTATCTTCCTCGTGCCAACAATATGAATCTATGAAGCGGACGCATTTCTGCCTTGGCCCTCACATCTGGTGAGAAGATTACTTCGGAGGGACAGAATCCTCCCATGACTCCAGCAACACCATACCAGCCAGGACTGTCGCAGCCTACTACGACACCGACGACGGAGTACCCAGAGGTCGCAACACCCCCAGGCAGCCAGGCTGGACAGACTACTACCATGCCACCGGGAGGGAATGTACCACTGCCTCCACTACCACCATTCCCTCAGCAGTTTCCTCCACAGTCGGGACCCCAGATGCCTCCACCACCGACTGATGGAAGCCCTACTACTCAGTTTATGTATGCCATGATGCAGGCTCAGTGGCAGCAGATTGAGCTGATGAGACAGACGATGATGGCAGCTATGGCTAGACCTCCACCACTACCTCCAGTACCAGTACCAGCACCGGTTCTGCATCCCTATGAAGGCTCTATCAAGAATTTCACAGATATGAACCCCAAGGCCTTTAGAGGGACGGAGAAGCCATTAGAGGTGTCACAGTGGCTTATTAGTACTGAGAAGCTACTGAAGGCATCCCAGTTGCCAGCTCGAGATTGGATGACAGCAGTGGACTTACTGTTAGAAGACAATGCTCACCAGTGGTGGAAGGCGGAAAAGAGACGATTAGGCACTGGGTTCACTTGGAAGCAGTTCTATGATGCATTTTATGAGAGATTCTTCCCTATTCATGTTCGAGATGGTCTCTATGACCAGTTCCTACATCTGAAGCAAGAAAATATGACAGTTGATGAGTATGACTCGGAGTTCAATCGCCTGAGTCGATTTGGTACGAGATTGATTCCGACAGAGTTAGAGAAGGCGAGAAGATTTCACCAGGGGCATGCACCAGAGCTCAAGTCTTATACGACTACTCAGTCTCGAGTCTACCATTCAGTTGTCTTGGAAGAAGCTCGTGCTCAGAAGATTCTTCGCAGGGAACAGCAGCAGACATCGAGACGCCATACCCCAGCAGCTACACCAGCCCGAGATACTCAGAGTGGACCTATCAGGAGGACTACAGAACAGTACCAGCAGAGGCACATACCTTATCAGAAGCCCACCTGCAACTTTTGCGGAAAGCAGGGGCATATTAGAGATGACTGTCGACTTCGTTTGGGCTTCTGTTTGAGATGTCGATCAGGAGAGCACTTGGCCAGAGATTGTCCTGAGCAGCAGGCTCTAGTTCAGGCACATCAGGCCCAGAGGCCTACAGCCCCAGCTCCTCGCCCACCATTACCTCCACAGACAGCACAGTACAGCAAGGCCAGAGCTCAAGGCCCAGGATAGAACCAATGAAAGGCATTCTCTCTAACTGTTGAGAATGTAGAGACAGAGACAGAGGTCGTAGCAGGTATGGTTTTAGTTGCATCTTTTTCTGTTATTATATTATTTGATACGGGAGCTACACATTCATTTATAGCCACTAGTTTTGCCATGAGACATAGCATTCCCATTACACCTTTAGCTAAGAATTTTAAAATCCTCATTGGAGGAGGAGTTGTACCTATTAGTGGTATTTGTAGACTTTGTCCTGTAGTGATAAATGGTAGAGAGATGGTGGCACGACTTCTTGTATTCCCTATGCCGACATTTGATGTGGTTCTTGGAATGGACTGGTTGAGCCAGCATTTCGCTCTCATAGACTACCATAGGGGCAGTATTATCTTTAGACCACCGAATGCGGCAGAGTTTGAGTTCACCAAAGAAGACGGAGAGAGTTGTGAGGCACCCACAGCGGGGACTCATATGATGATGCACGATACCCCTCGGCACCCTATTATCACCGAGTTCGAGGATGTATTCCCCGAGGAGTTGCCAGGACTACCACCTGACCGAGATATTGAGTTTTCTATTGTGCTTATTCCCGGAGCCGAGCCTATTTCATCTCGAGTATATCGTTTGGCACCAAAGGAGTTGGTAGAGATGAAGACGCAGATTGATGACTTATTAGAGAAGGGATTTATTCGTGCCAGTGCGTCACCATGGGGAGCACCCATTCTTTTTGTGCCTAAGAAAGATGGGACAGTGCGCATATACATCGACTACAGAGCATTGAATGCAGTAACGGTGAAGAACAAGTATCCCTTGCCTCGTATAGATGATTTATTCGATCAACTGAGTGGAGCAAAAGTATTCTCCAAGATTGACTTACGATCGGGCTATCACCAATTGAAGGTTCGGAAGGAAGATATTGCCAAGACGGCCTTTCGATTGAGGTATGGACACTAGGAGTTCTTGGTCATGCCTTTCGGTTTGACCAATGCTCCCGCAGTTTTCATGAATTTAATGAACAAGATCTTTCACCAATACTTGGACAAATTTGTAGTAGTCTTTATAGACGATATCTTGATTTACTCCAAGAGTCAAGAGGAGCACGAGCAGCATCTACGGATAGTCTTGGGAACGTTGAGGAATGAGCGACTTTTCGCGAAGCTTAGCAAGTGTGATTTCTCAAAGAGGTAGCATTTCTTGGTCATATTGTAACGGGCGATGATATATCAGTTGACCCATAGAAGATCACGGCAGTCAAATCATAGCCCACTCCCACAACAGCTTCTGAAGTGAGAAGTTTCCTCGGACTTGCGGGTTACTACCGACGGTTCGTGGAAGGTTTCTCTCGAATAGCGGGGCCTATGACTCGATTAACTTGCAAGGATCAGGAGTTTGTATGGACAGACGAGTGTCAAGCCGCTTTTGACGAGTTGAAGAAGCGATTGACCAGAACACCGATCTTGACACTACCATCGGGCCCAGGAGGATTTGTGATCTACAGTGACGCATCCGGGAAGGGTTTAGGATGTGAATTGATGCAGCACGGTGGGGTAGTATCATTTGCATCACGACAGTTGAGAGTGCATGAGAAGAATTATCCGACCCACGATCTAGAGCTCGCAGCAATTATCTTTGCTTTGAAGCTATGGAGACACTACTTGTATGGCGAGAAGGTTGATATCTACACTGATCATAAGAGCCTCAAGTACGCGTTCACACAAAAGGAGTTGAATATGCGACAGCGACGTTAGTTGGCGTTGATGAAGGATTATGAGATTCAGCTTTATTATCATCCGGACAAGGCTAATGTCGTGGAAGACGCATTAAGCCGTAAGCCCATGGCACACTTTTTGACTACATAGAAGGAATTGATTAGAGACTTAGAGCAGCTTGGTAATGAGGTAATATTACCGGGAGCAGATGGCGTATTAGCCAACCTCTAGGTACAATCATCATTAGTAGAGCGCATCAAGGCAGCATTGTCCAATGACGCTAGATTTCGACGGCTCAAGGAGATGACTGAAGCAAGAGAGCATACAGGATTGAGGATCCACACCGATGGGACATTACGATGTGGTGATTGCATTTATGTTCCCAATAGAGATCTACGGCAGGAGCTGATGGTCGAGGCTCACAGTTCGACTTACTCTATTCATCCCGGAGGGACCAAGATGTATCGGGACTTACGACAGTATTATTGGTGGCATGGAATGAAGCGAGAGATAGCTCGTTTCGTTGCTAAGTGCTTGGTATGTCAACAAGTTAAGGCAGAGCACCAGAGGACGGCCGGATTATTGCAGCCACTACCCATTCCCGAGTGGAAGTGGGAGCACATTACTATGGATTTTGTCACGGGTTTTCCTCGGAGTCCTAGAGGACGTGACACAGTGTGGGTGATTGTTGATAGACTTACGAAGTCAGCATATTTCTTACCTTTTAGAGTGGGACAGTCGACAGAGGTATTGGCGGAGATGTATATGGAGCAGATTGTGAGATTACACGGTGTACCTATTAGTATTGTGTCGGACCGTGATTCGAGATTCACCTCGCACTTTTGGAGGAGCATGCAAGAGAGTTTGGGCACCCAATTGAAGTTTAGCACATCATACCATCCACAGACAGACGGCCAGTTGGAGCGTACCATTCGGATGCTAGAGGATATGTTGAGAGCGTGTATGCTTGATTTTGGCGGTTCGTGGGAGGACCATCTTCATCTTGTTGAGTTTTCCTACAACAATAGATGTCAAGCGAGCATTCAAATGGCTCCGTTTGAGGCATTGTATGGTAGGAAGTGTCGATCTCCTGTTTGTTGGAGCGACATAGGAGAGCGACAGCTATTGGGTCCCGAGTTGGTCTTGAGCACAGTGGAGACAGTGAAGAAGATTCAGGACCACCTGCGAGCAGCGCAGGATCATCAGAAACAGGGGGCAGATAATCGTCGTCGACCCTTGGAGTTCAAAGAGGGCGACCATGTGTTCTTGAAGATATCCCCCACTAGAGGCACGATTCGATTCGGAGGACGTGGCAAGTTGAGTCCAAGGTACATCGGCCATTTCGATGTCTTAGAACGTGTTGGAGAGGTTGCTTACAGATTGGCATTGCCACCGTCGATGGAGGGAGTGCATGACGTATTCCATGTATCTCAGCTGAGGAGGTACGTGGCAGACTGCAATCATGTGCTTGATCACTCCGAGATCATAGTTGGACCGAGCTTGTCGTACGAAGAGCAACAAGTAGGTATCCTCGATCGCCGAGTGAGGTGTTACGAAATCAATCTATTCCATTGGTTCGCGTGGCATGGAAGCATCATTCGCCAGGGGAGTCTACTTGGGAGCGCGAGGACGACATCCGAAATCGCTACCCGCAGTTGTTCGAAGGCGAAGGTATGTCTTGCATATTAAGTACCATTATATTCATTGCATTGCATCGATCCCCCGACCTTAGTTTAATTTCGAGGACAAAATTTTCTTTAAGTTGGGTAAGATGTAAACCCCCAATATTTTCTAAATATTTTAGTGTTTTAAAAATAATCTTTCGATATTATTTGGAATTAATGTGGTAATTGGTATATTCGTAATTTTAGATATTATATGTATAATAGTGCTTGATATATTTCTAATTGTTAATAGATATAGTTTTCAATTATTAAAAACCATTTTGTTACTTATTAATAATTTATAGGATTTTTTTTAGATTTTTTTTATTCATATATATATATATATATATATATATATATATATATATATATATATATATATATATGTATATATATATATATATATATATATATATATATATGTATATAAAAAAAAAAAAATATATATATATATATATATATATATATATATATATATATATATATATATATATATATATATGTATATATATATATATATATATATATATATATATATATATATATATATATATATATAGTTATAGTTATATATATATATATAATTATATATATAAAAGTAGTGGTAAAAGAAAAAGAAAAAAATAATAAGCAGCGTTGGTGGGGGCCGAACCCCCATGCAGCTGTAAGCTGCGGGGAGAGGGGGGCCAGACCCCCACAATGCTTTGTGAACAGCAGCTTGCTGCTGTGGCTTTACAACCCGACCCCTCCCAAGTATAACGTAGCAGCAGCTGCTGCTATAGGGATTAACCCAGCCGCACCCTATAACCGAGAGCAGTTTCCATATGAGTAGTAACCCGAGCCCCATGTATTTTCTTCCTATTACAATTAGGAATAGCATAGCAGCGGCGACAGCATATATAATCCGCTCCTAAAAACCAAACCCTAACTCCTTCCCATCTCCTTTCCACCACGACCCCAAGGCCGCCAACCTTCCCATGCACACCCCAGCCGTCGGCGAACCACCTTCGTCAACCGGAGACATCGTCGGAGTCGCATTTGCGAGAAAACAGAGGAAGTTCTGTTCTCGATCAAACCGCAAGGTACTGTTTTCAACCCAGTATTTCTCCCTTTATGCTTAGTCGATTCTCGTACCGTAACTTCCTAGGGATAACCAATATAACCATCTAGAAGTCCTCCAACTGGATTGGAGAGTACTCGACCAGATTCCTCAAGAGACTGATTTGAAATTCCCGAAAAACTGTCGGAACAAAACAGTTTCAGGCGGTTCCAAAACCCAACTTAGAAGCCCGATTCCGATCTGTAGGTCGAGAGTTTTCAGAAACTAATTGAAAACAGTCGTTAACAATATAACCAAGAGTAGAACGCAACTTTTGGATCGATGTTTCGGTTAATAGGTAGGAAGAAATATGTATGTGAAGTTGTCGAAAAAACTGGATTTTAAATCACAAAAATTCTAGAATTTTGTCCGATACGACGTACGTCTCGACAAATCAGGCGACGTGGTCGCACGTTATACGCATCGAAAGGCGCGTATGGACGTTGCGGACGTGTGGGAACTGACGGAACTCAGTTTCGTCGTGTGTGCACGACGAAATCAACGCGTATCCGTCAAGATACCCCCGGATCGGCATTTTGTAAACTTGTCCATAACTTCGTGTACAGTCGTCGAATCAAGATGAAACTTGCGCCAATAGGTCCAGATCGAAATTCTGGTCCTGCATGCCAAGTTTGGTTTGATTCTGAAAAGGTCGAATCGGAACCCAATTTTGGCGGGCCCGCGACCCACTCAAACGGGCAATTTTGTACACGGCTCCTCGAAATCGAAAACTGGACATATCGTTGAGTTCCTCTCCTCAAACTAAAACTGTAGACATATAGTTTGACAACTTTAGAGACCGTAGACTTTGGCACGTGTTTCGGTGCAAAGCGAGTCCAACGGCAGACATCGTTTTGACCCGAAATTACGATTTTGCCCCTGTTCCAGAATTTGACTTTTGGACAGACGTTTCCTAGGTATATCTTCTTCACCAAGATTATTTTTGATGTTTGTTTCAGCGTTTGGAGTCATCTGTGATTTGTGAGTTTTGGTGCTTAAACTTGCTACTCTTGGACTTGCCACTTTGCACCACCAGGCAATATACCTTGCCACCTTACTCTATGATTATTATATTCTTATTTTCAGTTGTTATTTTTAGCATTTTATTTCTTGTTATTTAAACTGTGCGTCCAAGTCACACTTGGGTGCGAGCGACTCTATCGGTTGTTATCTTGCTTTATTTATTCTCTTGCATTGACTTAGCTTATTGACCACCCATTGATGTTGAGGTATTGGTATATCTCGTACGGCTTTGACACTTGTTGTATCACGTAATGTGAGTCACATATAGGACACGTATCCGCGTAGTCGGCTAGCCACCGATACGTATGGTGCGTGCGACGGATAGGGGTAACTGCCAATAGAATTGCATGCTAGAAGACTTAGCGGTAATTAGAGGTACATGTCAGTCATGGAGATGATGATACTAGGCATTTACTGGATGTATAGGCTTCGATTACACTTTCCTTGTAACTTGGAAGCTCCGATGGAGAAACGGGTATGAGCCTCTCAGGTTGGCCACTGTCGTTTTTTAACGACATGCTCTTGGTCACTGGTGCCCAAGAGGGGACTATACTGGATCCTATATTCAGCCAGGGCTCATGCGTCGAAGGAATGTATCTCAACTACATATTCACAGTAGAATGGTCAGGAACCCGATTGCATGCATACCTTTCTCCCTTATTATATTATCACAGTTTATATGGCATGGTGTTTTCTTGTATCTTGCTATGTCCCCTGAGGACCTAGTATTCTCTCAAGGTTTAGACGATTTTCCACCGGAGTACGGAGCGGCATTGGAGCTATCTTATATTGATGACGAGGCAGTGCCTTATGACTTCTAGTCTATTTCTTATTTGAGATAGTTGTAGACATTATTTTACATCTCTTTTCTTTCTATTTTTGCGGAGGTTGGACTCCGATCTTGTGAGACTATTTTTCATAGTTGTTTGGAGTGAGTATGTTCACCCGGCTATCTTTTGATAGTCTGCTTTATTCATTTGGACTTATTTATCTTCTGTGTTAAGCTATGATGAGATTAGATATGTTATTCTGGCCGTGATTATTTATTTACAGCTTATGTGCATATACGAGGATTCTATATATTGGAGTGTTCTTCGTATATATGCAGCTGGCATGTTCACGTACTTGGTCCTATGTATTTTGGGACTTGGGCGTTACAAAGTCCAAGTCACACTTGGGTGCAACCGACTATATCGGTCGTTTTACTGATTTTATTCTATTTTCTTGTATTGACTTAGCTTAGTGACCACCCATTGATGATGAGATATTGGTATATCCCATTGTCCTTGAAGTATGCTTTACCACATGTTGTGAGTGTAGGATACATTCTGGCATAGTCGGCTGGCCACCGATACGTAGGAGACGTGCGATGGTTAGGAGTAACTGCTAATAGAATTGCATGCTAGGAGACTTAGTAGTTATTAGTATAAACCTGTCGTGGATACAACATGGTTAGGGGCATTGGACAGGAAGAACATATACTATACGCTTGGGCAATGTTGTGTCGAGTCGTGTCCGTTGGAGTCGGTATTACTAGTGGCTAATTTGAGCATTACCCGTGTATTTAATAGGAACTCTCCAGAGCTCTACCCGTGTGCTATGCTAGCGACTCGGGTGAGTGCTACCCATGTAGTTAGGGTCAGTTGTAGTCAGTCAGTGAGCCCTTGGGTTAATTGTTGTTCTTAATTGCTTAAACATTATAGAACGGTTAGGAACACTATTGCATGCATCACTCTTTTACTTATTATATATCACAGTTTATACGGCATGGTATTTTCTTGTATCTTGTTACATCTCTCTGAATACCTGGTTATCTCTCCAGGATTAGACAATTTTCTACAGCAGTACGGCACGGCATTGGATCCCTCCTACATCGTTGGTGAGGCATCTCCAGTTGATTTCTAGTTTACTCATACATTGAGTCACTTCGTAGACATATTTATATTTTCTTTTCTTTCTATTTTGCGGAGGTTGGACTCTGATCAGTTGAAACTATTTTACGTAGCTATTTGGAGTGGGTATGTCCACCCGGCTATCTCTCGACTTGCTTATTGTTTTATCTGGACTTCTTATATCTTCTGTGTTGAGCTGTGGATGAGATATAGTTTATTTATATTCTAGCCTGGGATTATTATTATTTACAGCTTATGTACATATATGATGGTTCCATATATTGGTGTATTCTTCTTACATGTGCAGCTGGCATATTTACGTACTTGGTTCTAAGTATTTTGGGACGGGGCTGTTACATGAACTCCTTACGCCAAATGCTCAAGTGCATCCCAAAACTTAGCAGCAGTTCTTCTACAAGGACACAACTTCTTTGAATAAAGGGATCCACAACCAACAGTCGACTTGTACAAGGCCAACGGCCGTTCGAAGCTAATTCGGGATCGAGCATGACAGTGGGAATGATAAGAGATAGAAGACACAACCCTTTAGAAAAGCTTCTTTTTATATAGGGTGTGTGTGGTCCAACCCACATGCCACGTGGCCGTCGGTCAAAGACACCCAAATTAATGGTTTGAACCTAAGACTCAGCATAATGAATCTCATTTAATAGGTTCATTCGACTGAATCCTAGGCCACAGACTTCTTGAATTTCCCAAATGATGGCAATAATTAAAGAAGAGGATGACCGACTCGTCCATCAAAAGAGCAGTCATTAATTACTCTTATGACTTCGACAGAAACAAGCTCCTTCGACTCAGAACTGTAGCCAGTTCATTCCTTCCACTGTGCCCTTACTTCAACTCAAAAGCGCAGCGCCCTCTGTCCCATCCAAAAGCGCAGCCCGTTCAAAGGCTCCTTCATCTAACACTTTGTTGTCCAAAGCACAAGTCTACTCGTCGTCCTCAAGCACATTGACTCCGTTACCCAAAGCACAAGTCTACTCGTCGCCCTCAACCACAGTGACTCTGTTGCCTAAAGCACAAGTCCACTCGCCGCCCTAAATGTGCAGTAACTTCGTTTCCTGAAGCACTTGTCCACTCATCGCTCTAAAAGTGCAGTGACTTCGTTGCCTAAAGCACTTGTCCACTCGTCCTCCTAAAAGTGAAGTAACTCCGTTGCCTGAAGCACTTGTCCACTCGTCGCTGTAAAAGCACAGTGCTCCATCATCTAAAGCACTATCTACTTATCACCCAGAACGTAATGACCTTAAAGCCTCGCCAAAAGTGCAGCTCGCATAGAAGCACAGTCTTACAGGGTGACGTGGTTCCACGTGGTCAAACGGGTGTGTTTGTCTTTTTCAGATTGGTTTGTTTAAAAACCACCGCTCTTAAGATAGACAGAGTTTGATTTATTGATAAGATCAATATCCTATCGGTTTGTTTAAACTACAGATAAGGACATAATTTGTTCTTATAGATGAGGGCTATATCCAATTGGTTTGTTTAAACCAATGGCCCCCTAAGATAAGACAAAATCTAACTTCAGGGATAGGAATAGAATATGCTCAGGTTCATCTAATCAACAGTAAACACATACCACATTTCGTTTATTCGGTCATGTTGGTAATTTTCCCTAAGATCTTGATAAAGGAGAATCCTAGAGTCTGCCACGTGTCAGCTCGACATTAGCCTTCACCGTACAACTTCGAGATTCTCTCATATCTCTACGTGCAGTGTTCATGCACAATCCTTATGCACATCTTATATGTGCTTTCCAATAAATAAAAGGAGTTTTCCTTCGATAAAGAGGTTTTAAAAATATTCACAAATTCAGTATCCTCTTGATTTATAACTCGTCATTAGATCGTTAACAGAGTAAAGGATCTGTTGTAGTGCTCGATCTCCACCATCACACTTCCCCAGAAAACTTTGTACTTAGATCTCTTATTTAGGAATCGATTCTACTCTTTTATACGTTTAATATACAAAAATTTTGTATAACCTTTTGTCATGGCAAACAAGCAAGACGACCCAAGAGTAGTCATCTTCGAAAGAATAGAGAAAATCACGGCCTTGGCTAGAACACCTGTAGAAATCACGAAAATACATACCTGGAGAAATCACCAGGTCCTCAGAGGGACATAACCAGATATAGGAGGAACATGCCATATAAACTGAAAATGTAAACACCTCATGACTATAACACAAATGGTTCCCTAACCGTCTATTTGAGATGCACTTTGAGGACAACGTTCCACGCGGGGGCTTTATGATCAGCAACACAAATAAAAGGAGAATGGTCTGTAAGTAGCTTTCGTTTGAGTCATTGTCCGCCATGGGCAGTAAGTAACGCTCATCCGAGTCACTATTGGCCCAAAAAATGTGTGTAAAATAAATAGTAGTCCCAATGCTAATAGCTATCCTCTTCTTACCCCTGATACTATATATATGTCATATCCAAAATACACAAACACGTGTCATTTTTATAATACTATTTTATTCTTAATAACTGTCAAGTCTTCTAACATGCACCTATTAACAGTTATACTTAACGCATGCGCACGGGTGATTGGCCAATACGCTAGTGACCTCTATATGTCACTTATAACTCACACACATCTTGTGGCACATCTGTGGCAGAGTTTATGAAATGCACTAAACAGACGGCAGTCCCTTAACTCTAGGTCTATATGCAAGAAGGAAAATAATAATCTGAAAACAGACATGCAGTAAATATATAATAACTGAATAATAAGATACAACTAAATGTAAGCAATAAATATGGCAAAGTATCTTATTTGGTAGTGTCGCCTGGGGCGGCGTGGTGATTTGACAAGTCCTATTTGTAACGCCCCAGTCCCAAAATACGTAGGACTAGGTACGTATCCATGCCAGCTGCACATATACGAAGAATACTCTAATATCTAGAATCCTCGCATATGTACATAAGCTATAAATAAATAATCACAGGCCAGAATAACATATCTAATCTCATCACAGCTCAACACAAAAGATAATGAAGTCCAAATAAATAAATAAGAGTATCAAAAGATAGCCGGGTGAACAAACTCACTCCAAACAGCTATGAAAAATAGTCTCACAAGATCGGAGTCCGACCTCCGCAAAATAGAAAGAAAAAAAGATGTAAAATAATGTCTACAACTGTCTCAGATAAGAAAATAAACTAGGAATCAGTAGTGACTGCCTCGTCATCAATGTAAGATAGCTCCAATGCCGCTCCGTACTCCTGTGGAAAATCCTCTAAACCTGGAGAGATAACCAGGTCCTCAGGGGACATAGCAAGATACAAGAAAACACCATGCCATATAAACTGTGATAATATAATAAGAGAAAAATAGATGCATGCAATAGGGTTCCTGACCATTCTACTGTGAACATGCAGTTGAGATACAATCCTTCGACGCATGAGCCCTGGCTGAAAATAGGATCGGCATAGTTCCCATAGAGGGTACTAGGGGCCTACGTCCATAACGCTCGGGAAGCGTCAGAGGGCGCCATGTGCAAGGGGCTACGTCCATAACGCTCTGGATAACGTCAGAGGGCACCTGGAACCTGCGTCTCCGACGGAGCGCACATGCAATCATGGAAGTGTAAAGAAGCCCATACGTCAGGTATTGTTCTCCCCACCCAATGCCTAGTATCATCATCTCCATGACTGATATGAACCTCTAATAACTGCCAAGTCTTCTATCATGCAATTCTATTGGCAGTTACTCCTATCCGTCGCACGCTCCATACGTACCGGTGGCCAGCCGACTACGCGGAAATGTGTCCTATATGTGACACACATCACGTGATACAACAAGTGTCAAGGCCGTATGAGATATGCCAATACCTCAACAACAGTGGGTGGTCAATAAACTAGGTCAATGCAAGAGAATGAATAAAGCAAGAAAGACGACCGATAGAGTCGCTTGCACCCAAGTGTGACTTGGACGCACAGTTAAAATATCACGAAATAATGCAGAAATAACAACTGAAAATAAGAATATAATAATCACAGAGTAGGGTGGCAAGGTATCTTGCCTGGTGGTACAAAGTGGCAAGTCCAAAAGTAGCAAGTGTCCGCACCAAAAACTCACAAATTACAGATGACTCCCAACTCTGAAACAAACATCAAAAACGGTCTCGGTGAAGAAGATATTCCTAGGAAACGCCTGTCCAAAAGTCAAATTCTGGAACAGGGGCAAAATCGTAATTTCGAGTCAAAACGATGTCCGTCGTTGGACCCGCTTTGTACCGAAACGCGTGCCGAAGTCTACGGTCTCTAAAGTCGTCAAACTACATGTCTACGGTTTCAGTTTGAGGAAAGGAACTCAACGGTATGTCCAGTTTTGGATTCCGAGGAGCCCTGTACAAAATCGCCCGTTTGAGTGGGTTGCGGGCCCGCCAAAAGTGGGTCCCGATTCGACCTTCTCAGAATCAAACCAAACTTGGCATGCAGGACCAAAATTTCGATCCGGACCTGTTGGCACAAGTTTCGTCTCGATTCGACGACTGTACACAAAGTTATGGACAAGTTTGCAAAACGCCGATACGGGGGTATTTCGACGGATACACGTTGATTTCGTCGCACACACGCGACGAAACTGAGTTCCGTCAGTTCCCACATATCCGCAACGTCCATACGCGTCTTTCGATGCATATAACGTGCGACCACGTCGTCCGGTTTGTCGGGACGACGTCGTATCGGACAGAAAGTCAGAAATTTATTATTTTAGAAAACAGTTTTTGACACAAGTTTAACATGGAATTAATACACACACGTAAATCGAAATACAAATCTACCAGTTACGTTACCATCGTGGATAGGTTGTCTTCAAACGTGTTCAATTAGTTTTTACGAAAGGCTAATGAACAGCGAGAAAAGTGGCCGACAAGTTGGCGTTTCAAAACAGTTTTCAGGATTTAGAAAAGTGGGTTTTTCTCCAACTTCGTCTCGATTTTTCGAGCAATCCTTTGGGTTTCCCAGGATTCTGTCAGAAGGGGTTTGAAGGGGGTCATGTCTACTATGCACAGCATTTGATAGATCGAATTTTTGTTGAATAGATACAAAGAAACTTAAGTCGAAAGATGGGTACCTCGCTGTTTTTCGAAACAGAGTATCCTCTGTTTTCCGTCGATTCCGAGCGATCCCGACGTCGTCGACGGCGAGTAGACGTCCGACTGCATGCGTGGGGGTGTGCGGAGGATGGTTGGGCGGCTTGGGGTCGAAGAGTTTTTGGATGAGAGAGGGGTTAGGGTTTCAGTTTGCGTGGGTTTATATATATATGCTGTCGACTTCTATTCCTATAAGTATTAGAATTAGGGGGCGGGCTCGGGTTTCGTATGTTACGGCTACTGCTGCTGGGTTTTACTCCATGGTGGGGTCGGGCTATGTGTGGGGTCTCGGGCTAATGAGGGATAGCAGCACAAGTGTGCCGCTCTCCTGTTCCGAGTGGAACACCCATATGGGGGCTCGATTTTGTTCGGACATTAGCAGCAAGAGCTGCTAACAATTCACTTGGGGGGGTCGGGCCCACCCCTACCCGCAGCTGTTGCTGCATGGGGTTCGGCCCCCCCTCCAATAACAATTTTTTTTTTAACAAAACAATCATTAACTAAAGTTATATAATATATATATTCACAAATAAATTTATAAAAATTCATAATTAAATATCAAAAATATTTGTAATATTTGTAGGATATTTTTTTAGTAGTAAAAAAAATATAATCAAGCACACAAACATATATATCATACACACTTATAAATTCGTACAATTACCAAATAAATTCAATTAAATAGAGAAAAATAATTTTTCAAGCATTAAAATAATTAGAAAATATTGGGGTTTTACATCCTACCCAACTTAAAGAAAATTTCGTCCTCGAAATTAAACTAAGGTCGGGGGATAAAATGCAATGCAAGAAAAATATAATAGCACATAAAATGCAAGACGTACCTTCATTTACGAACAAATACGGGTACCGGTTTCGGATGTCATCCTCGCGCTCCCAAGTAGACTCTCCTGGCGAGTGATGCTCCCATGCCACGCAAACCAATGGAATAGATTGGTTCCGCAACACCTTCACTCGGCGATCGAGGATACCCACCGGTTGCTCTTCGTACGACAGACTCGGTCCCACTGTGATCTCGGAGTGATCAAGCACATGATTGCTGTCCGCCACGTACCTCCTCAGCTGAGATACGTGGAATACGTCATGTACTCCTTCTAGTGACGGTGGCAATGCCAATCTGTAGGCAACCTCTCCAACACGTTCCAAGACATCGAAAGGGCCAATGTACCTTGGACTCAACTTGCCACATCCTCCGAATCGAATTGTGCCTCTAGTGGGGGATATCTTCAAGAACACATGGTCACCCTCTTTGAACTCCAAGGGTCGACGACGATTATCTGCCCACTGCTTCTGACGATCCTGCGCTGCTCGCAGATGGTCCTGAATCTTCTTCACTGTCTCCACTGTGCTCAAGACCAACTCGGGACCCAATAGCTGTCGCTCTCCTATGTCGCTCCAACAAACAGGAGACCGACACTTCCTACCATACAATGCTTCAAACGGAGCCATCTGAATGCTCGCTTGATAGCTATTGTTGTAGGAAAACTCCACAAGATGAAGATGGTCCTCCCACGAACCGCCAAAATCAAGCATACACGCTCTCAATATATCCTCTAGCGTCTGAATGGTACGCTCTGACTGGCCGTCTGTCTGCGGATGGTACGATGTGCTAAACTTTAATCGAGTGCCCAAACTCTCTTGCATGCTCCTCCAAAAGTGCGAGGTGAATCTCGAGTCACGGTCCGACACAATACTAACTGGCACACCATGCAATCTCACAATCTGCTCCATATACATCTCTGCCAATACCTCAGTCGACTGGCCCACTCTAAAAGGCAAGAAATGTGCTGACTTCGTAAGTCTATCAACAATCACCCATACTGCGTCGCGTCCTCTAGGACTCCGAGGAAAACCCGTGACGAAATCCATAGTAATGTGCTCCCACTTCCACTCGGGAATGGGTAGCGGCTGCAATAATCCGACCGTTCTCTGGTGCTCCGCCTTTACTTGTTGGCATACCAAGCACTTGGCAACGAAACGAGCTATCTCCCACTTCATTCCGTGCCACCAATAATACTGTCGTAAGTCACGATACATCTTGGTCCCTCCGGGATGAATAGAGTAAGTCGAACTGTGAGCCTCTGCCATCAGCTCCTGTCGTAGATCTCCATTGGGAACATAAATGCGATCACCACATCGCAATGTCCCATCAGTGTGGATCCTCAATCCTGTCTGCTCTCCTGCTTCTGTCCTCTCCTTCAGCCGTCGAAATCTAGCATCATTAGGCAATGCTGCCTTGATGCGCTCCACTAATGATGATTGTACTTGAAGGTTGGCTAATACGCCATCTACTCCCGGCAATACTACCTCAATACCAAGCTGCTCCAAGTCTCTAATCAATTCCTTCTGTGTGGTCAAAAAGTGAGCCATGGGCTTACGGCTCAATGCGTCTGCCACGACATTAGCCTTGCCCGGATGATAATGTAGCTCAATCTCATAATCCTTCATCAACTCCAACCAACGTCGCTGTCGCATATTCAACTCCTTTTGTGTGAACACGTACTTGAGGCTCTTATGATCAGTGTAGATATTAACCTTCTCGCCATACAAGTAGTGTCTCCATAGCTTCAAAGCAAAGATAACCGCTGCGAGCTCTAGATCGTGGGTTGGATAATTTTTCTCATGTACTCTCAACTGTCGCGATGCATATGCCACTACACGACCATGCTGCATCAATACACATCATAATCCCTTTCCGGATGCGTCGCTATAGATCATAAATCCTCCTGGACCCGATGGTAGTGTCAAGATCGGTGCTGTGGTCAACCGCTTCTTCAACTCGTCAAAAGCGGCTTGACACTCTTTTGTCCATATAAACTTCTGATCCTTGTAAGTCAATCGAGTCATAGGCCCCGCTATTCGAGAGAAATCTTCTACGAACCGTCGGTAGTAACCCGCAAGTCCGAGGAAACTTCTCACTTCTGAAGCTGTGGTGGGAGCGGCCCATGATTTGACTGCTTCAATCTTCTCTGGGTCTACCGATATACCATCGCCCGTAACAATATGACCAAGGAATGATACTTCCTTGAGAAAGAAGTCACACTTGCTAAGCTTCGCGAAAAGTCGCTCATTCCTCAATGTCCCCAAAATGATCCGTAGATGCTGCTCATGCTCCTCTTGACTCTTGGAGTAAATCAAGATATCGTCTATAAAGACTACTACGAATTTGTCCAAGTATTGGTGGAAGATCTTGTTCATTAAATTCATGAAGACCGCGGGTGCATTGGTCAAACCGAAGGGCATGACCAAGAACTCGTAGTGTCCATACCTCGATCGAAAAGCCGTCTTGGCAATATCTTCCTTCCGTACCTTCAATTGGTGATAGCCCGATCGTAAGTCAATCTTGGAGAATACTTTTGCTCCACTCAGTTGATCGAATAGATCGTCTATACGCGGCAAGGGATACTTGTTCTTCACCGTCACTGCATTCAACGCTCTGTAGTCAATGCACATGCGTACTGTCCCGTCTTTCTTAGGCACAAAAAGAACGGGTGCTCCCCATGGTGACGCACTAGCACGAATAAATCCCTTTTCTAACAAGTCATCAATCTGCGCCTTCATCTCAACCAACTCCTTGGGTGCCAGACGATATACTCGAGATGAAATAGGCTCCACTCCGGGAATAAGCTCAATAGAAAACTTAATATCACGGTCGGGTGGTAGTCCAGGCAAATCCTCGGGGAATACATCCTCGAACTCGGTAATAATAGGGTGCTGAGGGGCGTCCTGCATCATCATATGAGTCCCCGCTGTGGGTGCATCACAACTATCTCCGTCTTCTTTGGTGAACTCAAACTCCGCTGCATTCGGTGGTCTAAAGATAATACTGCTCCTATGGCAGTCTATAAGAGCGAAATGCTGGCTCAACCAGTCCATTCCAAGAACCACATCGAATGTCGGCATAGGGAATACAAGAAGTCGTGACATCATCTCCCTGCCATTTATCACTATAGGACAAAGTCTACAAGTACCACTAACAGGTACAACTCCTCCTCCAGTGAGGATTCTAACATTCTTAGCTAAGGGTGTGATGCGAATGCTGTGTCTAGTGGCAAAACTAGTGGCTATGAATGAATGAGTGGCTCCAGTATCAAATAATGTAATAGCAAGAAAAGACGCAACTAGAACCATACATGCTATGACCTTCGCCTCTGTCTCTATATCCTCAACAGCAAGTGAGAATGCCTGCCCATAGTTCTGTCCCGGGCCCTGAGCTCTGGCCTTGTTATACTGTGTGCCTTGGGGAGGCAATGGTGGACGGGGTGCTCCTGCTATAGGCTGTGGTGCTGGGAGAGGTGGAGCTGTGGGCCTCGGATTTTGCCGAGCTTGTACTATTGCATGTTGCTCCGGACAATCTTTGAGCATGTGCTGATTAGATCCACATCTCAAGCATAATCCAAGGCGAGTCCTGCAGTCATTCTGGATATGTCCTTGTTTACCGCAGTAATGGCAAACAGGCTTCTGATAAGGTGTGGGCCTCTGCTGGAACTGTCCTGTGGTCCTCCTGATAGGTCCACTCTGAGTGGCTCGGGCTGGTGTAACTGCTGGTGTTTGGCGCCTCGATGTCTGCTGCTGTTCCTTGCGAAGAATCTCCTGAGCACGAGCTTCTTCTAAGACAGCTGAATGGGAGACACGAGACTGAGTAGTCGTATAAGACTTGAGCTCTAGTGCAAGCCCCTGGTGAAATCTCCTCGCCTTCTCTAACTCGGTCGGAATCAATCCCGTACCAAATCGACTCAGGCGATTGAACTCCGAGTCATACTCATCAACTGACATGTTCCCTTGCTTCAGATGGAGGAACTGGTCGTAGAGACCATCTCGAACATGAATATGGAAGAATCTCTCATAAAATGCATCATAGAACTGCTTCCAAGTGATCCCAGTGCCTAATCGTCTCTCTTCCGCCTTCCACCAGTGGTGAGCATTGTCTTCTAACAGTAAGTCCACTGCTGTCATCCAATGTCGAGCTGGCAACTGGGATGCCTTCAGTAGCTTCTCGGTGCTAATAAGCCACTGTGACACCTCTAATGGCTTTTCCGTCCCTCTAAAGGCCTTGGGGTTTATATCTGTGAAATCTTTGATAGCGCCTTCGTAGGGTTGCGAAGCTGGTGCCGGTACTGGTGCTGGAGGTGGTGGTGGAGGTCTGGCCATAGCTGCCATCATCGTCTGTCTCATCAGCTCAGTCTGCTGCCACTGAGCCTGCATCATGGCATACATAAACTGAGTAGCAGGGCTCCCATCAGTCGGTGGAGGAGGCATCTGAGGTCCCGACTGTGGAGGAAACTGCTGAGGGAATGGTGGTGGTGGAAGCAGTGGTACATTCCCTCCCGGTGGCATGGTAGTAGTCTGTCCAGCCTGGCTGCCTATGGGTGCTGCGACCTCTGGGTACTCCGTCGTAGTAGGCTGTGTCAGTCCTGGCTGGTAAGGTGTCGCTGGAGTCATGGGAGGATTCTGTCCCTCCGGAGTAATCTCCTCACCAGATGTGAGGGCCAAGGCAGAAGTGCGTCCGCTTCGTAGATTCATACTGTAGGCACGAGGAAGATAAGTTGATATTAGGAAAGATTAGATATGAAGTAAATCGAATAATCAAGGAAGTTTCAAAAAAAAGATTGGAAGTCAAGGGATAATAGTAGTTCTGGATGAGATATTCCTATTCCTATATGCAGGCTTGTTGGGCACAGTCATGTAACCCAACAATATTAAATCAGACCTGCATGGGCCACCACAAAAACATGTAACGCCCCAGTCCCAAAATACGTAGGACTAGGTACGTATCCATGCCAGCTGCACATATACGAAGAATACTCTAATATCTAGAATCCTCGCATATGTACATAAGCTGTAAATAAATAATCACAGGCCAGAATAACATATCTAATCTCATCACAGCTCAACACAAAAGATAATAAAGTCCAAATAAATAAATAAGAGTATCAAAAGATAGTCGGGTGAACAAACTCACTCCAAACAGCTATGAAAAATAGTCTCACATGATCGGAGTCCGACCTCCGCAAAATAGAAAGAAAAAGAGATGTAAAATAATGTCTACAACTGTCTCAGATAAGAAAATAAACTAGGAATCAGTAGTGACTGCCTCGTCATCAATGTAAGATAGCTCCAATGCCGCTCCGTACTCCTGTGGAAAATCCTCTAAACCTGGAGAGATAACCAGGTCCTCAGGGGACATAGCAAGATACAAGAAAACACCATGCCATATAAACTGTGATAATATAATAAGAGAAAAAGAGATGCATGCAATAGGGTTCCTGACCATTCTACTGTGAACATGCAGTTGAGATACAATCCTTCGACGCATGAGCCCTGGCTGAAAATAGGATCGGCATAGTTCCCATAGAGGATACCAGGGGCCTACGTCCATAATGCTCGGGAAGCGTCAGAGGGCGCCATGTGCAAGGGGCTACGTCCATAACGCTCTGGATAACGTCAGAGGGCACCTGGAACCTGCGTCTCCGGCGGAGCGCACAGGCAATCATGGAAGTGTAAAGAAGCCCATACATCAGGTATTGTTCTCCCCATCCAATGCCTAGTATCATCATCTCCATGACTGATATGAACCTCTAATAACTGCCAAGTCTTCTATCATGCAATTCTATTGGCAGTTACTCCTATCCGTCGCACGCTCCATACGTACCGGTGGCCAGCCGACTACGCGAAAATGTGTCCTATATGTGACACACATCACGTGATACAACAAGTGTCAAGGCCGTATGAGATATGCTAATACCTCAACATCAGTGGGTGGTCAATAAACTAGGTCAATGCAAGAGAATAAATAAAGCAAGAAAGACGACCGATAGAGTCGCTTGCACCCAAGTGTGACTTGGACGCACAGTTAAAATATCATGAAACAATGCAGAAATAACAACTGAAAATAAGAATATAATAATCACAGAGTAGGGTGGCAAGGTATCTTGCCTGGTGGTACAAAGTGGCAAGTCCAAAAGTAGCAAGTGTCCGCACCAAAAACTCACAAATCACAGATGACTCCCAACTCTGAAACAAACATCAAAAACGGTCTCGGTGAAGAAAATATTCCTAGGAAACGCCTGTCCAAAAGTCAAATTCTGGAACAGGGGCAAAATCGTAATTTCGGGTCAAAACGATGTCCGCCGTTGGACCCGCTTTGTACCGAAACACGTGCCGAAGTCTACGGTCTCTAAAGTCGTCAAACTACATGTCTACGGTTTCAGTTTGAGGAAAGGAACTCAACGATATGTCCAGTTTTGGATTCCGAGGAGCCCTGTACAAAATCGCCCGTTTGAGTGGGTTGCGGGCCCGCCAAAAGTGGGTCCCGATTCGACCTTCTCAGAATCAAACCAAACTTGGCATGCAGGACCAGAATTTCGATCCGGACCTGTTGGCGCAAGTTTCGTCTCGATTCGACGACTGTACACAAAGTTATGGACAAGTTTGCAAAACGCCGATACGGGGGTATTTCGACGGATACACGTTGATTTCGTCGCACACACGCGACGAAACTGAGTTCCGTCCGTTCCCACATATCCGTAACGTCCATACGCGTCTTTCGATGCATATAACGTGCGACCACGTCGTCCGGTTTGTCGGGACGACGTCGTATCGGACAGAAAGTCAGAAATTTATTATTTTAGAAAACAGTTTTTGACACAAGTTTAACATGGAATTAATACACACACGTAAATCAAAATACAAATCTACCAGTTACGTTACCATCGTGGTTAGGTTGTCTTCAAACGTGTTCAATTAGTTTTTACGAAAGGCTAATGAACAGCGAGAAAAGTGGCCGACAAGTTGGCGTTTCAAAACAGTTTTCAGGATTTAGAAAAGTGGGTTTTTCTCCAACTTCGTCTCGATTTTTCGAGCAATCCTTTGGGTTTCCCAGGATTCTGTCAGAAGGGGTTTGAAGGGGGTCATGTCTACTATGCACAGCATTCGATAGATCGAATTTTCGTTGAATAGATACAAAGAAACTTAAGTCGAAATATGGGTACCTCGCTGTTTTTCGAAACAGAGTATCCTCTGTTTTCCGTCGATTCCGAGCGATCCCGACGTCGTCGACGGCGAGTAGACGTCCGACTGCGTGCACGGGGGTGTGCGGAGGATGGTTGGGCGGCTTAGGGTCGAAGAGTTTTTGGATGAGAGAGGGGTTAGGGTTTCAGTTTGCGTGGGTTTATATATATATGCTGTCGACTTCTATTCCTATAAGTATTAGAATTAGGGGGCGGGCTCGGGTTTCGTATGTTGCGGCTACTGCTGCTGGGTTTTACTCTATGGTGGGGTCGGGCTATGTGTGGGGTCTCGGGCTAATGAGGGATAGCAGCACAAGTGTGCCGCTCTCCTGTTCCGAGTGGAACACCCATATGGGGGCTCGATTTTGTTCGGACATTAGCAGCAAGAGCTGCTAACAATTCACTTGGGGGGGTCGGGCCCACCCCTACCCGCAGCTGTTGCTGCATGGGGTTCGGCCCCCCCTCCAATAACAATTTTTTTTTTAACAAAACAATCATTAACTAAAGTTATATAATATATATATTCACAAATAAATTTATAAAAATTCATAATTAAATATCAAAAATATTTGTAATATTTGTAGGATATTTTTTTAGTAGTAAAAAAAAATATAATCAAGCACACAATCATATATATCATACACACTTATAAATTCGTACAATTACCAAATAAATTCAATTAAATAGAGAAAAATAATTTTTCAAGCATTAAAATAATTAGAAACTATTGGGGTTTTACACTATTCGTCCGATAGTCATGATTGATATGTTGAGGTCCAAAGTCGTGCAAAAATAGGTACACACAATTAGTCATGATCAATGGCAATAATCGAAAGGAGTAAACGAATACTTACACTAGTTTAGAAAATAATTCATAACATTTTGGAGTCTAAATTTTATGTAAAATATTTTACATAAATACTTAAAATCAAGAATCGTTTTTAGGTAAGAAACTCTTACATTTGTAAAAATATGCTTTTAGGTAAAAGCTATATTTCATATCGAAAATATTTTATTAATTATTTAAAAATATTAAGAAGTCATTTAGGCCAAAAACTATAACTTTGCCGAATATATACTTTTAGATAGAGAACTATATTTATATTAGTCTAAAATATTATGGAATCTATAAACCTTTTTAGGACAAAACTATAAATTTTGTCAAACATATATATGAAAATCTAGAAAAAAAAAATTTAGTGTTATATATATATAACACACACACACACACACACACACACATATATATATATATATATATATATATATATATATATATATATATATATATATATATATATATATATATATATGTGTTATATATATATATATATATATATATATATATATATGTGTTATATATATATATATATATATGTGTTATATATGTGTTATATATATATATATATATATATATATATATATATATATATATATATATATATATATATATATATATATATTTGGTCAAGCTATATAGGCAGGAAATAATATAGTAATAATTTTAGGGTATAAACTAAATTGGAAATAATTGGGCGGTCCACCCAGGGTCATATTTTGTTATAAGAAAAATCATTTACCATTTATATATAAACAGTATAAATAAATAAATAATATAATGACAATAATAATAATAATTTATAACATAACAGAGAATACTATCTTACATATATACCAATGTTGTTCTCTGGAACTTAATAATAGTGATAATAATAAATAAAACATTAAGTAATATAAAAAACTATTTCTTTTCTTCTCTTCTCTTCTCTTCCTTCCAGAGAGAAAAGGAGCTGGAGTAAATGAAAGGGAAGAAAGAAAAAATTTTCTCTTCTCTTTCTTCGAGAGAGAAAAGGAGTTGGAGTAAATGAAAGAAAAGAAAGAAAAGTTGAGGAAGGAAAGTGTTGGCCCAATGGTCATGGTCAAACCTGATTTTAATAATTGATCAAACTATATCTCGGTATAAGGGCTACTTAAAGAAGTTTTGGACTCTTGGACACAGCCAGAGAATATCTATCCGATCTGTTCAAGACCGAAGCTGTATTCGCCACTCGAGTCTGTATTTCCTTTACGCAATATAATTCTTATTTTTTATTCAGTCTATGAATATATTATATACTGAGTCGTACTGGCAAATAGGCTACCCTAAAATATTTTCAAAAATATCCCATGTTTTAAAAAATAGCCCCTATTTACAAAAAAGGTCCTAACTGCTTAAAAGAATTTCAAAAAGATCAAAAATCAATTTGCAATAACCCTGACTAATCCCTGACAGAATTCGGCCCGAGTTCAACCAGAATTCGGTTAGTGGCCGTTGTGTTTTGAACGTTTGAAAACTTAGTCTCCCTGCAGTTACGGTTTTTTACGAGATTTTCTCATAGAGTTCTGTCTGAATTCTGCCAGAGTTCTGCCTTTGGAAAAACTATAAATAGAGAAGGATTTCGATCATTTCAATACACTAATTCACTTTAATCTCTTCTTTCTAAAGCCTACTACTCTAATCCAAAGAGCTCTAAGCTTTATTTTTCAAATCCCAAGCCAGTTACAATCCTCTAGTCGAATTACCAGTATGGTACGGTATAGAAGCTTCAGAGCGATTGTAATCAGAGGCTTGATTGAAGAAAAACTCTTCACAATTGAAGTTGGTCAAGTACTTCAAACCAAAGCTCGCGTTTGTAGAAGTTGCAAGGACTTCGTATGAAAACTTGTGGTTTATTCCAATAGTGGATTCAACTGGAAGCTAGAGTTCTTTCGATTAGACTAGTCCTCACAAGAGGGAAACCAGTATACATCGTCGTCTTTGCGTTTGTTTTCTAATCTATGCATTTACATTATTTATTTGTGATATATATTGTCTCTGTGATCTTACTGCTAACTTTTTAAATTAACTATATTCTGCTGCATACTCTATTCACCTCACCTAGAGTATTGTGCTTTACAAATTCGTTCCTACAATTGGTATCAGAGCGGGTTATACAGGTAAAGCAAGGTAACATTGCAGTTATAATTTTATCTTTATTAATTGTTACATAGATCACAGCATATCACATGGCAACTGTGAAGTTCACGAGTGAAGGCCAAGCCACAAACAGACCTCATCTGTTTGACGGTACAAATTATACCTATTGGAAAATACGGATGAGTTTTTTCTTGAAATCTCTAGATTTTGACTTAGGGTCTATAGTTGTTGATGGCTACAAAAAGCCTCCTCGTATTCTTGTTGAAGATGTTTTGGTTGAAAAACCACATGATAAATATATTGACGATAAAAAGAAAAAGGCCAATCTTGACGCAAGTGCTATTAACGCTTTATTTTGTGCTTTAGATAGGACTAAATTTAACAGGGTGTCTACATGCACAACATCAAATGAAGTGTGGAAACTTTTTGAAGTAACCCATGAAGGAACAACACAAGTCAAGGAGTCAAAGATCAGTAGACTTATTCAGGAGTATGAGGCATTCAAGATGAAGCCAAACGAATTGGTCACCCAGATGTTTAGGAGATTCCTGGATATTGTAAATTCTCTGTCATCATTAGGCAAGAAGTACAATATCCATGAAAATATTCGTAAACTGCTGTAAGATCTCACAAAGAACTGGATACCAAAGGCTACATCAATCATTGAAGGTAACGACCTCACAACCATGTCTATTAAAACACTTATGGGTAAGCTACTCACTCACGAACTAGAACTTAAAGACTTTGACTACGCTAAAACATACATTTTTCGACAGGACAAAACCGTCGTAAATCACTATTAACGACATTTTTGATCCGTTAGAGCATCAGTCGTTAATAGCGCGTCCCAAAATATAAACGACAGTTATGTACCGTCGTTTTTTTAGTTGACAACAACGACAGTTCTTGTCTGTCGAATAAAAACGATGGACTAAAACTGTCAAATAATCTGTAAACTTTCTAGCTATATTTTTTTTCTTTATAACAGTTAAGTCCTATCGTTTTCTGCAAACAAAGTTAAAAAAAAAAACTCAGATCATTTTATATCAAAATTGTTACTCATGTTCGTCCTCTACATAAAACTAGAATACATCTAAAAATAGAATTTATATAAACATCAACAATCACCAACAATGAAATAAACTTAATCAAAATTGTATTAATTAATAAATATATCGAGTTTACATAGCAATATGGCATCAAAAACAAAAAAGAAACCCCAATGTTGCTAGCACACAGTGACTTAGTTCTCGTGATGAAGTAAAAAAGAGAATGTTATTGCTAGCTTACAATCTCAAGTACAGTAGAAGAAGAAAAAAGTTCAAAACCCCACATACTGAACTGAATATTTTGGCCAATTAATCATTTCTCCAACTGTAATATCATCAAAGTTCCCGTCTCTGTCAAACAAACTTATTGCCGTCAAAAATTTCATCGACAATGATATTATAAGCTTCATCATTTGGCGGTGCATCTGTATTCACACGTCCAATAAGAATGGCTTTCTTTCTAAAATTCATCAAAAGACGTGTCTTTCTGGGCAAGGTAGGCTGCTCATGTCCCTATATATACATACATAAGAGAGAAAGAAAGTATGGAACAGTTCAAAATGAATAAGACAAATGCAAGTGTGAAATATAGTGAGCCATAGAGCTATTATCCACCAAATTCAGCGTAATGATGCAGTAAAATATAACCAAAGAAAGAAGAAATGAACATCTATGAACGAAACATAAACCTACTAATTCATATCTCAGGATATATAAAAGATAGCACTGCTATGTGAGTGTTGAAGGTTTGTTCACATACAACATATATACATTAAGCTAACCTTGCATACTGCCATGTGAGTGTTGGTAGCTTTATAACATTGTATTGTTTCTATTGTCATATACTATTTAAAAGATTGACATATGACATCATAAGCTTTTGTAAAACAGTGGACCATCAAGCAGCAAAAGATAACATCAAACAAACAATCTAATAGTTAGAATTTGGAATTAGATTAATCCTAATTCTGATTACTAATTAAGGAATCAATCATTACTGTAAGCTATTTTATAAGTTATAAGGAAACGTAATCAAAAAAAAAAAGAACAAGCTTCTTTTACTTAAGAAATGAACAAAAAGCTTCTAGAGAGAAGGTTGGAGGAAGACAAAACCAATTCACAAAAGTCTCAATGAGTACCCGAAGTATCAAACTGTTAGATATTTAATACATAATTCTATAACAATATAAACCCCCACAATTTGCACCAATAATGCAATGTAAGTGAAGGAGAATACCACATATACATTGTTGGTGGCAGTTTTAGCTGTTTCTAAATATGTAACAGAAACTTGCTGATAAGAACCAAGAAACACGTTATTGTATTTTGGAAAATAGAAGCACACAGACTTAAATATTTCACTTTCATCCCCAATTACTTTTAGTATTCTATGTTACTTTTTGTTAACATATATTTGCTTCTAGTATTCCAGGACATCGTGTTTCTCAGTATTTTCCCAAATAAACACCACTAATCAAATTAGATTCTTGTAAGCATTTATTCCCTATGAATTATAATTTCTATAACTAGCACTCATTAAAACTTCTAAAATATTAACAAAGAAAACTAACATAACATTATCACCAAAAGGGAAAAGTAACATAACAATTAGGGCAACCCACATGCTTAACATGACCCCAATAGAGGTCGGGGTCACGGGTGACCCTCCAGGATCGACCCATAATAAGGGTCAAGGGGCAACAAAAAGTATCTCAGGATAGGGCAACCCAATCCCCTGGGTCGGCCCTGGCCAAGATAACAACAATTCAATAAGACATCTTAGGTAGATAGAAATGCTTATAGAAAATCTTCTGTGCACTATAACCAAGGGTAAAACCTATAAATTTGTATGTCAGGCCAATGCTTCCTTTGAAACCTGGTGTAGCCTGCATTGGTAAAGTTCAGTTCTGCAAAGTTCGAGAATGGGATGTGGAGTGTCATTCTATAATTCTTTCTTTATGAGTGAACATCTTCTAGAGCTAGATATAAAGTAAAATCTATTTTAGTTTTAGATATCACACTAGCTTTCGAAAAAGAATTTTAAATTTGCAATTAATGAAGATAATATAAAAAGAAGTCATACTTGAAGATGGCTTGGAACGTTTTCCCGTATGAGTTGTTCCCTTTCAGAAGCTAGTCAACAGCTCCATGAGTTATTCCCTTCATCACGACTTGGGTTTCCCCATTTGCAGACAACACCGCAAGCAAATTTGCAATGTTAATATACCGCAGAATTGTACGATATGAGAGTGAAATGTCTACCTATTGTTAGGACATACCAATAAAAAAGGAGAGTATAAATGATTCATTTCTTCTCAAAAGATGCAACTTTATATATTATTGAAGGTCAAATTCAAAATTAATTCCTAGACAGTATATAACCACTAAGTAGGACCATCAACAAAATGCTGTATTAACCACTGATTCATGAAATATGAATATATGTAATATATATTCAGGAAAGAGGAATTCATATTCTGTTCTACTAAAAATGTTTTTGAGTTTCCTTTTTTTACTGTATTCAACATGAAAATGTTAACTATCAGAAATTGTTAACTGTATATGAACATGCTTCCTAGATGTCCACTAGCCTGCTACCGTACCCTATATAACAGGTCTTGAATCTTGATGGACATTCACTAACTATGCTTCAAACTTGAAGACCACAAAGATATGCACGAACATGGAATTGGCTACAGAATATATGACTACAGAGTTGGACCTTTTCCAGCTAACTTGGTATGTCCACAAACTTTCTGCATATCTGACATTCCTATAGATTACTAATAGCAAGGTCTAGTTGATCACCTCCCTCAAATCTTTCATTCAACAATCCCCACTATTCATGCAAAAGAGTATCGATTTTCAGAAAATATAGTTTGATTACCATCTGAGGAGTCCAAATTCAGAAATTCCTCGCATGACAGGCTGGTTTTTATCCTATTTTGACTAATTTGCTCAAAGTTCTTTACTATTTTAACAAAAAGGAAAAAAACTCGTCCCTTTTTATGACTTTCACATTGCACATGCAAATCTCAACATCTGGCATTGCCTTTATCTTCAACATACTAGTTCCTAACAAATGCCACTGTTGAATGTTAGATGGTAAATTGGTAATAGGCATGGAAGATAGAGACAGAGGATAACGATTGTTATATTGAATATATAATCCTTAACCCTCACACAACTCTATAATTTTATTACAGTTGCAGGGACTTTAACATGGTACCAATCTAGCAGAGTAACCCAAGTCCAAAACCTCTGGGGCATAGTTACAGCTGATTTTATAAAATAAGAATTATACCAATGTGTGAATCTGGCTCAATGTTCTAAAAATTGGTTCTAAGCGCTAGGTGATTAAGGGACGCCTAGACGCTAGTTGGCGCCTAGGCGGATTAGACGCCAAGTGTCTGGTGCCCATAAGCTTGACGGGCTGAAGTATTAACAACATGTATTACCCCTCTTTTCACAGTTGGCTCTGCTTAAATCAAACAAATTTAAGCTTCTTAGGACTCAAAATTTTTTACTATTTGGTTAAAGAGTGATAAGTTGGTACACACTTGTGGGCGAAGGTTTTCAGTCGTCAACAAGAAGCTCGATTTTCTCTCCATGATCTAGCACGTGCCATGAGAAAGATAAAAGTGGTGATATGAAAGGCAGATGTTGGTTTAGTACCGACAAACTGTTATTACCAAGAAATTACTCGTGACATTTAAATGAAACAGAAAGCAATACCTTCTCTATATTTTCTATCATAACACCTATGTCTTCCGACACTTGAGCTTTCACTTTTTCCAGCTTGCTAATCTTCTAGGGATGATCAACACAGTATTGCATATGTTCTTTCAGTTTTGGCCTAAAACGCATGCTGCAGTTAAATGATGCTACCCAAAAATTCCATAATTTGAACGGTATCGAAAAGAAACCTACCCAAACTCTCGGCTAAACTATTGGCTATAGCAGTTGCAGCTTTTCCCCTTCCGTATCTTTTGTAAAAATATTCCTTGACCTTTTCCAAGAAGGTAATAGGAATTTATCTTCCAACAGACTCGACTGCAACCACACAGTATGCTGCAAAATTGATGAAAGATGAATCTCTGCTACATATCATGTGTAATTAGCTAAAAATCAAATAAATGGCACCAAGAAATAACATGATTATAACCAAAAAGACTAGGACGGGGTCCTCTTTAACATTTGCTAGCTATATGGATCCCATAAGTCAAAGTGTTGAACTAATGCCTTCAGTGCAATGACGGACCCTAGGTGATATGTTTGCCCACTTGGTCGTATCATAGGAATTTGGAATATGGGTGAATTTTGTGTAGTCATCTTCCTTTGTAACTTCCTCCTGCCTATAATATACAACAGGATACACCAAAATCATAGAACATGATACTCCAAAATCATAAAACATGCATATTAGATGCCACAGTCACTCTCAAATATAACAGGATGCTACAAAATCATTCGTTGGACACAAAAATGACACTAACTGATACAAAAATGACATGGAAATGCTGACTTTTGCATATCCTAGTGCCATTTGGACTGTATTGTGTCCAACACGTGTCCGACATGACTCCACACTAACATGGCACTGATTTTTGGAGTGACAAAACTTCCTAGGGTATAAGAGCCAAGAATTTTGGACACAGATGTAACCGGGTAGAACCAGGTACATGTACACTAAAAATACAATGGGGCTTTATTTGGTGGTAAAAGAGATATTTATAGGTTACTACTGAATGGGTTGTGACAGACAAATTAGGACATGTAGCTACATCTACTTCACTAGTAAATTACTAGTATAGATGTAGCTACATTTTCAAATTTATATATTGCTAATGAGTATATATATTATGACAGGCAAATATGTTTCACTTGAACTCAGCCCGGTTAACAGTATTGTATTTGTTCCTATTCGCTCTATATGGGTGTTAAGCAAGCCCAACATGACACAATGACAGTAAAATATGTAGATGGAAATTGTATTTGAGGATAATATATAAGAATTGGGTTCAACAACGTTCTTTCTATTTGGTTTCAACGGTAAGCACATATATAAGTATTAGAACTTGTATTTGAGTATAATATATTCAACTACATTTATATGTTAGCTTCTATGATTTCACTATTTTAGAGAAGCTAGGTTTTACAAAAGCCGAATACATTTTCATGGATAATAGGCAGTTCTAAATATGTGATTTCTGAAAGGAACTACTGGTGTTTGGAGAATCTCGGCTCTTAATCAAGTAAGAGGTTGGAAAGATCGAACTACCGTTGAGGATATGGATTTAGCAAATCGAGCAACTCTTTGTAACTGGAAATTTGTTTATGTTGGAGATGTCAAGGTAACGAACTAATAGCACTCAAATTCTCTAAAAAATTATTCATACCCAAAAATAAAAAATTGCATGCAGTAATAATACTTTGCGCTTTGATTTCAACATGATTCAAATTATGCAACATAAGGCTACTACTTACTACAGGTGAAAAGTGAATTGACAAGCACTTTTAAAGCATATCGTAATCAATAATATAGATGGTCCTGCGGTCTAGCTAACCTCTTCAGAAAGATCGTAATCGAGATCATGAGGACACATGTTATAGTTCTTTACTATATATGCATATCTATGGATTAATACTATAGCTAAACATAAAGTTTTTCCTATGTTACCCTACAGAATGTATCAATATTAAAGACTGTGTATCTGATTTATAGCTTCTTCTTCGTCAAAGGGATTTTAAGCCACATTGTTACCATCACGTTCTATTGTGTGGTTATACCAGCATCAGTTTCTGTTCCAGAGGTCCAACTTTCGAAATGTGTGTGTGTGTGGTGGGGGGTGTTGTGTTTACATCCCTACGACTATTACACTACTGAATAGTGTAGGAACTCCAATGTTCCCTACTTTCCTCTACGTCCCAATTAAACTAGCTACAACAACTTCACTAGTAATTTGCTACTAAATAGAGCCAAACACTAACATTACAGGGATACTGCACGACACCTGCAACATGTAACAGCAGAAAAGCTATATATATATATATATATATATATATATATATATATATATATATATATATATATTTAATTTTTTTACATATATATATATATATATTGTAACACTTTCGCACTATCTTCAAGTAAATATTGGTACGATTTTTAGATGATGATGAGAGCTATCTGGACATCACATAGAAATGTCTGTGTGTGTGTGGTGGGGGGTGTTGTGTTTAAATCCCTACGACTATTACACTACTGAATAGTGTAGCAACTCTATTGTTTCCTACTTTCCTCTACGTCCCAATTAAACTAGCTACAACTACTTCACTAGTAATTTGCTACTAAATAGAGCCAAACACTAACATTACATGGATACTACACGACACCTGCAACATGTAACAGCAGAAATATATATATATATATATATATATATATATATATATATATATATATATATATATATATATATATATATATATATATATATCTAACTTTTGAAATGTGTGTGTTTGTGTAGTGGGGGGTGTTGTGTTTACATCCCTACGACTATTACACTACTTAATAGTGTAGGAACTCCAATATTCCCTACTTTCCTCTACGTCCCAATTAAACTAGCTACAACTACTTCACTAGTAATTTGCTACTAAATAGAGCCAAACACTAACATTACATGGATATTGCACGACACCTGCAACATGTAACAGCAGAAAAGCTATATAATATATATATATTTTATATATATATATATATATATATATATATATATATATATATATATATATATATATATATATATATATATATAATTTTATATATAAAAAAAATATATATATATATTATTTTATATATATATATATTATATATTATAATATATATATATATATATATATATATATATATATATATATATATATTATTTTATATATATATACATATATATATATATATAATATATATATATATATATAAAATAATATATTTTTTTTTATATATATAAAATAATATATATATATATTATATATATATATATATATATATATATATATATATATATATATATATATATATATATATATATATATTATAACGCTTTCACACTATCTTCAAGTAAATATTGGTACGGTTTTTAGATGATGATGAGTGCTATTTGGACATCATAAGGAAATGTGCGTGTGTGTGTGGTGGGGGGTATTGTGTTTACATCCCTACGACTATTACACTACTGAATAGTGTAGGAACGCTAATGTTCCCTACTTTCCTCTACGTCCCAATTAAACTAGCTACAACTACTTCACTAGTAATTTGCTACTAAATAGAGCCAAACACTAACATTACATGGATACTACACGACACCTGCAACATGTAACAGCAGAAAAGCTATATATATATATATATATATATATATATATATATATATATATATATATATATATATATATATTTCCAACTTTCGAAATGTGTGTGTGTGTGTGGTGGGGGGTGTTGTGTTTACATCCCTTTGACTATTACACTACTGAATAGTGTAGGAACTCTAATGTTCCCTACTTTCCTCTACGTCCCAATTAAACTAGCTACAACTACTTCACTAGTAATTTGCTACTAAATAGAGCCAAACACTAACATTACATGGATACTACAAGACACCTGCAACATGTAACAGCAGAAAAGCTATATATATATATATATATATATATATATATATATATATATATATTATATATATATATATATATATATATATATATATATATATATATATATATATATATATATATAAATATATATATAAATATATATATATATATATATATATATATATAATATATATATATATATATATATATATATATATATATCTATATATATATATATATATATATATATATATATTGTAACGCTTTCGCACTATCTTCAAGTAAATATTGGTACAGTTTTTAGATGATGATGAGTGCTATTTGGACATCAGTTTGGGGAAGTGTTATTTCGCACTATATCTTCAAGATTCCTGGACTCCGATGGACAGTCTCCTAACATGAGATTGGTTGTCCATAACATATGTATTGGGGGGCTAGCAACATTCTTAAATGACTTGCCAACCATGTTGTACGAATATGAATATGAATACATAAAGGACATTATACGGATACGGATATAGATACATAAAGGACAAGATACGGCTGTGTATCTCTTGATTTTTGTCAATAACCCATTTTGTGACCCTTTTGTTGTATGTAAAGAAGGCCGTGAACCAGATCAAAGTTGCTACCGGAAAATATCATGTACGAGAAGCTTATTAATCTATAGGATGTACATGCAAGTAGTTTGGGGATTTTCAAAAAAATCTTCAAACTTACTTTAGGGACATGTCACTGAAGGGCTTCCTTCTAGCAAATCTATGAAACTAACAAGTAGAAGGCATCCAAATTAAATTTGTTTTCAATAAGTTCTATGACAAGTCTTAGGAGGGATGTACAAACAGTGGCTAACCTTCTAATATTTATTAACGAGCACCATTGTACTAATACACTATTACACGTTATGTAGGAATCCACATATAGTGCATTTGAATTTATATTAAACATATAATGATATGAAAAAGATGATTAAAATTAAAATAAAAAACATTGTTAAAGTTGATTTACCTTGGAAAGAACCCCTCCATATGAGAATGTATCTGAAATTGTCAAAATAATTCATAATAGCAAATAGTCAAAAATAAAACAATAAGTTTTAATACGTCGTCGTTGGGATTATTTGCATTTTTCTCGTTCTATGACGACAACGATGACTAATAAACTATAATGCCAATCACTAAGATCCAAGAAGGATAACATGACAACAATAGGTGTACTAAGTTAGGAGTGCCTTCCCTAAACCTAGAAACCAACATCATAACAAAGCCATGTAGCAAAAAACAAATACAGAGAAATAAAAAAATGATGATTATAATATGACCTGAGGATCAATAAACCCTAGCTTTAGAAGTCTGTTCTTCCACTGCTGACCTAGAGAGAAAGAGAACAAAAAAATGATGATAATATACAAAAGATTAAACCCTAGAAAATAAACGAAAACAAATCCTAATATCCAGCCGCACATTTTCGTAGAAAATTAGGGGATTATTTTGGTACAAAAACAAATCCTAATACTACAGCCGGCATGAGCATTTTGCCACCGAGTTCACCCGATCCCAACCCTTACCAATACAGCGGACCTCCAACCCCAATCCTAATCTCTCTTTGTTTTCCTTTTTGCTTGCTACTGCTACCTCAACCCACCACCGCCACAGCCACCACCGCCACCATCACCATCATCACCCACTACCACCACCACAGACATCACCGCTGCCATCATCATACTACCTCCACCATCCTCATCACCACCCATTGACACCGCCGCCGTTACCACAAACACTGTCGCCACCATGATAGTCATCACCCTCATCTACCATCACCACCAATAGCTACCATCATCATCACCATTACCACTACCACTCCTCTCCGATCTCTAACCCAAATATGACGTAGCTGTTATAAGAGAATGGATTAGAAGAAAAGGGGAATTTTTTATGAATAAAAGTTGAGAAGTGAGAATATTTTGTGAGAGAAATTTTGAGAAGAAGGAATCAACAGCGCTTGTTTGTTAAAAAGATGTGGGAGCCAAAATTTTTAATGGACTATGCAGACAAAATTTTCAATAGAATTTTCATGTTAGACTGCTGTTTTAAACCATCAAACTTAAATTTTCTATTTGGATAAAATGGGTTTTGATATTTGTCACGCCCCAGAACCAGAATACTGGAGAGCGGGGGCAGACATAGCCAGCTACGTATATGAAATGGAATCCATCTCGCTATACGGTCACGGCTGTCTAGATACATGAGGGTTTATCTACAAGCCAACAGTCTCTTAAGGTCATGAACAAGCCTAGTGTCTCAATCACAAGCAAGTAAGTAAAGTTACAAGATGTATGATCATTAAATATACAATAATAAGGCGTCCCAAATATTACATATTCAGCTGATCATGAAGCTAGTCGTTACAAAATGTTAGGACTAGCAAGAGTTTAGTCATACATGATCAACCCTAGGATCTGTCAATCATGTTACAGCCCGTAGGCAAACAGTAAGTAAAGTGCAATCGAGCTAAACAGGTGCTCGTCGGCTAAACGCCTCAAAAGAATATTTTTACAATAGAGTGGGAGAGACAAAAATAACCCACTCGTTGCCAGGGTTCCGTCTAGTAGCCACCATCTGGCTGGAAGGTCGGTAGATCCTCTGGAGCCGCTCCGAAATCTGGCCACACAAAACCAGCTGGGTCAGACCCCAAAAAGAGCAAGTGCCACAAAGGAGGCTTCACTTAAGAACTAAAACCAGCAATCAGCACAATATATAAATAAAAGTAAGAACTGGAAGTAAAGAAAATACACTAGGATGATATACGACGAGATAACTATGGAACTATTTAGATAACCAGGTTACAACCCGTAAACCAAACAAGGACCGGGATTGTAACCCTTCGTCTGAACAGAACTTGGAATTCTCACCATTTATCGGTAAAATAAATGCAAGCATTCTGGTCATGCAGTAATCTGGAACAGGATCAGGGCAAGACTAGACTGGTTAGACTCCGTCCAATCACTTCACGGCCAAGCAAGAATTACGGCTTGATACTTTAACTAACTAGGGTTGTCACAAGCCTAATTACTAACAAAATGCAGTGAGATTATTCCACAGCCACAAGCCCTGCAGACCATCCAGGTTACCCGGATTGAAAGATTAGAGTTGAATTCAGGTGGGTACATCGTCCAGGAAACGAATGTACTCTTAGGTAGCTTGAAGGGTGCAACACATGACAGTGTGCTGGAAATGTGCCTTACTCGACGGCAGGCTACAGATCCCAAGGCGTGCCCAGGTAACGGGATTGCCTGTAGCTGGAAAATCTCGTCATGACTAATGTATTAATCTAGTTATTAGCCTTAGTCCATTTTAGTAGGTACTTCTGACCGTGGTACTCAGGAGTCCCTATCCTAGACATGATGTAAGACAGGACTGGTTTATTTATACAAGCACAATCGCCCACGGTGTTCAGGATATTATACAGGTCATGTCATGTCAGGTACCGTCGCAACAGCTTATCAAGATATAACATGTCAGGTTATCAGGTCAAGTGTACTAGTCAGGAGTGCGCCACGACGGGCCACTATCAGGTCATGTCATGTTACTCATGTCAGAAGTACACCACTACGGGTCACTATCGTGTCAGGCTCAGTTATCCTTTCCAAACATATTACATAAATTCGTGATTATCAAGTTCATGACAAAAGGCGTAAGGATATAAAATGGACGTTAAATATCTAATAAAATATCAATATACAAGGCTATAGAAGATCCAGGGTAATCAGGCTACGCTCAGGTCAAGCTACGCTCAGGTCAAGCTACGCTCAAGTCAGCGTACGCTCAGGTCAAGCTACGCTCAGGTCAGGCTACGCTCAAGTCAAGCTACGCTCAGGTCAGGCTACGCTCAAGTCAGCGTACGCTCAGGTCAAGCTACGCTCAGGTCAGGCTACACTCAAGTCAGCGTACGCTCAGGTCAAGCTACGCTTCCAAAAGGCAGCGTATGTACTCAATACGACTCCTCGTCAAGCAAGCGAGCGTATGTGAGTCATACGCCTCCAAAAGGCAGCGTATGGGGTCCATACGACTCCTTGTCAAGCAAGCGAGCGTATGCAAGACATACGCTCCCAAAAGGCAGCGTATGGGGTCCATACGACTCTTTGTCAAGCAAGCGAGCGTATACGAGTCATACGCTCCCAAAAGGTAGCGTATGGGGTCGACTGCGCTGCGCTAAAGAGCGTGCGCAGCTCAGTAACATAAGCTAAAAAGCTCGTGCACTGCTCACTGTCTTCTCCAAATCAGCAGGAACTCCATGGTTGAATCCAAAGCTTCAAAAGTCCATAACTTGGTCAAAATAAGTCCAAATCCAACTTTTCAAAGGTCAAAATTGGGTAGAATAAATTCTCTACAACATGGAACCATCAAAACATGAAAACAAAGAAGTTTGATAGATCAAAACCACCAAAATCCGAAAATAACTAATTCCTAGATCTACAAAAATTAAAGCCTCAAAATGAAAAATGACAAGTTCTAATGTGTCTTAGAAACATGAAGAGAAGCTAATAGAACAATAAAAATGAGCTCTCTTGTGGAAGCAAGTTGCACTTGCCTAGACCTCTCTCTCCCTCTCTTTGGTAGGTAAGGAAGTAATGAGGAAGAAGAAGATGAGTAATGAAGAGAGAGAAAGAAGAAATGGCAATAAATATCAAAGGTGGTGGTAGGTAGGGGGTTTATCCATGGTTCATGATGAACCAAAAATAATTCCAACCGAACCAAGCCAACCCGGGCCAAGAATAAACCAAGCCAAGTCATGAAGAAAACTAAACAAGGAATCATGCAATACAAGAATAAATACGTACACGTATTCCAGAAATACGTAATACGAACCACAGACATTACAATATTAGACTACAGTTTAAATCCATAAAAAATGTAACGACAGTTTTCATCCGTCATTGCTGGACAACTCTAACTGTCGCAAATCGTCTATTTTGGTGTATCGAAGATGCTACCCCAAAGGAGAAGTCAGAGAAGTCGATTGCTTTCAAGGCTCAACTTAGAAGCACTGTAGAAGATGATTCCGACGACAGTAACTCTGACACTTATGGTAAAAAATTTAAGAAGTTCATGAGGTTCAACAGGAGAACAAAGGACAACAACAGCAACAACAACAACGATGAAGATCCTATTTGCTATGGCTGTAAGAAGAAAGGACACATGAGGAAAGATTGTCCAACAGCATCATCATCAACCAGGAAGAACATCAAATATGACAAGGGCTACCTGAAGAAGTCTACGTCCCAAAGATATGCTAAAACAAACATATGGCATGAAAGTGAAGCTTGCGACTCAGAAGGTGAGCAATCAGATGATGCTGCAAACGTATGTTTGTTGGCGTACGATCAGGTAACCATTAACCCCCTGTTTGATACTTATGATAATTTTAACTTTGAGCAACCGGGAGCAGCCTTTACTAACCTCTTAGAGGATTACAGAAGACTGTATAGTAAATACCAAACCTTTAAGAAGGTACTCAAAGAGTACAAAGGTGAAATAGAAAGACTTACCGACCTACTAGATGAGGTTAGAAGTAGTAATTGTTCTAGTGAGGAAGGTGAGCTTTTTTCTATTAAGCTGTTATTACACGAGACCCAAAGACTATCCGAAGAGAAGGACAAGACCATTACCTAATTAGAGGAAGACTTACTCAAAGAGAAAAAAAGTCTCCAGCAAGCTACTGTTAGAAATGATGCATTCACTGCTAAATATAGCTTGTTATATGACACCTCCAAAAAGTTGGTAATTAGGATAGGAAAACAGCCTGAAGCTGCTGCTTCCTACCCTAATACGTGTCACTTACCAAATCATCGAAACAAGGTCAAACCCAATACTGTCAGACCTAATCAAACCAAACCATTGCCCAAGAAGACAAATAGGCATGCATTCTTTTACACTAGAAAATCTAGACCTACCAATAATGCACAACACTCTGCTTTCAACACTCAGAATGCTAGATATCATAATTGTGGCACCATTGGTTATATTTCTTTTTCATGTAGAGTTAGAAAGCTTATTGATTTGAAAATATGTGCATGGATACCAAAAACTATCATTCCACGACCCTACAAGAAATGGGTACCAAAGTTTTCATCTCCAAATTCTTTTGTAGGTGAAACGCCCTTCATATGCTAGAAGCAAATGGATCCTCGACAGCGGTTGCTTACAACATATGACTAGTGATGCTTTATTATTCGCAACACTATCGAAGAAGATAGAAGAATATGTCTCCTTTGGTAATAATTTGAAAGGGTACATAATTGGTATTAGTAATATTGGTAAGGCCCCCTACCCTGTGATTAAAGATGTTTGTCTAGTTACCGAGTTAAAACATAATCTGCTCAACATAAGCCATTTAGCTGATCATAGTTATGGCATTAATGGTGTGCTGTCGCAGGCACCCAAAAATAAAACCTTACTCTTAAAATTATATGTAGTAGAGAGAGTAAGGATCGATCCCACGGAGAGTAATTAGTATAAATTTTATGCTATGTGAACAAGGATTGGGGGAAAGAGTTTTGAAAAAAAAAATTAAGAAGAACTAAAGCAGTTAAAGTATTAAAATCAATCAAGGAACAAATATTGGTCTCAGTAAACATTCACCATTGGAAATCATAAAATTGATCATTGATGCAAGCATAAATTAAATCATACTTTGAACATTTATCGTTGGAAGTATTTTCCTATCTCTCTTAGGCTTAGTTAATCAGATACAAGCGACCTAATTAACTTTACTTACTAAATAATCTAAGACAAGCGCTATAGATTTAATCTAGCAAGTTCTTAAATAACAAAGAGATCGATAAAGCAAAACAATACAAGCACAAGCGGTTGTATTTAATTTTGTCAAACGTTTTTCTCCTAAGATCTAATAAAACAAAGCAGTTTTATTAAAGCTTGGTTGCTTCACAAATTAGAAACATCAAACTATTACGGATTTGATATCTAATTTAGCGGTAGATCGAAATGAATAATAAACTAGTAGGCCTCCTAGTAATTAAACAAAATAATCATAAAAGTTGGCACAGAAAAACATTCAATATTCAAAGTATAACTCAAATATATAAAGCAATTTAGATCTCACAAGTTTATTGATTCCAAGGCTTTCGTACAGTTCGACCAACAAGACTTCTAGCCGCACATGTTCTTCAAAACTTGAAAAGAAAAGTTGGAGAAAGAGAAGAAGAGTTGTGTTGTGTGTTTCTTCTCATAATTTTTACCCCCTTTTATACACCATAAATTTGTTGTGTCAAGGCCACAATATCTCCCCACATATCCTCTAAAAGTTACAACTTCTCAAACCAAATAGAATAAGTCCTAGAATAAGTAGGAACATGGTTATTTTGGTTCCTATTTTTGTTCACAGCATCTTTGACCCAACTTCAAGTCTGTTTTCGTCCATGATGCAGCCAGAATCTCGAAAATCACAAAATATGAAAGTTGTAGCCCTCTGTCTTAGCTTTCCGAATCATTTTGAAGGACCTCAATTGCTATTCGGATGAGGAAGTTATGCTCATTTTGGTGAAAGGTGTCAAAACTGTCCAGAATTACATTTTAGCTCCATTTTGCACATAGTGTCTCCAATTGCATCCTAAAGCAAAATATAAATATAATGAGTACCTTTAGTCATAAAATGATCATAAAATGGTGAACATTAAAGGATAAAAATATAATATTTTATGTTCTCATCAAATACCCCCACACTTAACTTTTGTTCGTCCTCGGACAAAACTCTAATTTATTTATTTCCAAAACAAAAATCAAGGTTGTAATGTCATAAATAAAGAATAACCACGCTCTTCAAAACTCATAACATATCATGAAAACATATTCTTAAACAACTTCTAATTACTTAGTAAGTAATTTTATTTGAAGATAGAGTAAACTAATTGGTAGACCCTCACGGGAATAAACACTCAACTCTCGTATATTTAAAGGATATGTGTTTCGCTCAAATTCATTCCAATAGAAATGATCTACCATAAGCTTGCATATCTTCTCATTCTCCATCACTTGGATCACATGCATAACATAAATCATAAGGACTTTTCATGGGTTGTAATGGGGCTTAGGATTAAGGTAGGATATATTTGGAAGTGTAGCTAAAAAACCATCAAACTAGTGGAGCAAAAATGATGTAACTCTAGCTCGAATATATAAAACATGTAAAACCAATCACTCCATTGAGAAGCTTCTTCAATTTGACCTTAAAGCATTCAACATACCCTTTTATTGGAATTGGAGGAAGAATTATGAAATAAATATCAAAAGAAAATTTCTCCATCACTTTTTTTTTCATTACTTCTTTCTTTCTTTCGTTCTTTTTCTCATCATCTTTTTTTTCATTTTCTCTTTTTTTTCATTTTTTTTCATCATTTTTTTTTTGCTTTTTTTTTTCATGATGGAACTCAAGAATTTGAGAATAAAAATATGTAGCCAAACTAGAAATTCAAATACCCCCACACTTATTTTTATACACCCATACATATCATAATGCTCCACTAATTTTCTGGCATGGGTAAGAATTTTTTTTTTTCAGGTTAAAGCTTGTAATGTGGGTTCACAAAAATAAAAGCAATAAGGCTCAAAGGGGTTCAACCAAAGGAAAAATAATTTCAGGGTAGGCTATTTGGCTTAAGTAGCGTAAAAAAATGGCCTTAATCATGTTCATTTATGCATGTGTCGATGTGACCTTGAAGAGAATCTAAGCAAGTTCTAGAGAAACAAGTCCATGGAAGAATATCTCTCATCAAAGAAAATAGTAAGACTGATGTGTTAGTCTAAAGGCTCAAAATCTTACCGGCTTTTGTCTACCAAATTTAGTCACAACCATCCTCAAGAAAAATAACTATACTAATTAATTCTAAGTTGAAAAGAGTATTTATTCAATCATGTTATGAATTTTTTTAAACTTATATAAATCTTCCTCATGACATACACAACCAAAAATTATTGAAAAACAAAACCCTTTTTTTTGAAAATAAAATAAGAACCAGAAAAAAAACAACAAAAAAAATCTTTTTTTAAGTTTTATTATTAAATTTTTTTTAAAAAACCATGCATAAAAAAAAAACAAAACATAAATCTCCCCCAGCACATTTAAAATAAACATTATTACTAATGAATATCTAAACGCAAAGAAACAAACAAAATAAAAATGCAAGAATAAAAAAAAAAAACTCCCCTTGGGTTGCCTCCCAAGCAGCGCCTTTGTTTAATACGTCGTTGGCTCGACTCTATGCGCACTTGACACAACTATGCAGGGGTTTCACATATTGAATATAATCCTGCAAAACAGAGGATAAAGGCCTTTTGTCAGAAATCGATAATGAAATATAAGGAATATTACCTGACGGTTGTATTTTTGGACAATCATTCAATGCTGCAACAGTTTCCTGCAAATTAGTACTCAGAGCTAACCCCTTATGCTCTTTTTCGAGATGCTCACTAATGGAAACTTCTAATTCATCTTTGCCATCAAGTTCAAAAATATCCTGTGCTAAAGAATCAACCACATCAATAGAATAAACAGTATTATCATCATCAGGATATTTCATGGCATCATAAATATTAAATTTAATAATTTTACCATCAAATTCCAAAGTAAGTATGCCACTATGCACATCTATCTTAGTCTTGGATGTCTTTAAAAATGGTCTTCCTAACAAAATAGGAGTAGTTTGATCACCATTTTCCATATCAAGCACATAAAAATCAGCAGGAAAAATCAAATTATCAATTTGTACAAGAACATCCTCAATTAATCCCTTGGGATAGGCATTAGATCTATCAGCCAATTGAATTACAACACCAGTTTTATTCAGAGGTCCAAGATTTAGAGATTCATATATAGAATATGGCATGACGTTGATAGAAGCTCCTAAATCTAACATGGCTTTCTCATATTTATTGTTACCTATCTTACAAGGGATAGTAAACATTCCTGGGTCTTTGCATTTCGTAGGGAGTTTTCTTTGAATTACTGCAGAAACACTCTCCCCTACTTTCACTTTTTCATATCCTTTAAGTTTTTGTTTCCTTTTTATTGTACACAATTCTTTTAAAAATTTAGCATAACGAGGTACTTGTTTGATAGCATCTAAAAGTGGAATATTTACCTCACATTTACGAAAAGTCTCATATAACTCATTATTTTGTTCAATTTTTCTAGATTCTACTAAAGCTTGAGGAAAAGGAGGTACTGGTTTATAATCAGAAAGAGGTGGAAACTTACAATTGGGTACTTCATCATCGTTGGGGAAGTTCGTGTCTGCAACGGTTGTTTTCTCTTCCTCCTGTTTTGACGACGTTGGTGCTTCTTCTGCTAGAATGTCCACCTCATTATCATTTCTCAAAATGATTGCACTTGTATTGTCTTTTGGATTTATTATTTGAGATGATAATTTTTTCGAACTTTGTGCCTCCAACTTTTTAATTGTTGTAGCCATTTGACACATTTGATTATTCAGACTTTGGATGCTGGCCCTTGTCTCCTGTTGAAATTGTAAAGTATTAGTGGCAATAGACTTAACAATATCTTCTAGAGACATACCAGAATTAGAAGTTTGGTTCGATTGTTGTTCATGGAGATATGGTTGCTTGTACTGCTGGTAACTTGGAAAATTTTGAGTTACATTGGGCTCGTCTTCAAGTATTGGACACATATCATCAGTTGGATGCCCTACTATTGAACAAATCTCACAAGCCATTGTTGTTTGCAAGTTACCACCTACAACCATTTGATGAACAAGAGAAGTTAAACTAGCAATTTGTTGTTGAAGAGAAGAAATATTTACCTCGTTTGCGTGCCTAGATGGAAGATCCAGCCAAATGCCAAATTGTTGAGAATTGGTCATCATGTCCTGTTAAATTTTTTTTTTTTGGCTAATAGAAAAAATTATTTTAATAAAAGAACAAAATAAAAATCACAAAAGCACAAACATTAACAAAAATTACTCCCCGGCAACGGCGCCAAAATTTGGTGTGCTGTCGCAGGCACCCAAAAATAAAACCTTACTCTTAAAATTATATGTAGTAGAGAGAGTAAGGATCGATCCCACGGAGAGTAATTAGTATAAATTTTATGCTATGTGAACAAGGATTGGGGGAAAGAGTTTTGAAAAGAAAAATTAAGAAGAACTAAAGCAATTAAAGTATTAAAATCAATCAAGGAACAAATATTGGTCTCAGTGAACATTCACCATTGGAAATCATAAAATTGATCATTGATGCAAGCATAAATTAAATCATACTTTGAACATTTATCGTTGGAAGTATTTTCCTATCTCTCTTAGGCTTAGTTAATCAGATACAAGCGACCTAATTAACTTTACTTACTAAATAATCTAAGACAAGCGCTATAGATTTAATCTAGCAAGTTCTTAAATAACAAAGAGATCGATAAAGCAAAACAATACATGCACAAGCGGTTGCATTTAATTTTGTCAAACGTTTTTCTCCTAAGATCTAATAAAACAAAGCAGTTTTATTAAAGCTTGGTTGCTTCACAAATTAGAAACATCAAACTATTACGGATTTGATATCTAATTTAGCGGTAGATCGAAATGAATAATAAACTAGTAGGCCTCCTAGTAATTAAACAAAACAATCATAAAAGTTGGCACAGAAAAACATTCAATATTCAAAGTATAACTCAAATATATAAAGCAATTTAGATCTCACAAGTTTATTGATTCCAAGGCTTTCGTACACTTCGACCAACAAGACTTCTAGCCGCACATGTTCTTCAAAACTTGAAAAGAAAAGTTGGAGAAAGAGAAGAAGAGTTGTGTTGTGTGTTTCTTCTCATAATTTCTACCCCCTTTTATACACCATAAATTTGTTGTGTCAAGGCCACAATATCTCCCCACATATCCTCTAAAAGTTACAACTTCTCAAACCAAATAGAATAAGTCCTAGAATAAGTAGGAACATGGTTATTTTGGTTCCTATTTTTGTTCACAGCATCTTTGACCCAACTTCAAGTCTGTTTTCGTCTATGATGCAGCCAGAATCTCGAAAATCACAAAATATGAAAGTTGTAGCCCTCTGTCTTAGCTTTCCGAATTATTTTGAAGGACCTCAATTGCTATTCGGATGAGGAAGTTATGCTCATTTTGGTGAAAGGTGTCAAAACTGTCCAGAATTACATTTTAGCTCCATTTTGCACATAGTGTCTCCAATTGCATCCTAAAGCAAAATATAAATATAATGAGTACCTTTAGTCATAAAATGATCATAAAATGGTGAACATTAAGGGATAAAAATATAATATTTTATGTTCTCATCAATTAACTTTGTCAAAGACAAATGTACTATAGTTGGTAGCTCAACTGGTAGTACTATCTTTGAAGGTATCAAGGAAGACAATATATATGTTTTCTATCGGTTAAAAGATGCTAACAATGCAGGTAGATGCCTGATGGCCAAAAGTGATGAGAGTCAACTACGGCACATGAGACTCGGTCATGCAAGCATGGACACAATTTCATGACTATCCACAAAGAAGCTGGTACGAGGCTTACCGGACATTTCTTTCAAGAAGGATATGTTATGTAGCGAATGTGAAAAGAACAAAGCTACCTGATCCGCTTTTAAGTCCAAAAATGTTGTTAATACCACTAGACCTCTACAATTGCTGTATATGGATTTATTTGGACCTAGTAGAATTGCTAGCCTATGTGGTAAGTTATATGCATTTGTAATAGTAGATGAGTTTTCTAGATACACATGGGTATATTTTCTTGTATGCAAGAATAATGTATTATCAGAATTTGTCACCTTTTGTAAGAAGGTTCAAAACGAAAAAGGGTTCATGATCACCAGCATTCGAAGCGATCATGGCGACGAATTTGAAAATGTAGAGTAAAAGCAATTTTGTGACAGACACGATTATTTGTATGAGTTCTCTTGCCCTAGGACTCCACAACAAAATGGAGTTGTAGAATGTAAGAACAGGAGTCTATCTGAAATGGTTAGAGTAATGTTAAACCAGTTTAGTCTACCTAAATACCTGTGGACTGAAGCTGTAAGTACAGCGTGCTATGTTCTTAATAGGGTTCTAATTCGACCTATATCAAAGAAGACTCCCTGTGAATTTTGGTTTGATAGAACTTTCTATGTTTCTTATTCCAAAGTATTTGGTTGTGAATGCTTTATTCTTAATACTGAAGATAAATTGGGAAAATTTGACGAAAAGGCCAATGAAGGTATATTTTTAGGTTATGCAGCAAAAAGAATAGGGTACAAAGTCTTCAACAAGAGAACGATGATCATCGAAGAATCAATAAATATTAAATTTGACGAACTCAATCAACATTTTATCGATAATGATGATGAAGATATAAGTACACCTAGTACCGCTCTTGCAGAACCCTCACACAAAGCACCAGCTGATTTTCCAAGCAAATCACGTACATAGCCAGAAGCCGGAACCAACAATCAAGAGGATATGCCAAAAGAATAGGATTTTTGGCAGACCATCCAAAGAACTTGGTAATTTTTAAGATTACCAAGGGTGTAAGTACTCATTCCTCTAGTAAAGATATTGCTTCCTATTTTGCATTTATTTCACAGCTTGAACCCAAAAATATTAAAGAAAAATGTAGTGATAATTTTTGGTTAGATGCTATGCAAGAGGAATTGAAGAAATTCGAACAGAATCAAGTTAAGGAAATTGTTCCCAAGCCCATTGATCATCCGATCTTTGGCACCCGCTGAGTATTTCAAAATAAACTGAATAAGAATGGATTAGTGACTCGTAACAAGGCTCGACTCCTAGCTCAAGGATACAATCAGGAAGAAGGTATCGACTACGATGAGACTTATACCCCAGTTGCGAGATTAGAATCCATTCATATGTTATGTACATTTGCATGTTTTCATAATTTTAAGTTATTTCAAATGATTGTTAAAAGTGCATTTTTGAATAGTTTTATAAAAGAAGAAGTTTATGTAGCTCAACCTCCAGGTTTTACTGATTTCAAAAATCCTGATTATGGTTTCAAGTTAAAGAAGGCATTATATGGTTTGAAATAAGCCCCTCATGCTTGGTACGATCGTCTAAGTTTTTTTATACTTAACAAAGGCTTTTCAAAAGGGAAGGCTGATACTACAATGTTTATAAAGTCTTCTAATAGCAATCTTCTTTTGATTCAAATTTATATAGATGATATCATTTTTGGATCTACTGATGAATCTCTTTGTCGAGAATTCACAAAGTGTATGCAGAATGAGTTTGAGATAAGCATGATGGGAGAGATGAAATTCTTTCTCGGAATGTAAATCAAATAAACTAACAAAATGACGTTTATAAATCAAGCCAAGTACACAAAAGTTTTATTAATGAAGTTCGATCTGGAAGCAGTCAAACCACTTGGCACTCCGATAGCAACTTCAACCAAGCTTGATATTGATGAACAAGACACACCTGTCGACATATGTAAGTATCGAGGTATGAATGGTAGTTTACTTTACTTAACTGCTAGTCGACCTGATATAATGTTTAGTGTTTGCTTGTGTGCATATTTTCAAGCCAATCCTAAGGAATCAAATTTGTGCGCAGTTAAGCGTATCTTCTAATACCCTAAAGGCACTTCTTCTGTCGGCTTATGGTATCCCAAAACCACGTTGTTTGACCTAAACGGTTATTTGGATATTGAGTTTGCTGTATGCAAAGTAGATAAAAAAAAGTACCAGCGGTATATGTCATTTTCCTAGGCAAAGCTTTAGTCTCTTGGTTTAGCAAGAAACAAAATTTTGTCGCATTATCAACAACTGAGGCTGAGTTTATCGCTGCCGGATGTTATCGTGCACAAATTTTGTGGATGAAGCAAACCATAGAAGACTTTGGCCTACTATACATACACATACCCATTTTTGTGACAATACTAGCACTTTCAATTTGACTAAGAATCCAGTATGTCACTCTCGCACTAAACATATCGACATTCGACATCATTTTCTTCGAGATCATAAATAAAATGTAGATATAAAGCTTGTATACATAGACACAGAGAATCAATTAGCTGACATCATCACAAGACCTCTAGCGGAAGATCGTTTCATTTATTTACGTCAAAAATTAGGAATTTTAGATGTCAATAATATTAATTAATTTTGTTTTATACAATTATTTTTTAATACTCAAAAACTATTTTTGAGACAAGCCAACAATCTGTCTGTCACCACGACTACGGTCGAAGCAAAGCGGTATTTAATTGTTCCCCGGTGAACTCCCATTAGCTGGGACAGTACCTCCACAGCTAATCTGAAACAGTCACTGTGTAACAAAAGTTAATTTGTAAAATAATATTAATTATATTAATTAAGATTTAAAATTATTAAACTTAGAATTAAATAATTGAAAGGTGTTTATGAAAAGGATGTGGCCCGCAAATTTTTTCTTTCAACTGCCTGTGAAATATTGTTTTTCTATTTATTATGTTTATATTTGTTCAAAGATTATTTCTTACGCATATATTGTGGGGGAGCTTCTCTATTTGCAATTATTTTGCTAAGTGACAACGGGGAGAAATATGATCTAACATCTATTGTAGGATACATGAACATTTTTTTAGGATACAGTATAATTTGCAATTTTAATCATCTTTCAAATCTTATCAATCAAAGATGTTATATCGGTCAAGATTTGTTAATTATCAAAATAGGGGAGATTGTTGGCCTATTGGTCATTGTCAAATCTGATTTTAATAATTGATCAAACTCTGTCTCAGTATAAGGGCTACTTAAAGAAGTTTTGGACTCTTGGAAACTGCCAGGGAATAGCTATCTGATCTTTTTACGACCGAAGCTGTGTTTGCCACTCGAGGTTGTATTTTTTTTATGCAATATAATTTTTATTTTTTATTGAGTCTAGGAATACATTGTACACGTAGTTGTACTGGCAAATAGGCTATCCTAAAAATATTTTCAAAAATATCCCATGTTTTAAAAAACAGCCCCTATTTACAAAAAGCTCCTAACTACTTAAAAGAATTTCAAAAAGACCAAAAATCAATTTGCAAAAACCCTGACTAAACCCTGACAGAACTCGGCCAGAGTTCGGCCCGAGTTCGGCCAGAGTTCGGTTAGTAGCCATTGTGTTTTGAACGTTTGAAAACTTGGTCTCCATACAGTTACGAATTTTTACAAGATTTGCTCATAGAGTTCTGTCTGAATTCTGTCAGTGTTCTGCCTTTGGAAAAACTATAAATAGAGAAAGATTTCGATCATTTCAGTACACCAATTCACTTTCATCTCTTCTCTCTGAAGCCTATTGTTCTATTCCAAATAGTTTTAAGCTTTATTTTTCAAATCCCAAGCCAGTTACAATCCTCTAGTCGATTTGCCAGTCCGGTATGGTCTATAAGCTTCAGAGGCATTATAATCAGAGGCTTTATTAAGAAAGACTCTTCACAATTAAAGTTGGTCGAGTACTTCGAATCAAAGCTCGTATTTGTAGAAGTTGCAAGGACTTTGTATGAAAATTTGTAGTTTATTCTAATAGTGGATTCAACTATAAGCTAGAGTTCTTCCGGCTGGACTAGTCCTCACAAGAGGGAAACCAGTATACATTACTGTCTTTGCATTTGCTTTCTAATCTATGCTTTTACATTATTTATTTGTGATATATACTGTCTCTGTGATCTTGCTGCTAACGTTTTAAATTAGCTATATTCTGCAGCCTACTCTATTCACCCCTTCTAGAGTATTGTGGTTTACAAATTTATTCCTACAGAAAGTTGAGAAAGCAAGAGAGTGAGATCCGTTTGAGAAGGGAACGGGAGAGAGGAGAGTACAGAGCGAGAGAGAGAGATTGAAACGAGGAGAAGAAGGAGAGGGCGGACGCACCTGTGGAACTCGGCGCAGTGGTTGTCTCGAGCACGGCAGAGGTCATCGACATGTGGGGACCGACGTGGAAGCGCAATAGAGGCCGACCATGGCACATCGGGCAGTGCGGGGGCTTCTCGTTAGGACAGTGGCATAGCCAAAAATGTGCACGAAGGAGCGGCAGCAATCGACGGGGGCGACAAGTAGAAGGAGGAGGAGGAGCGCGAAAGCAAGAAAGGGTCCTCCCTTCTACTTTTCATCTACTGATAGTGGTGGTGGTTTTTCGTGGGTTGGCCGGGGCTGGTCACTGTGATGGTAGTGGGTGGCCACTGGACGGGATGATGGTGGAGGTAATAGGTGGTGGTGTGTTTGGTGGATTGACGGAGTAGAGGGGACGAGACGTCAGTTGTCGTAGATAGGTCCGGGTGGGGGTTTGACTGCTGCAGCTGTCGCGGTGGCGGCCAGGTGGACGGGGGCATGGGAACCAAGGTGTTTGTCGAGTAGGCAGGGAGCGATCGAGGTCGACCGGTAGTAGGTGGGTAGGTGCGGGCGGATGAAGTAGTGGCCAGATCTGGTTGGGGCTGTCCAACCATAGAAAGAGGTTGGCTGTGGTGGTGGTTCGACGGAATCGACTATGGTGGGTGACAGAGTCGTGGGTATTGGCGATGAAGGATATGGACATAGGGCTAGATGCGGGGAGATGCTGGGGAAGACATGAGCTGTAGAAGTGGTGGTGGTGATGATTCGGGATGGCGTGATTGAACCGGAGAGTTGGTCGGGAAACAAGGCTGGTGATTTTGTAGCCATAGAAAGGTGCTACGGCCAGGAGGGTAGGGTTAGGATTAAGGTTTGCTAGGAATTGGCTGTGTCGGGTGTATCCAACATGATGATGGTGACGAAAAGATGTGTCTGGGTGTGTCGGATATGATAACTGCTTTGTACGTGTAATAATAAGAATATTGAAAATATACCTGGGATCGGACCCGAGGCCATTACGGCTGACACTATTGAGCTTGGACACGGACACAATGCACGACACTTTGGTAGAAAAATATGGGTTGTGAAATTTTCATGAGAAAGAGCAACGGGGGCTCTTCTTATACAGGAGGTGAAGGCCCCTAGTTGGATAAGGACTATGATCGTTTAAACACCTACAAGAGAAATTATAACTTAATTAAAATAAATTTAAACACAATTCAATAAAATCTATATCCAAATTTAAAACTAAGCTAAATCTTTTTTTAAACTTAAACTATCTATAATCATATTCCATGAAATAAATTTCTAATTTAAAGCATCATTAAAATAAACAAATTTCAAATTATCTTTTTTATAAATAATAAAAATATAATAATAATTAATTTTGAAAATCACAATAATGTTTAAATATTTGAAATACCTTCTTTTTGCAAATAATTATAATTAGTTTTCGAAAATCAAAAAATACATGAACTAAATTTCATGTACTCGTATGCAAATATACTATTTACAAAATATTATTTTTCTAAATAATTACTTATAGTTTTTCAATAAGTAAAATAGCATTTTTAAATAAATAAATAAATAAAGTTTGTGAAATTACGGCATGACGTATAAAAATATTTATCTGATACTATTTTTGAATAGTATACTTATTTAAATTAAATGGAGAAAGTTTATAATAAAAAAATTATATATATATATATATACATATATATAATATATATATATATATATATATATATATATATATATATATATATTTAGGGAAAAGGAACTTTATTGATGTATCAGGCACAAAATGCCGAAGCCTATACCAGTAACGCGCCGAACATAAAGAGGAAACAGAAATAAAAAGAGGCCAATAGGCAGCCACAGGTGCCTGGCCCAAGACCTATATTAAGCAAGCTGGCTCCAAAAACTGTCCGAAGACTGAGTGCAGCGCCTTCCGATCTTGAGAGTTTGTCGGATGGCTTCTCTGTTCAGTTGTAGGGAGGTGTATTTGTTTGCCATGAAATATAAAAGAACAGAATAATTATATCGGAGGACTGGACTTTTACTTCACAATACAAACTCGCTTGTACAAAGAAAGCATAGGGACAAAAACCTAGGTACAGCAATCTAAGTACAATTGTTTATTTTAGATTCTGGGGTTGACGGTAGAGGCACAGGAAAGCGTCGGCAGCTCTGCCTTACTCCTTGGACGATCGGATGCAGCCTTGGCTCCGAGGAAGAAATGCTCTCAGGATGCCCTCTGTGCGTGCCTTTGTCTCTCTGCTCTCTCTCTCTCTCTCTTCAAGTCTCTCAAGGTGCTCTGGTGCTCTTCCAAAAAGTCCGCCTTCGCAAGGGAATGGCACCTTGTTATTTATAGGAGTGGGATGCAATCATTAGGGTTTGCAATGATTGCCACCTTGATAAGTTGACAGTTAAGAAGCAATTAATCTGGGCCCTTCATTATGATTGTAGCAAATCTAGGTAATTAATGTAGATCGCATCAAATCTCTGTGGACAATTAATAATGATTGTCATAAATCTTCATGATTTGTTATGCCAAGCTCGGATCTCCCGCCACGTGTTCAATTTGCATGATTACAAATGATCTAATTTGATCCCAGTAATTATGAGGATGGCACTAAACCTGGTTGTTGGGATTTGTTGATGAATCTTGATCGATTTGATGCCACGTGTCCCATTATTATTATGCTGCTAGCTGTAGGGACGCGGAAAAAACTAATCTTCTGCCACTTGTCTTAACCACTAGCCACTTAGGAAATCTGAACTGCATGAGGATTGTTCCCTATTGAGCCGCATACGACTGGCCATGTGTGGAAATAATCTGAGCCATATGAGCGTAGGTGACCGCATGATGGATGGCTTCTCAATGAGCCGTATGAAGATAGTCTTTATGAGCCGCATAGGGTAGGCTCTGCCTGAACCGCATGAGGTGGCCTCTCCCTGAGCCACATGGGATGGCCTCTGCCTGAGCCGCATGGGGTGGCCTCTGCCTGAGCCGCATGCGACTGTCCACGTGTCAATGCCGCATGAAGGATTTTGGGGTTTTGTGTCAGAGATTTCCTTCGTTTCCCTAGGAGTCTACTATTATGATAGGGTCTTTATGGCAGCTTTATGTCAGAGCCGTCAGTTCTCCTTTATGTCAGAGCATTAAATAGGACCTTTACTTAATGGCTAATTGCAGGAGCGAACCGCAGCAGGCCACGTGGTGTTTGCTTGAGCCGCATGTCCAAGTTGGTGACTTTTGAACCGCATGATGCTCTTGAGCCGCATGAAGCTCGTCTATTTTTGAACCGCATGGGTTTTCCTGTTCTGAGCCACATCGGCAATCATGCTCTTTTCCATGCTTCTACAAGACCCCTTTCAAAGTTTTCAATTTGCAAAATTGAAATACTTTGAATAGAAGCATGGTCATGTAAAAATTCTTCGAGCCGCATCGGATGTTCGGGCCGCATGAATGTCTTAGCCGTATGGCCTCCTCAGCCGCATGGCCATCTGAGTCGCGTGGCCTATCTGAGCCGTATAGATCTCCTTGCCACGTCTTTATGTCACGTGTGCAAATCTTTACGTTGATGGCCTTTGATTTGCTGTCAGATTTAAAGCCGCTTTTTGGGGCAGGATCCCAAGAGTTTAGTCTTGAATAGTCGGATCGCCTTGATAACCGAAGAGTCGGTTCATTGCACATAGATCGATGCGTCGGTCTATGGGCCTCGTCTATAAATAGCAGCGTGATTTTTGGAAAGAAGACTCATTTACTTTCTGCTCTTGCCCTAGCTTTCTTGTCATCATCTTTCTTTTTTGATCATCAGCAATGGCTCCCAAGTCCTCCAAGGTTGCGGCGAAAGCTGCTGCGAAGGATAAGGGTGCGACTTCAACGTCGACTGTGGCACCCGAAGCTCACTCCGACGTTCGTCCTGCTGTTAAGGGTAAGGATTTGGAAAAGTTATATTCTGCGAAACCCTAACAACGGCTTTGTTGTATACTTTATGCGTAAGCCTTTAATGCAAACTGTTCGAATTTGTATGGGCCGCATACATATCCCATAACCGAGCCGCATGGGGATATACCCCATGTTCGAGCCGTATAGGATTTGTCTTAGTGGGCCGCATGAGCACTTCGTAAACCGAATCGCATAATGGTCTGTCGATCAGATTCGTATGAGTCCCTCTGAATCGAGCTCGTATAAGCTCGTGTAAATTGGGCCGCCTGAGGCTGTGCTGCATCGAGATGCATGAGCTTTCATTTTGGACTGTGCCGCATAAGGCTCTGACTATCTTTTGACTTTGTTTCTTTTTTTATCTTTGATTCTTGCAGCAACCCTGCCGAAGGCTGATATCATTGTGAAGGAAGAGTTGCTGCCCCCTTTCAAACATGAATCATCGTTTGTTAAGGAGGAGGTAACACAGGCAACGGAGGAACAGAAAGGAGAGCTGGCGTCCATTGCTGTAAAGGAGGAGCCCCAGTCTGACGGCGGTAGTATTGAAAGTTCCGATCCTCCTATTTCGGACGAGGATCTTGCTCAAGTACATCCGTCATATGCAAGATGGTTGAGGGATTGGTATATGCGTCCCCGCAACTAGGATTCGTGGGCTCTCACAAATGTCCATCTTTGTTTTGATACTTCTGTCTATCTTTAGTTGCGGTTTATGTCTTGCTTCTTTTGGCCATCAATGCAATCTTTTTCCTTCTTGTCTGAATGAAATAATAGAGAATTTTTCTGGCTTGCTCATGATATATAGTTATGTGAATGTAACTGATTTTGAACAGAATACATTCGATCTGTTCTTTGCTTGTAGTAGTTGCCCCAATAGAAGACTTTTTGTGGACCTATTATCCTTGGCGTACCCCGGTTCTGGGTACGAATAATAAGTTAGGAGAGAACCAACATACTTACTCAGAGGTAATGAGGACATGGCAAGTATGGGGGTTTTACTGCGGAGTCTTCCTACTCAGAGGTAACGAGGACATGGCAGGAGTGGACTCAACGGAGGATATTTGTGGTCAACAGAGGACATTTGTGGACCTATTATCCTTGGCGTACCCTGGGTTTTTTTTTAGTACAGATAATAAGTCGAGGGTGGACCAATATATTTACTCAGAGGTAATAAGGACATGGCAAATATGAGGGTTTCTTCGATGGAGCCTTTCCACTCAGAGGTAATGAGGATATGGCAGGAGTGGGATCCATGAAGGGGTACATAGGATGACTCAGAGGTAATAGGGCCATGGAAGTTCTATGTAGAGGGGTGATTTGTTTTTGGCGAAAGTGAAACGACTCAGAGGTAACATCGACGTGGTCGTTTTAAAAATTTGTGGATCTGTTACTCTTTTTGTGCACTGAGAGTGCGGATAGTGGATCATGAGGGAGGAGCTCTTTCAGAGAAATAAGTTCAGAGGTATGGTCATACATGACTTACTATCCGAAAGAGTGACCGGAATGTAAGTTCAGAGGCACCTGCGGGTACATAACTCGATAATCTGGAAGATTGTGAATGTGAGTTCAGCGGTACCGGAGGGTACATGACTCGGCAATCTAGAATTTGGAGAATGTGTGTTCAGCGGTACCGGAGGGTACATGACTCAATAATTTGGAATTTGGAATATGAGTTCAGCGGTACCAGCGGGTACATAACTCAATAATCTGGAATTTGGAATATGAGTTCAGTGGTACCGGCAGGTACATAACTCAATAATCTGGAATTTGGAATATGAGTTCAGTAGTACCCGCGAATACATAAATCAATAATCTGGAATTTGGAATATGAGTTCAGCGGTACCAGCGGGTACATAACTCAATAATCTGGAATTTGGAATATAAGTTCAGTGGTACCAGCGGGTACATAACTCAATAATCTGGAATTGGGAGAATGTCGTTTAGACATAATATTTCTTCAGGAACTTGTCGTTGACGGGCAACATGAGCAAGTCTCTATTTTGTTTTGTGAGGCGGTAAGCACCGTTGGAGAATACGGCCTCAATGATAAATGGACCTTCCCATTTTGGCTGGAATTTGCCAGCGGTTTTGTGAGTCATGACCATCGGCCTCCGAACTGCCAGAACGAGATCGCCCACTTGGAATGTTCTAATTTTAACCTTCTTGTTAAAGGCTCCGGAGATGCGTGCTTGGTAAAGCTCGATCCGTTGTTGAGCCAAGAGGCGCTTTTCATCTAAGGCCTCCAACTCTTGTAACCGGCGACGATAGTTATCGTCTGTCGTCAATTGGTAAGTGAGAGCGACGCGGAGCGAGGGTATTTAAGTTTTCAATAGGAGAACTGCCTCACTCCCGTACACCAGGGAGAATGGTATGTTCCCTATGGCTGTTCGGACAGTGGTACGGTACGCCCATAAGCATTCACCAAGCTTCTCGTTAGAGTCGCGTTTGTTGGACGATACCAACTTTATGAGAAGTTTGATGATTATTTTGTTGAATGCTTCTACCAACCCATTCGCTGCTGGGTTGTATGTCGTTGAAGCAATATCTGGATGCGATGCTTGTCGTAGAACCGATAGAAGGCATAGCTTGCAAACTGCGGACCATTATCGTGGATGATCCTTCGGGGCAGTCCAAAGCGGTAGATAACGTGATGCTTGAGGAAGCTGATCACGTTTGAAGTCTTTACTTCTGCAAACGGAACAGCTTTCGCCCATTTGGAGAAGTAATCTGTGATGGCAAGTATGAAGCGATGTCCTCGAAAAGAAGGAGGAGCGATCGGACCAATGATATCCATTCCCCATGCTTCGAATGGCCAGGATGCCACTATCGGATGTAGAAATTCGGATGGCTGGTGGATGAAGTCCGTGTGGACTTGGCAGGCTTTGCACTTTCTTGCGTAGTCTATCACATCTGCTACCATCGTGGGCCAGTAGTAGCCCATTCGACGAAGACAGTCTTGCAATTTTGGGCCAGGCTGATGGGCCCCGCAGACATCGTCATGAGCTTCGCGTACGGCTTCTTTGGCTTCTGCGTTTGACAGACATCTAAGCAATAATCCATCGTAGGATCGACGATACAGTATTTTTGTCTCTGTATCGTAGAATAATCTGATAGAACGCCTTCTGATAGAGGTGGCTTCCTTTGGGTCCTCCGGCAGAATATCGTAGACTACGAAGTCAATGAATGGTTGTCTCCAGTCTTGTGCTTTGTCGATCGTCTAAGCAGAATAACTCGCCACAAATTGAACATTATTCTTGGGACTGACCAGTTCATGGCCTATCACATCTACCGATTGATGAGCATAGTTCGAAACCGCTAGGGAAGCGGCAAGGCTAACTAAGGCATCGGCTTCGATATTTTGGAGTCTGGGGATGTGTTCGATCAAGAACCCTTCAAATGACGAGATGATGTTGATTGCTATTTGGTGATAGGGGATCATGTCTTCATGGCGAACCTCGTATGAACCCCGGATCTGATTGACGATTAACTGTGAATCGCCGTATGCTTCAAGATATTCTACCCCCAGCTCTCTTGCAAGATGAAGACCAATGACTAAAGCGTTGTACTCGGCCACATTGTTAGAGCAGGGTTCTGTGAGGGAGTAAGTATGATTGATCACTAATCCGGAAGGAGAAACCAGCACCACCCCGACTCCGACGACGATGTTGCCCTTAGTTTCGGTCCTTGAGGCGCCGTCGAAGAACATCCGCCATATATCATCGTGAGAGGCCGCATGCGAGTCGGCAACCTCATCTAGGATATCTTCGTATATCTGGCCGACTTCGGGCCTGGGTGGGCTGCTAAAAAGTCTGCCAGAGCTTGACCTTTAACAGCCTTTTGTGGGATGAAGATCATATGGTAGGGGGACAGTAATATTATCCATATAGTGAGGGGAGAGCTGAGTACCCATGGTTTAGTCATGAGGACCCTGAGGGGGTTGACTCGTGATATCACATGTATGGTTTGCCCCGTGACATAGTGTCGCGTCTTTTGAATGGCGAACACCAGGGCTAGGCATTCCTTCTCTACGATGGTATATCGGTGCTCTGGCCCGATCATCATTCGACTGAGGTAATATATAGCTTGCTCATGGCCTGCATCGTGGTTTTGTGCTAGCAGAGCGCCGAGGGAATGCTCCATTGATCGTACATATAGTAAGAATGGTTTTCTAGCAACCGGGGCAACCAGAACTGGAGGGTTCGACAAATATTTTTTATTCTGTCGAAGGCACGCTAAAATTCTTGGTCCCATACGAATGAGACGCCCTTCTTCATGAGATAGGTGAATGGCTGACAATGCCCGGAGAGATTGGAAATGAACCTTCTGATGTAAGCTAACCGCCCTTGGAGGCCTCGAAGTTCTCGAAGATTTCTCGGGGGACTCATCTCCATGATTGCCTTTGTCTTCTCAGGGTCTACGTGGATACCCTGGGAGGTGATGATGAAACCCAGGAATTTTTCGCTGGATACGCCCAAGAAGGATTTTGTGGGATTCATCTTCAAATTGTGCGCTCGTATTAGGTCGAATACCATCCTCAGATCCTGTAGATGGTCTCCCTTATAGCGACTCTTGACGGCGATATCATCAACAAAGCACTCCACAGTCTTGCGCAAGTGGTCTCTGAAGATAATACTCATGGCTCTTTGATATGTGGCACTAGTATTCTTTAAACCGAAAGGCATGACTGTTAGCAGTATGTGCCAATCGGTGTTCGGAATGATGTATGCTTTTCGTCATCAGGAGACATCTTGATTTGGTTGTACCACGAGAAACCATCCATGAATGACATGCGTTCGAAGCCGCATGTGTTGTCAATCATGATGTCTTTGATAGGGAGGGGGAATTCATCTTTAGGACATGCCTCGTTCAGATTGTGGAAGTCGATGCAGATTCGAATCTTCCCATTCTTCTTGAGGACCGATACTATGTTGGTGACCCAGTCCGGATGTTGTTCTTCACGAATGAAGCTGCTGGCTATCAGTTTGTTGACTTTGGCTTCGATCGCATCCATGATGCCCGGGCGGAAGCGTCGCTGTTGTTGTTTGACCGGCTTTACATCTGGCCGAATGTTGAGCTTGTGGAGGGCAACCTCGGGGTTTAGTCCTGGCATGTCTTTATAGCTCCAGGCGAACACATCAATATATTCTTTGATAAATTCCAGTAGCGATTCTCGCTCATCGTTTGTCAGGCCTTTACTGATGAAGATTGGTTTTGGAGAAGATTCGTTGCCGAGGTCGACCTGTATAACCTCATCTTCAGTAGGAGGTTCTCTCTGTTCGAACCGCTTTTCCCATTGTGCATCCAGCTGTTGGGCCCACGGCTCTAACTCGAGGATTTCAAGAATATCTTTATCTTAATCGTAAGCGTCGGCGATTGCCATATTGACTGACAGGACTTATCTGAATACATCTCCGATGCTGGCATCCGAATCAGAATTTGGTGACCCGGTTGAATATAAATGCCAGTCGTATTCCTCATCTGAACTTTCAGGGGTCATTGCGGGCGTAAGTACCCTAATCCACATCGGGTCTTACTGTAGTAGTCCCGTGGTTTGCCAGACGGGACTGGTGGCTTTAAAGGTAATCGTCGACCAGTGCCGTAGTTTAAGCCTGGCATAGTCTCCAGATTATACTCCTATTTTTGCATGAGGTATTTGGATTGGGGGCTATAAAGATACAGAGGCAGTCTTCCGGCATCGGATTCGAGATCGACCTTCTCTTTGGTGAAGGACTGTGGATCATCCTTTTGGCCGAAGATGATTGGATGGTCCCCTCCCTCGATTATGCGGTAAGCATCTTCCACTGGAGTAAGCTGGTTTGCGGGGTAAACATTTGTCACCTGTGTGTGTAAGTGAGTGCCTATACCGTGTTCCATAGCATACATTGAACAAAGCTTATTAAGCTCAAGGTAGTTCAAAGATAGCCCTTTATTGATGAAGTAAGATATCTTTTCTAGCAGGAATACATCATCTGCGGAGGAAACATCAGTGTGGGCAGCCACAAACTTGGCCAGTTTCGATTCTTCTTCGGCCACCTACTGTATAAATAAAGGCTGAGAGGATGACCTGGGCAGCTTGAATATCAAGGGTTCTGTTGGTGGGGCCGAACGTGGAGTTGTTGGCAAACTAGCGACCCCCAGTTTGGTACTCGATGCTGGACGGGGAGTTGTTGGCTCGCTAGAAGCCCCAGACCTTGTATCGAGGTGACGATTCTTCTTGGGAAGGCGTATCGTCATTGGCTTGTCGGAGGGGTTGAGCTTTTCCGTTTGTGGTTGGCCGACTCTTGGCAGTCTGATTGTCAGTGGCTCCGTTGTGGTCTTGGCGCTTGGCTGGACCTTGGCAGCCGGATTATCATTTGCTCTTCTTGTGCCGAGAGGCTGATTGCGTCCTTATGAAGAGCGGCCGTAAGGGGTGTGGACTTGCCAGGTTTGCGAGCTTGGAGGTGGCTCGTCAGGGGTTCTTCTGATCCTGAGACCGTCTCAGTTCGAGCTTGTACATCTTCATCCAGGTACCTTTTTGACTTCTCGTATAGGCAGGAGTCTAAGTAGTAGGATTCGACCCCTTTGAGGGAATCGATGTCGGCAAATTCTGTCCTCACGAAGCCGTGTTTGTCGACATACTTGAAGTACTGGTGTAGCCTGGAAGGAACGATCATGTAATCGTATATCCAAGGGCCCCCCAAGAGGATATTGTAGGAAGTGTCCGTATCTATGACGTAACAGGTTACTTCTGACTGAAGTTCGCCGATTTGGCACTTCAAGCGAATCTTTCCAATTGGGTAGCTCATGCCCGAATTGAAACCGCTGATGGCGGTGCTTGTTGGCATTAGGCGATGCATAGAAATACGAAGATGATGTAACAGACCCTTCGGGATGATGCTTATGGAAGAGCCAGGATCAATGTGCATCCGATCCACCTTTACGTCACCGATGTATCCAGTGTAGTATAACGGGCGATCGTGCAGGTTGGTCTTAATGAGCATATCTTGCGGAGTGAAGAAAATATTGGGCATCACTCCTGTGCAAGCGCTATCTTGGAGATTTGCAGGCGAGCTCTCTCTTGTGAGGTTGACCTGAGCCAGATAGGCATCGGCATTCTGGAGTGCATCGCTCAAAACCGTGCGAACATCCTTTGAGAGCCTCAGGAGCTCGTATAATGACAATTTGGCCGGTGTGTTGGCCAATTGCGCCAGGATGTCGAAGTTGTAGGGCCTCTCCAGTCCCTGAGGTGCCTCTTTTCGGAGGGATTTGTTAAAGCGAGTCTCCTTCGGGCTAGGCTTGGAGGCTGAGAAGGTCCTGGAGTGTCAGTAGTAGCTGGCTGATGATCTTCAGCCGAATTATCAGCCACAGATTGGGATTGTGCCCCAGACCGGGTAATGACAGCGTGACTTCTTCGACGTCTGCCAAAATTGTGCGGCAGGATCTGATTTTTTCACTCTTCTTCTTGCAAATGGAAGGTGGTATGGACTGAGTCGCCACAAGTACCAGGTCCGGATGGACCCACATGACCTTCCCTCATGATGTGGTGAGGGATACTAGACCAGTAGCCTGATCTCGAGGAGGTGGAAGATTAGCAATCTCTATTGTCGCCCGAGGGTTGGGTATCACGCCGTCTTGAGTCTTTATTGGAGGAAAGCTGTCGAATTATACGGACACCATGATGGCTGCCACGGTTACCTCCTCGAAATCGATGGCCAGAGCCTTCGAGTCGATGATATGTTGGATGTATCGTTTCAATTGGTAGCAGTCGTGTGTAGTATGGTGGACGTAGCGGTAGTAATGGCAGTACTTTGGGCCCTCCATTTCTACCGGCCGAGGTTCCCATCTTGGTGGAGGGAGATGAATTCTATCTCCTTGTATGAGCATGTCCAAGATGGGCTTGACATGACCGTCTTCGAAGGAGTAGGTCATTTGCGGCCATTGTTTGTCTGCAGGTTTTGACTCAGGTTGCTGGGCTGTGTCGGCCACCATAGCCTGCTTGCCCTTGTTGTCCCGATTGTTGGAGGAGTTACCACCATTATTGTTGTTGGTATTAGGGTGCTTGCCCTTATCCTCTCCCTCCGAGATGTGCAATCCCAGTTGGTGATCCTTCTTCAACCGTTCTTCGATGCTAGTGCCACTGATGATAAACATCTTTCAGTCCTTAAATTGACTTTCGCCCATCCAGAGACTTATTGTTGTGAGCAATCTCTTTTGGAAAATTTTAATCAAGGAGGAATCCGGGTTACCAGACGGCAACTTCATTACGGTTTGGCAAAACCGCTCAATATAGTTCCTTGTCAGCTCCTTCTCCCCTTGAACGACGTCCATAAGTGTGGACATCGTTACGTCTTGTCCTACTTCATAGAATCTCTCTAAGAACATGCGCTTGAAGCTGGCGAAGGAGTGGATGCAGTTGTCTGACAGGTTGCGATACCAGTCAAAGGCGACCACTTCCAATGCCCCAATAAATAATCGTGTAAGGATGGCATCATCATGGGGCAGATGGTCGATGGTGACCTCGAAGTAAGTGATGTACCAACTTGCGGAGGTCTTGCCATCATAAGGATTGATGTTGAACGGCTTATATCTTGGTGGAAAGGGGATATCCCTCCATGCAGCAGGGTATGGTTGCCGTATCCTGAGGTCTTGGCAGTTTTTTCGGGCGTGAAACATGGCTCTGAGCTCCTGGACCTCTCTTCTTGCCTCCCTGGCCTCGTCTGCAGCGGTAGGAGCCGACATTTCGGGAAGATTATTGCCCGGGTTCGGTGCCGTTGAGTTCGAGGCTGCATTGACCGCGGGACCCAAGTTTGTCTGGCCAGACGTCCCTCCTTGCAGAGTAGGGAGGGCTGCTTTGATCTCGTCCACCGATTTGACCAAAGTGTGCAGTATGGCCTCCAGAGTGTCGATGTGTTGGCGATCACTGGAGCCATTCTGTTCGTCGTTTGTCATGAATGCCGTCCTGACATGAGTAGAAGTGGAAGGGACGGTGGATGACGTACACTCCGAATCATACCCCTGTAACGAGAAGTCATCGGGGTATGTAGGAATTTCTTCCTCTGGTTCGGACTCAGAAGGAACAGTATCCCCAGCTTCCGAGTTTACCTCGTCTTGGGAATTATGGACGTCCTCGGGGACGTCGGGATTTGCTGCATCTAATGGGAGAGTTGTTTCCCCCAGCTCATCTTCTTGGAACATCGGATTATCGTAGAGGTTCGGAGGAGAGCTACCCCCAGTTCCAGCAACCCCCAGTGATGTGGACGATGAATCTTCCACTGTAGCAGATTTTGTCTTTGAATGTGTACCTTAGAAAACTCCGGTGGTAGGCAACCGCTTAGACGACAGTCTCTTAGTCATAGTGATTGAAATCTTCGGGCTGGAAACGTTTGCCTTCTTCCCTCTTCCATCGGCGAGGATTTTCTGAGCAAAGTTGCATGAGGCGACGGGAAGTGCCTCATCCTCTGAACATGGTTGTTGCAGTCTTTGGAAGACAGACTGCCGGTCTTCTCGTACCGTCGCATTATTGTAACAGCAGTTGACGATGAATTGGGTGCAGTGACGTCCGTGGGAGAACTCTTTGGACCTCGAGGCCTCTTTTCTTTCCTTGCTCTTATGGAGGATAGCCTCACGCAAGTCAGATGGGTCCGGTACGACCATGTTTGCTCCCTGGATTTTAGGAGACTTTTGGGAACCACCCTGTTCGTTTATCGCCGGGGGCTGGACTCGAGTGGTTCTTTACAACTTCCCATCAGAGGCCCGTATAACAGTATGTGGAACGCTCGGATGGTCAGAGGTCGGGCCAGCAAACTGAGCTTGCCAAGCTCGTGCTGCCTTAGACTTCTTAGTGCGTGAGGGCACATAGTAGGAAGAGTCTTAGTGGTGCTGGAGAGAGTCAGACAAGTTTTCTCGGGAGCACGAGAGATCAGGAGCATAGGAGAGGCGATCGAAGACTGAGCCTCGTGGAGCAGGCGGCATACGGCTGGAATCAACAATCTTTATGCGGCTGACAGTCGTACCCGCATGGGCTTTCTTCATGCGGCTGAAAGTCTCAGCCGCATAAGTCTTCTCCATGCGGCTGGGAAGCCTGGCCGCATGAGTGTTATGCATTCGGCTGGCAGTTTCGGTCGCATGGTCATCATACATGCGGCTGGCAAGTTTGGCGGCATGAGTCTTCGTCTTGTGGCTAGTGCCTTTGTTCGGCTTCTTCCTGGAGCACATAGAACCACTCTTTGCCCCTGTAAGTCCAGCATCGTAGTGCTTTCCTCTGCCGGACTTGGGGACAGCAGAGTCTTCTATGGCTTGAAGTGGGGCCGCATGAGAGTTGCCTTCGCCGTCTTGGACAGCAGAGAGTGCTCCGTCTAGAGCTTGGGAAGGAGCAAATGATTTTGGCCTCCACTCTCTGCGAGCCTTCTTTGTGCGGGTTCGCTTCTGGACCGGGCCAGCGCTTCCGTCGGAGAGCATTTCTTTAAACGCCTGTTGGTCGAAGCGGACGACCATCTTCTGTTGTGTGGAGCCAAGTTTGGCTGTATCCGATTGCGTCACCAACTCCTCAGCCGTAGAGAAGTTTGTCCCCAGCAGAGTCGCCATCGTGTTTGCCATAAAATATAAAAGAACAAAACAATTATATCGGAGGACTGGACTTTTACTTCACAATACAAACTCGCTTGTACAAAGAAAGCCTAGGGACAAAAACTTAGGTACAGCAATCTAAGTACAATTGTTTATTTTAGATTCTGGTGAGTGATGGTAGAGGCTCGGGAAAGCGACGGCAGCTCTGCCTTACTCCTTGGACGATCGGATGCAGCCTTGGCTCCGGAGAAGAAATGCTCTCTGGATGCCCTCTGTGCGTGCCTTTGTCTCTCTGCTCTCTCTCTCTTCAAGTCTCTCCAGGTGCTCTGGTGCTCTTCCAAAAAGTCCTCCTTCGCAAGGGAATGGCACCTTGCTATTTATAGGAGTGGGATGCAATCATTAGTGTTTGTAATGATTGCCTCCTTGATAAGTCGGCGGTTAAGGACCAATTAATCTGGGCCCTTCATTCTGATTGTAGCAAATCTAGGTAATTAATGTAGATTGTATCAAATCTCTGTGGGCAATTAATGATGATTGCCATAAATCTTCATGATTTGTTATGCCAAGCTCGGATCTCCCGCCACGTGTTCAATTTACATGATTGTAAATGATCTGATTTGATCCCAGTAATTATAAGGATTTTACTAAACCTGGTTGTTGGGATTTGTTGATGAATCTTGATCGATTTGATGCCACGTGTCCCATTATTATTATGCTGCTAGCTGTAGGGACGTGGGAAAAACTAATCTTCTGCCACGTGTCTTAACCACGAGCCACTTAGAAAATTCGAACCGCATGAGGATTGTTCCCTACTGAGCCGCATAAGACTGGCCATGTATGGAAATGATCTGAGCCGCATGAGCGTAGGTGACCGCATGCTGGGTGGCTTCTCAGTGAGCCGCATGAAGATAGTCTTCGTGAGCCGCATAGGGTAGGCTCTGCCTGAACCGCATGAGGTGACCTCTCCCTGAGCCGCATGGGATGGCCTCTGCCTGAGCCGCATGGGGTGGCCTCTGCCTGAGCCGCATGCGACTGTCCACGTGTCAAGGTCGCATGAAGGATTTTGGGGTTTTATGTTAGAGTATTAAATAGTGCCTTTACTTAATAGCCAATTGCAGGAGCGAACCGCAGAAGGCCACGTGGTGTTTGCTTGAGCCGCATGTCCAAGTTGGTGACTTTTGAACCGCATGATGCTCTTGAGCCGCATGAAGCTCGTCTGTTTTTGAACCGCATGGGTTTTTCTATTCTGAGCCGCATGGGCAATCATGCTCTTTTTTATGCTTCTACAGTATTGTCGTCCTTCATATTTGTATTTATTCATATTCTTCTAGAGTACCCAAATGCCTGCGGCTGCGATGATCTGATGTCCGTGAGAGGTTCCCCAGTTGGCGAGGAGATCGTTGAAGCCCTCGGCCCTGTAGACCAGTCCACAATAGCACGATAGGCATTTCCAGAGATGAGCGGCCAGGTCTCCGGACAGCAGAATGTGTTCTGAGGTTTCTGGGTGGTGCGAAATGCAATAATGGCATTTAGAGGCGAGGCTGAAGCCTAAGGTGGTGAGGGAGTCGTCAGTGGGTAGCTTTTTGCGGTGTGCTCGCCAGACCAGTGCCGACCATTTGTTGGGGATGCATGACTGCCACAAGGAAGCGATCAACGAAGACGGCACAGTGATGCCTCTCACCACGATCCTTGCTGAGGCCAAAGTAAAAGTGCCGTCGGTGGTAGGAGACCATCTCCAGCAATCAGGAAGGTTGCTTATTTGTATCTCGACGGCGGTCAGGGCGTCCGTCGCCGTCGGTCCCATCCAATCGTTGATCCGGTCCCACCTCTACCCCAGCTAGGAGTCCTACAGGTCGCGGATCTTGCAATTGGGTAGGGCATTCGAGGAAAGCTGGACGATCGCATCATCCAGCCAGCACTCTTGTCGCAGCAACGAGTAGTCGTTGCCAAGTTACAGGCGAATAAAGGGTTCGACGAGGTGCCGACCGTACAGGATACGGCGCCACGAAACAGAGGAGCGATTGTTTGCGACGGCCGTCGCGGGGTGGGAATGTTGAAATTATCTAGCCTTCATGAACCGAGTACAGATGGAGTTATCTGTACAGAGTTTCCCCCATAACTTCATTGAGCAGGCGTCAAGGATGTGGGATAATTTGTAAAAGCCTAGACCCCCCCTCCTCTGTAGGTTTGGCTATTGATTCCTAGCTAGCCCAATGGTGCTTATCCTTACCGTCTTTGTGTCCAGAAGAAGCTGGCAAAGAGTGATTCTAACGAAGACAACACCTTCTTAGGGGGGCACAAACCGCCAGGGTGTAGATTGGAATGGAGGACAAGACATGTTTAATGAGGATCATCTTTTTGTCCGGGGACAGGGTCGCATTGTGCCATCCTGCGATGTTGTTCCTGATTTGTTTACTAGACCGTCAAAGTTGCTCGAATTAGATTGGCCATATACCAGTGGGTATCCCAGATAGGAGAACGGCGGGTACGCGATGGAGAAGGAGGTCAGGTTGGCGAGAGTAGCCGAGTGGTTCCTTTCGGCTTTGTGATGGGTGTAGATGATGCTTTTGTCGGGGTTGACACGTTGAACGGAGCATCTTGTGTATTTTTTGAGAGTTCTGCTGGCCACCTCCACCGACCCGATGTCATCGAAGGAAAAGATGTGGATGTCGTCGTCATACACTAGATGAGTAATTAAGGGGCAACCAGTGGTGGTATGATAGTGGTAGAATCTGGAGATATTTGGCATGTTATTCAGGTGTCTGCTAAGAGCTTCGACCGCTATGATAAAACTGGTGGAGGAAAGAGGGTCTTTCTAACGAACCCCATGGCTAGACTAGAAGAAGTCGTCGGCCTGCCCTTTGATGATGGTGGAGAAACAAGAGTTGCTGATGGATCTGAATATGATGTCTATCCAAATTTCTGAGAACCCAAAAGCCCTGAAGACCCATATCATGAATTGCCAGTCTAGCCGGTCATAGGCTTTCTCCATGTCGAGTTTGAAGGCCACGTTCCCACCCCTGGACGGGAATTTCATGCACGTTATCATTTTTTGGGCAAGAAAGATGTTGTCGGTGATGTTTCTCCCAGGGACGAAGCCGCTTTGTTCTCAGAGATAATTTTTGGAAGAATAATGGACATGAGGGTCACGATGATCTTGGAGATTATTTTATTGGTGAAAGTGCATAGGCTGATTAGTCTGAAATCTCTGAAGGACTCTAGGTTGTCTTTTTTCTGGGATGAGGATAAGGTTGGCTCGAGAGATGGATTTGGGGTAGCTCGTGCCTTGAAAAAAAGCAACTGCGGCCACAAGAAAGTCCGAATCAATGACGTCCCAGCAGGATCAGAAGAAAACTCTGGATAACCCATCAGGGCTGGGTGCGTTGTGGGCGTCAAGAGCCCACACAGCGGACTTGATCTCCTTTGAGGATGGAGGGGTCAGGAGCTGCGCGTTGTCACACTCGTTAATCAGATTGGGGACCTTAGCCAGGAATGCTTCGTCTTTAACGATGGCGTCTTTGGAGAATAATTTTGTGTAGAAATTAGCAGCTGCAGCCTGGATGCTTTGTTGGTCTTTGAGTAAGGTGTCGTTATCATCGGAGATTGGGTGCAGGTTCAGTTGGTTTCTGTGGCCTTTAACGCAAGCGTGGAAGAAGCTGGAGTTCTTGTCGCCCTCTCCCTCCCAGGTCAATCTGGCTTTCTGCTTCCAAAATTTAGTCTCTACTTTCAACCGAGAGTTGAGTAGGGCTTTGGTTTGGTTTAGAGCGGCGCAAGCTTCCTCGAAGGGGTCCGAGGTGAACCGGATCTCGGCCCGAGTGACATCAACTTACGCATTCTTCATTTCTTGGAAGATGTTACCGAAGGCAAGTTTGCTCCAGGTGGAGAGCGCGCCTCTAGTTGCCTGTAGTTTGGTGGCCACGTTGGCAAGGGGGTCGAGATGGCTTGCTGAGATCCAGGCAGATGCCACTATGGTTCTGAATTGAGGGTGGTAGCTCTAGAAGTCTAAGATTCGGAAGGGTTTCTTGATGCCATTGGATTTGCTGCTGATCTCAATGAGGAGAGGGGAGTGGTCTGATTCAATGGAGTTGAGGTGAGATAGGTTGGAGATGAGATCCATGTCGGACCAGAGGTTGTCGATCAAGGCCCGGTCTAGGCGAGAGTATTGTCTTCGGGCTCCTTCCAGCATGTTGCACCATGTGAAGGCATTCCCAAAGAAGGGGAGGGAGGACATGTTGGCGTTGAAGATAAAGGTGTGGCCACGGCTGGCTGGGAGAGACGCCTCCTAGATTTTTCTTCTCTGCACGAGATTGTGTTGAAGTCTCCTAGGTAGAGCCATGGAGGGTTGTTGAGGAGGAGGTGCGTGTTCGACAGGGTGTCCCAGAGGAGCTTGCGTTCGGTGAGATCACAGCTACCGTGGACCGTAGAGAGGAGGAATCAGGATGGGAAAGTAGGATGTTCCAACCAGCAGGAGAGCGCCTGTTTGGAGTCGTGGACGATGTCGAACTTGCATTCGACGGAGAAGAGGATCCATATGTCGTGGCATCCGGCAACAGCGGACGTGAACCCAAGTTGAAGCTGGATGGATTTGACTTTTCTTTGAGGGATTTTGGGTTCGATGGTAATTAAGATATCTACCCGGTGCGTTTTCTTGAGGCTAATTAATCTGCTCAAGGTGGGCTTATTGGCCATTCTTCTAGAGGATGTTAAGCATCGGACAGGGTGCTGGAGGGGAGGGTGTTGAGCTTTGTGGATGATCGAGTGGTCATGGCCTTGGGCTCTTGGGGGTGTTTTTTCTTCTTGTTGTGGCAGGTTTTAGGAGCTGTCGAGGTAGCTGTTGTGATGGCTTCTGACGTCTTGACCAGGGCATGAGAGGAGGTACCTGCTTCCCCCGATTGTAGTGAGGCATCGTCTGATTTTAATTCGGATAGTACGAAAAGAGGGTTGCTGGGATCGAGGAATCCGACATCCTTGGCTTGTTGGAGTCTGTCTGTGGGAACGAGGCCGAACGCCTCCAGGATGTCTGAAGGGACGCTTCCATCGTGGGGTGAAGGAACACTGTTCTTTGCTAGTGATGGGTGTAAGATCAGAGCCATCTGGTTCTCTTCCTCGCTGACCAGAGAGGTGACACCGTCTGGTTGCTGGGCTGGTGCTGGTTCCCTAACGGCGGTAGGGGTTCTGTCAGGCTGTTGGCTCGCTTGGGCGACATCTGGCAGGGGGTGAGTATATCGAACTTTTTGTCGAGGGAGATGGCCGGTGGATCAATAGGAGCATTGGCTTTAGCAGACAGGGTGGGGCTGGGGAGCCGTCGCTGTCGTCGAAGTAGGAGTGAGAGTTGGGGAGGGGGAGAATAGGGGCAGGGGAAAAGAGTTGGGTTGCTTTGGGGGGTTACGACTTGAGGGATGCTTTCCTTTTAATCTTCGGGTGAGGTCTAAAACAATGCTTTCTCTGATGTCCTCTGAGCGGGCAGTACCGATAGAAGATAATAATGTTGTCATAAACCAGTGACTGAAGATGTGTATGTTCCCTGAGATCGATCTGAAGAAGCGTGGGAGGTTCAGAAGATAATAATGTTGTCTAAACCCTCGCCCCTAGTGTGGACTTGCAGGCTAGCAACACCCTCGCCCCTAGTGTGGACTCGCAGGTGTAAACCATATACTACTAACCCTCGTCCCTAGTGTGGACTCGTAGGTTAGCATCACCCTCACCCCTAGTATGGACTCGCAGGTGTGGACCAGATATCTACTAACCCTCGCCCCTAGTGTGGACTCGCAGGCTAGCATAAGATACAGATAACTACTAACCCTCGTCCCTATTATGGATTCGCAGGTTAGCTTCAAGATTTCAAGACAAGGAGGTAAAGCAGTTCAGTTCATGACTTCTCGATCCATGACACGACTCAATCAAGGCTCAAATGAATATATCCAATAAGACACAAAGCTAACTATGAACACGGTCTACATTGCAATGCTACAACTATACAAGCAGGATATGAAAGATACATGTCAATAATATGAGAAAAACTGGATAACAATAAAAAGACAGTGCATGTAAATAATGTTGTATAGAAAGGCAAGGTATACTTGCCTGTAGGTTGCATGTATTACCAATAATGTTGTATAGAAAGGCAATGTATACATCCAACAAAATATAGTCAACTAGTAAGCCACAAAGTCCAAATCATCACAATTGTCTCCGAAAGCTGAAACAAATATTACCAATATTCTTAGAATAGTCAAATTAGCTAGAATTGTCTGTCCTTAAGTCCAATTCTCGACACAGGGGCAAAACGGTAATTTCGGACAAAAACGGTATCCGTCGTTGGACCCGCTTTGCACCGAAAAATGTGCCAGGGTCAATTGTCTCTAAAGTCGTTAAACTACATGTCTATGGATTCATTTTGCTGATACGAACCCAACGGTATGTCCAATTGTGGATTCCGGTGGGCCGTGCACAAAATCGTCCGTTGAATCGGATCGTGGGGCCCGCAAAATGGCGATCCGATCAACTGTCTCAGAATCGGACCAAACTTGACATACAGGACCAGAAAAATGATACGGTCCTGTTGGTGCAAGTTTCATCTCGATCTGACGAACGTGCACAAATTAATTGGAAAATTTGCACAGAGGCCGATACGGTGAATTTCGACGGATACGCATCAAATTCGTCGCACACATGCAACCAATTTGAATTCCGTCAAAGCCCACACGTCCGCAATATCCGTACGCGCCTTTCGATGCTTACGGTGTGCGACCATGTCATCGGGATTGGCGGGACGTACGTCGTATCGGTAAAAATTCCTAAAAATTGGTTGTTTTTGAAGCCCTTAATCAAATAGTAACTATCCTTAGGTTATATACCAGGTTCAAAATATTTTGTATATATTACTAGTTATACTAGGTTTAATATACATTAAAACAATTTGTAAATATTTATTATATTACTAAGTTGTGCACATAAAGGCAAGTTATATATATATATATACCTTAGGTTAGCTATGTACTTATTATAGGCATATGACCAATTTATATTTGCTGCTAAGTAAATGACAATGAGGGTTTTATATGCAAAATGACACGTTCCTTTTCATGCATGGCTGTGTTCATCATTTGTGAACACATGGGTTGAATAGGAATCACAAAAGGTTATAGTTGTAATTCCTCTCACCATTATGGCTACATATGCATATAGCTAATGAGCAAAGGAATGAACAAAAGTTTATATAGAAGCTATTGTTTCCTCATCTCACGTGAACGTGAACAGTGTCATATGTGGGGATGCATGCGAAATTTGTTAAATGATTCTTTGCTCATATTTTTATGGCTTCTACTATTCATCTTCTTCTTTCTATATTTCTTCCTACGAGCACAATACTTAGTTTAAAAGGTGAGAGAAGCAACATGTAAACATAGAGTTTTACCAAGGAGCATAGTCAGGGAGCGGAAAGATCCCGACGAGGAAATGAAGCTCATGGTGGCAAGGTGTCCTACGACAGAAGTTCGTCGGGAGGCTGGTTGGGTTAGTCTACAAAGGCATCGACTTCCCAGTGGTCCACCGACTAGGTTCTTGCGGATATCACCTTGGTCGATCGGCACGACGATTCGGCTACATGCATGGCAGTCGCGACGAGGCGGCATAGAAATGGCAAAGGGTCGAGGACCTCTGGATGTAGCCATAGCGAACTCCATCACCGGTGAACGAGGACAGACGTTCTCTGCCATCAGATTTTAGCGTCTGTCACGGAGGTTGTGACCATGGGACTGGTGTGGGGTACGCTTCTGGGGGAGGCCAGAGCTCTGAGGTGCTCGAAGAGTGCCTCCTTCCACCTCTTGCTCGGATTCGAAGTCATCCATGCGTTGCTGCTGTTGTTGTTTCTTCTAATACCTTTCAACCGTTTCCATCGCCATAGCGTTCGCTTCCTTTCTGGCCATAGGCATTTTTACTAATGGCACTAGAAGTAGTTTGGCCTTGAGTTGGATTGGTGCTCTGCTGACCGCCACCATTTCCGTTGGATGGTTGGCTTGGGACTGCTGTTGTTGGAGACCGAGGGGTTGGAGGTGAGCGAGATGTAGTCGAAGCCAATGGTGAAGAAGAAGGGGGGCTGTGGTGGAGTAAGGATTTTGATTGCTGTAGAAACAAGTTTTTGCGGCTAGGGTTCCTTGATTCCCTTTTTCCACAGCTCCATAATGAGCCTATATAAGAGATAAATTTGTGACAGTGGGTTGGGTTTATTTGGCCGGTGGGCTTTAGGATTATTTTATGGTTGAACGTAGAGTTGGGTTTAAAGGGGAAGGAAAGGATAAGGTCTTCGGCCCAGTCTTCAATTGAGGACTAAAAGACAAAATGGTGGTAAGGAAGTTTTCCTTTGGCTTGCAAATATGTGGAGAAAATAATAGAACGGCTTGGTTAGTTTAGACATAATAGGTTGGAAAACAGGTTCATGAGTTAATAATACCATATTCATGAGCTCAACCCAGCAACAATATGTATTTAAATAAATTTTTCTATATGCAGACTTTAACCCAAAATATAAATTTAGTAATTACCGGAAATATACTAATCATAATTATAAATTATAAAAATGACAATTTTGATATATATATATATATATATATATATATATATATATATATATATATATATATATATATATATATATATTTATATATATAACAAATCCAGTCTCACATACAAATGAAGTATGGGTAATATAATCAAATTGGATACTTAAACCATTAACAACGGAGCTTTTACTCGGAAATTTTTTTATCTCACTTAAAATGCCAGAAAAATAGAAATTTTCCAACTCAAAAATTTAAAAGAATACTTTTTTTTTGGAATGGCAGTTTACATCCTTCCCACCTTAAAATAATTTCGTCCTTGAAATTAAAATTTAAATGTCATAGATAAATAATTCACACTTAATCAAAATTCCCAAGTTGTGGCATGATCTAGGTGAACGAGTTGACACATAAATCCACCACCCAGACTAGAATCTAATTGCAGTCCCTATTAAACTCAAATACCCTATCTTTCTTTAACTACTGTATAGCCACCCAGTATCTGACCAAGCAATCCTAAACTTTTAAACATTAATTAATTTCACCGCACTATTGATCTTCATTGTCACGACTATCAACAATATCCTTCCTCCTATTAGTGTGATCTTGACCTACAATCTTTCCATATCCCTCATTGTAACTTCAATTTGAATAAAACTGGTTTGTTACAATCCTGTAGAAGCTTCAATCCAATATTTCTTAATTATAGCTATAACATACCTAACTGGGTCATACAAGTATAAAATTCCTCAAAATTTTAATAGTAATAACAATCTTTATCGATGTGAACTCCTATCCAGTCATGATTATCATGTGTCTGATTCATTTTTTTAGCCTGTAATACAGGTACTATACAACTAAAGAGATGTGTTAGCCCCCTTTGATAAATATATTGTATATCTCCGTATATCATTCGAATCACCACGATCAACCAACCACCATATTGCACTCTTTCCAAACTAGGCTATATTTTGCTTAGGTAAAATGTTAAAGAGGTGAATCGACTTATTCTAGGTTCTACTTGTTATGGTCAGCATACCAATTTATCTATTGTTATTCTATGCTAGCCATACTATTTGTGGGTAGTCTACTCTAACCTTTCATAGTTATGGGTAATCATAATCTTCTCATAATTTTAATTTCTCACGACATCTTATTTTCTCCTGACCATTCTTTTTTTTTCTCTACTAACCCTCGAGGACTTCTACCCACCTTTGGTCACACTACACCTCAAAACATGGTTACTAAAACCTTATTATCTTCTAGCTAGTTGCTAACAAGTCTATCAACCGATATCTAGGTCATATTGCATCTATATTCCCCCTAAGCTATCAAGCAACCAAAATTTAAATAATCAAACAATATTATACTATAACTTAAGAACTTCTGATAAATCCTAGACAGAACGATCGTTCGTCACCTCGAAATAAAGAGACGAGAATCAATGGTACGAAAAGCAAGGAAGTATAATCGAGAGCAAATATGGAGTTTTCAAGGACGTAGAGAATTTCTAGAAGAATTTTCAAGGCAGTATAGATTGAGATTTCTAAGATTTAGTCGTAGTCGCAGGCTCGTACCAGTACAGTTACGTAACCGGTACGATATGCTCTGACCTGCACACCAAAAAAAACTTGTCACGACCCGTACCCGCTTTTCGGAAGCGAGCTCGTGAGCAAGCCAGCTACGTATCGAGCGGACTCTGGCCCGACTCGAATACGTAAACGCTGTCAAGGCTATGGTATACTGCCAAATCATGGCAAACACATCTATGTCTCAATCCACAATAAGAATAATAAACAAGAATGAACAAGTATGGGTCGTGGTCTGCAGCCCAGTAGCATATATGTCCGATGAGACTCCAAGAAATATAATAAGAGTCTCTAAATTGAATTAATAAGCAAGATATCTCATGATAAAGAATGTAAAGCACGAAAGGATAACAAACGTAATAATGATACCTGAATTTCGCAAGCGCGTATTATCACCTCCGTCATCCAGAACTACTAGCTAACTCCATACAATCACTAAACCTGAAGAGATCATCAGGTCCTCAGGAGACATAGCAAGATACATAAAAACGAGCCTTTCTAATAGTTTATCATGTATGGAGAAAATCCAGAATAAACAATTAAAACTAAGCAATGAAATAAACATGAATCTGTACACTGACTACACATAAATGAATTGCTGAACGAGGACGAGAGAACTCATGTCAAGATGTCAATGGATAACTAAATCGAATACTCAAACCCTCGTCCCTAGTGTGGACTCGCGGGTTTGAACAACTACTAACCCTCACCCCTAGTGTGGACTCGCAGGCTAGCATCACCCTCGCCCCTAATGTGGACTCGCAGGTGTAAACCATATACTACTAACCCTCGTCCCTAGTGTAGACTCGTAGGTTAGCATCACCCTCGTCCCTAGTGTGGACTCGCAGGTGCGAACCAGATATCTACTAACCCTTGCCCCTGGTGTGGACTCGCAGGCTAGCATAAGACACAGATAACTACTAACCCTCGTCCCTATTGTGGACTTGCAGGTTAGCTTCAAGATTTCAAGACAAGGAGGTAAAGCAGTTCAGTTCATGACTTCTCGATCCACGACACGACTCAATCAAGGCTCAAATGAATACATCCAATAAAACACAAAGCTAACTATAAACACGGTCTACATAGCAATGATATAACTATACAAGCAGGATATGAAAGATACATGTCAATAACATGAGAAAAACTGGATAACAATAAAAGACAGTGCATGTAAATAAAGCTGTATAGAAAGGCAAGGTATACTTGCCTGGTGGTTGCACGCAGATCCAACAAAATATAGTCAACTAGTAAGCCATAAAGTCCAAATCATCATAATTGTCTCCGAAAACTGAAACAAATATTACCAACATTCTCAGAATAGTCAAATTAGCTAGGATTGCCTGTCCTTAAGTCCAATTCTGGACACAGGGGCAAAACGGTAATTTTGGACAAAAATGTTGTCCGTCGTTGGATCCGCTTTGCACCGAAAAATATGCCAGGGTCAATGGTCTCTAAAGTCGTCAAACTACATGTCTACGGATTCATTTTGATGATACGAACCCAACGGTATGTCCAATTGTGGATTCCGGTGGGCCGTGCACAAAATCGTTCGTTGAATCAGATCGTGGGGCCGGCAAAACGGTGATCCGATCAACTATCTCAGAATCGGACCAAACTTGACATACAGGACTAGAAAAATGATACGGTCCTGTTGGTGCAAGTTTCGTCTCGATCTGACGAACGTGCACAAAGTAATTGGAAAATTTGCACAGAGGCCGATACGGTGAATTTCGACGGATACGCATCAAATTCGTCGCACACACGCAACTAATTTGAATTCCGTCAAAGCCCACACGTCTGCAATATCCGTACGCGCCTTTCGATACTTACGGTGTGCGACCACGTAGTCCGGATTGGCGGGACGCACGTCGTATCGGTGAAAATTCCTAAAAATTGGTTGTTTTTGAAGCCCTTAATCAAATAGTAACTATCCTTAGGTTATATACCAGGTTCAAAATATTTTGTATATATTACTAAGTTGTGGACATAAAGGCAAGTTATATATATATATATATATATATATATATATATATACCTTAGGTTAGCTATGTTGTTGCTAAGCAAATGACAATGAGGGTTTTATATGCAAAATGACACGTTCCTTTTCATGCATGGCTGTGTTCATTATTTGTGAACACATGGGTTGAATAAGAATCACAAAAGGTTATAGTTGTAATTCCTCTCACCATTATGGCTACATATGCATATAGCTAATGAGCAAAGGAATGAACAAAAGTTTATATAGAAGCTATTGTTTCCTCATCTCACGTGAACGTGAACAGTGTCATATGTAGGGATGCGTGGGAAGTTTGTTAAATGATTCTTTGCTCATATTTTTATGGCTCCTACTATTCATCCTCTTCTTTCTATATTTCTTCCTACGAGCACAATACTTAGTTTAAAAGGTGAGAGAAGCAACATGTAAACAGTAAACATAGAGTTTCACCAAGGAGCATAGTCAGGGAGCGAAAAGATCCCGACGAGGAAATGAAGCTCATGGTGGCGAGGTGTCCTACGACAGAAGTTCGCCGGGAGGCTGGTTGGGTTAGTCTACAGAGGCATCGACTTCCCAGTGGTCCACCGACTAGGTTCTTACGGATATCACCTTGGTCGATCGGCACGACGGTTCGGCTACATACATGGCAGTCGCGACGAGGCGGCATAGAAATGACAGAGGGTCGAGGACCTCTGGATGTAGCCATAGCAAACTCCGTCACCGGTGAACGAGGACAGACGTTCTCTGCCATCAGATTTTAGCATCTGTCGCGGAGGTTGTGACCATGGGACTGGTGTGGGGGTCGCTTCTGGGGAGGCCAGAGCTCTGAGGTGCTCGGAGAGTACCGCCTTCCATCTCTTGCTCGGATTCGAAGTCATCCATGCGTTGCTGCTGTTGTTGTTTCTTCTAATACCTTTCAAACGTTTCCATCGCCATAGCGTTCGCTTCTTTTCTGGCCATAGGCATTTTTACTAATGGCATTAGAAGTAGTTTGGCCTTGAGTTGGATTGGTTCTCTGCTTACCGCCACTATTTCTGATGGATGGTTGGCTTGGGACGGCTGTTGTTGGAGACCGAGGGGTTGGAGGTGAGCGAGATGTAGTCGAAGCCATTGGTGAAGGAGAAGGGGGTCTGCGGTGGAGTAAGGATTTTGATTGCTGTAGAAACAAGTTTTTGCGGCTAGGGTTCCTTGATTCCCTTTTTCTACAGCTCCATAATGAGCCTATATAAGAGATAAATTTGTGACAGTGGGTTGGGTTTATTTGGCCGGTGGGCTTTAGGATTATTTTATGGTTGAACGTAGAGTTGGGTTTAAAGGGGAAGGAAAGGATAAGGTCTTCGGCCCAGTCTTCAATTGAGGACTAAAAGACAAAATGGTGGTAAGGAAGGTTTCCTTTGGCTTGTAAATATGTGGAGAAAATAATAGAACGACTTGGTTAGTTTAGACATAATAGGTTGGAAAACAGGTTCATGAGCTAATAATACCTTATTCATGAGCTCAACCCAGCAACAATATGTATTTAAATAAATTTTTCTATATGCAGACTTTAACCCAAAATATTAATTTAGTAATTACCGGAAATATACTAATCATAATTTGGAATTATGAAAATGTCAATTTTGATATATATATATATATATATATATATATATATATATATATATATATATATATATATATATATATATATATATATATATATATATATATATAACAAATCCAGTCTCACATACAAATGAAGTATGGGTAATATAATCAAATTGGATACTTAAACCATTAACAACGGAGCTTTTACTCGGAAATTTTTTTATCTCACTTAAAATGCCAGAAAAATAGAAATTTTCCAACTCGAAAATTTAAAACAATACTTTTTTTTTGGAATGGTGTCACGACCCGTTACCCAAATTGTTGGGCCGGGCTGAGCCATGTCCAGCCTACGCTTAAGATAAAGCGCAGTAAGCTGTTCTAGAGATAACAAGATAAGACTAAATGTACCAACAGTTCTATAAGTGAAGAAGAATCATAAATGCTCCAAACACAAAAGTCGTCGTATATAGTAAAATATCCAAGTACAAGTAAACTGAAATATAAAACTGGATACATGTCCAGTTACAAAATGATATAGTCTAATACATGTCTACTCTCAAAAGTCTAAGTAAACAAAAGACAACTAGGCGAGGTTCCCCGCAGGAACATCCTCGTAAAGCAGAGCCGGGTCCTCGGCAGTAACTCCATAATACGAATCACAGAGCAACTCCTCCTCAGTAAGTATACCTACAACGTTATCCTGTCAGGACGGGAGCAAGTACTAAATCTAGCAAACTAGCATATGAAACATGGAAATGAACATGAGAGGAATAACTGGAAAGCATGGCATTACATAGTCTATCATGGCAAGGACACATATGTCATAGAGACAGATGTATATGTAATGTTTAAAACTGTAGCAGGTACGTGATCGGTCAATAGGTGTACAATGTACTGAGGCACATGTAAATAAAATGTACTTCCGTACAAGTGTAAAGGCGATATATGTACACACGTACAAATACAGCTTGGAGAGTAAGGCCTACGGCGCAGTATCATATAAAATGTAACTTTGCTCGGTACTGAAGAGGGGGCATGATCACGTACTCTACTATCAGTTTTCCCATAACCCATATTCTAATCATGTGAGAGATACATCAAGACTGTTCTAAGCATGGTAGTAACTGAAAGTACAACATGTAGAGATCTAACTTGCTACCCCAAGGATCAGTATTTAACATGGTGGGGTTTGCAGTTCATTTATGTGACAATATGTAAAGTTCGTAGAAAGTACTTGCCTCTAGCAAAGTAAAACAAGCTGCGATAAATGTGCTATGGATGTCCGGTAACTCGTCACTGTAGAAGTAAATACAACAACTTAGTTTTACACTAAGCTAAGACACTAGGACACTAATTGGTGAAACACGACTTGTGACTGGGCACCTAGCCAAAATGATGACTTGGCATAGGAGACCAATATGGGGTGACACACTATGTTTAACTAACTTTCTAGGGTCTTTACACTAGTGAGGGATGGGGTTTAACACGATTAAAACTCCAAATAACACAAAAAGCTACAAGTCGTAATTAATCACTAAATAAATCAAAAGATCATTGTGTTCTAACAATTTTTGAAGTAGACAAAAAGCCTAGTTTTTCTTAAGGTAAAGTACCAAGGTGATCCTTGTTAATCATAGAAATTTATTATAATTTTTCTGGAATTTATTAACCAGTACAAATATTTTATAAAAATCAGTTTTCCTAAGTATACAGAAAATGAGTTTTGGTTTCATATGCCAAACTAGTGGCAAAACAGTAAATTAAATACTACAAAAATTATACTAAATTAGCCAACTTAACATAGTATCTAAAAACTATTTTTCCATAATTTTAGCAATACCTTATGTATTTTTTTTTAAAAACAGCAATGCACACAATAATTAATTATCTGCGTATTTTGTCCATGTATATAATTTGAACCAAAGTTCAAATACAGGACCCAAGGCCATGAATCAAGTCCAATATGACTTGTACAGGTCTTGAATGTGTGAAAACACATTTGGGCCCAATTACCCATGCTAGGCTTGGACACCAAATGGTTACAGTAATTTAAATATACAGAAAATACTAGGTGATAGGACTGCAAAATAAATATTAATATTTTAATAAGGTAAAGTTTTACATAGTAACTATAAAAGTATGAACATTATTTTATATAAATAATTTACATTAAGCTAAGTAAAATACACATAGGAAATAATATATATATATATATATATATATATATATATATATATATATATATATATATATATATATATATATATATATATATATATAAATATAGGGATATTTATATATAGGAAAATGCTCAACTATATTATATATATATATACAAATATATGTATATATACATACATATAAGAAAATACTCAACTATATAATATATATATATATACAAAATTAATGTATACATATACATATAATAGTATATATATGATAATATATATGCACAAAGAAATATATATACATAAATATATATGTATACATAAGACATATATATATATATATATATATACATACATAAAATAATAAAGTATATATATATATATATATATATATATATATATATATATATATATATATATATATATATATATATATATAAAACAACAACTATATATACCTAAATATAGTATATATATATTAATACATATATATATACAAAAATATGTATATACATATATATAAATAGATATATATATATATATATATAAAAAAGGAAAAAGGAAAAGAAAAAGAAAAAGGAAAAAAAAATAGCAGGGGCCGGGCTCGAACCCGAGCCATCACAGCGCGCGGGGGGGGGGGGGGGGGGGGGGGGGGGGTGGGTTTAGTTACTGCGCGCTGGCCAGTGGGCCAGTTGGCCCGTTTGTTAGGAATAGGGTTTTGGTTAATTTATTTAGGTTAGGGTAGTTTATATATATAAAAAAAAATATAAAACTGTCCTGTGTCCAGATAGTTAAGGACACATGATTTCTCGTGTCCTTGCTTAGCACGACACGTACGAGCACAGTCTCGTGTGTCCGAGCACAGCACTGAGCTCGTCGTGTCCTGGCGAGTCTCGTGCGTGAAGGCGAGACACGTACGACACGATTTAAGTCGTGTTACCTACGTGTCCGGCGGTTGGAGGGGGGTTCGATGGTGCTGACGGGCGGAGGAGACGTCGGGGTCAGGGCGCTCCGGTGGCGACGTGTTCGTCTCACTGCGGCAAACCTATCGGTGGTGGTTGCGGGCGGTGGTGCTCGGCGTAGGGGCGGCGCTGGGGGTCTTGCCGGAGCTAGGGTTAGATCTAGGATTTTGTGGAGGAGCGGGGGCTGTGGCGGTCGTCGGTGGTCGTGGAGGTGGTAGCTAGGTCGGGGGGAGAGAGGGGGATATTTATAGGGGCTTTGGAGGCGGTGGGGGCAGCCGGGAAAGGCGGGGGCAGGGCGGTTGTGTCGGTTGGGCAGCCGAGCGGGTCAACGGGGGTGGGTGAGGGAGCTGGAGGAGAGTGAGAGTGAGTTGGTCGGGGGGGGGGGGGGGGGGGTTTGGCAATTAGCAGTAGGGTCCTTAGAAATTAGGAAATTACACAAACGAATTAAAATAAATAAAATGCAAAATAATAATTGCATTTCCTAATTAAAAACAATTTCCTATTTACAAACTGATATACTAATAATTCTAATAATTGCAAAACACTATTAAAACAATTCAGAAAATTATAAAATGATATTTTTTGTATTTAAAACTCATTTAAAATTCATTTAAAAATTCTAGAAAATTCCTAAAATCATATTAAATTATTTTAAAACCAATAATGACATTTAATAATTAATTAACACTAGTTTAAAAAATTTTGAAAAATCAGGGGCTTACAAGTCTTCCCTCCTTGAAAAATTTTGTCCTCGAAATTCACAAGGATTGAAGACCCTACAATATTCTAGCGTAGCAAGCAACACAACAAAATGACTAAGGCTATGATCAAAACTAACCTCCCGAAACCTGTTCCGGCTCCGGCTCCGGCTCAAGGACTAGGCTATAAGTCTTCCCCTGGGGTCCCTTGGCTACTGGGCAGTCCCGAATCTGATGGATGGCAGACCCACAAGCTAAACACTGCCCTAACCTCTTCCTGCAGACGACGAATTCATGCCCTGGTCTTCCGCAGAAAGAACATATAGCTCCCTTCTGCTGCTGCTGCTGATGTCGGGGTCCCGGGGCTCTAACTGGCGGGGTCTGACGATGTGGTGTAGGGGGATGGTAAGTCTGCTGGGGTGGTGTCGGCGCTCTCTGGTGGAAAGCCTGACGCTTGGACGGTCCCTCATGGTGTACAGAAGCCGGCCTCTTGCTAGACAGAAGACGCTCCTCAATGCTCCGGGCTAACTCTAGGCTCTGGTAGTAGTCAGTCGTACCGTTCGCCACTATAAGAATGCCAATGTCTGGAACTAGACCATGGCAAAACCTACGGGTCATCTCCTCTGGATCAGCAACCAGACTAGGAGCAAAACGGCTCAGGCGACTAAACTCTCCCGCATAGTCATCAACAGAACGGTTCCCCTGCTGGATGTTCTGGAATCGTAGCCCCATGGCTACTCTAGCAGTGGTCGAGAAGAATTTCTTCTTGAACTGGGTCTTGAACTGGTCCCAGGTGGCTCTACCTCTCGCGAACAACGACTCATTCCTGAACCAGAATCCGGCTAAGTCTATCAGCAAAAATCCTGCTGCCTCGACCTGAAGGTCATCCGACATCCTAACTCCCAGAAGCTTCCTCTCTACAGAATCTAGCCAGTCATCAGCTACTACTATGCCCTCAGTCCCTGAGAACTCCTTGGGATTCAGACCCATGAAGTCCTTGATCGTCCCCGCTCTCTGCCGTGGCTCTATATGTGGTGGGACCACAGGACGTCCCTCAGAACGCTTCATGCTCTGGCGGAGTAGGGTAGTCTGCTCCTGATGGGTTGTTAGGAACCCCTGGATCAGTGTGAGCAGCTGGGTCCCGTCGAGAGTGACGGAAGCCTGGGTGGGTATAGTGATAGGGGGTGGTGGAAGTATCGGGGCCTGCTGGGACTGGGATGTGGAAGGTGGTATCTGGGTCTGTGGATCTGTGGAGTGGGGGAATGTGGTAGGTGGAGGTGTATCAGTCAACCGGTCAGCTGACTGGATATAGAGGGCCCCATTCTCGGGGGTAACATACTGGGATGAACGAGTAAGCACCATCTAAATTTACACATAAAAAGACTTATAAGGACTTGTTTAAAAGTAAGCAATCATATGCAAGAAAATCTAATTATAATAGCAAACATGTGACATATTTCCTATGTTGCAATCCTAGCATTTCTCTAGGTGTTCTAAGCGTCTTTCCTAATGTTGTCTAATTACCTTAAGTTCCTAATTGGAGGCATGCTTGGTACAATAACGTAACCAAACAGTTTAGTCAGGACCTGCATGGGCCTCCACTAAAAATATGTCACGACCCGTTACCCAAATTGTTGGGCCGGGCCGAGCCATGTCCAGCCTACGCTTAAGATAAAGCGCAGTAAGCTGTTCTAGAGATAACAAGATAAGACTAAATGTACCAACAGTTCTATAAGTGAAGAAGAATCATAAATGTTCCAAACACAAAAGTCGTCATATATAGTAAAATATCCAAGTACAAGTAAACTGAAATGTAAAACTGGATACATGTCCAGTTACAAAATGATATAGTCTAATACATGTCTACTCTCAAAAGTCTAAGTAAACAAAAGACAACTAGGCGAGGTTCCCCGCAGGAACATCCTCGTAAAGCAGAGCCGGGTCCTCGGCAGTAACTCCATAATACGAATCACAGAGCAACTCCTTCTCAGTAAGTATACCTACAACGTTATCCTGTCAGGACGGGAGCAAGTACTAAATCTAGCAAACTAGCATATGAAACATGGAAATGAACATGAGAGGAATAACTGGAAAGCATGGCATTACATAGTCTATCATGGCAAGGACACATATGTCATAGAGACAGATGTATATGTAATGTTTAAAACTGTAGCAGGTACGTGATCGGTCAATAGGTGTACAATGTACTAAGGCACATGTAAATAAAATGTACTTCCGTACAAGTGTAAAGGCGATATATGTACACACGTACAAATACAGCTTGGAGAGTAAGGCCTACGGCGCAGTATCATATAAAATGTAACTTTGCTCGGTACTGAAGAGGGGGTATGATCACGTACTCTACTATCAGTTTCCCCATAATCCATATTCTAATCATGTGAGAGATACATCAAGACTGTTCTAAGCATGGTAGTAACTGAAAGTACAACATGTAGAGATCTAACTTGCTACCCCAAGGATCAGTATTTAACATGGTGGGGTTTGCAGTTCATTTATGTGACAATATGTAAAGTTCGTAGAAAGTACTTGCCTCTAGCAAAGTAAAACAAGCTGCGATAAATGTGCTATGGATGTCCGATAACTCGTCACTGTAGAAGTAAATACAACAACTTAGTTTTGCACTAAGCTAAGACACTAGGACACTAATTGGTGAAACACGACTTGTGACTGGGCACCTAGCCAAAATGATGACTTGGCATAGGAGACCAATGTGGGGTGACACACTATGTTTAACTAACTTTCTAGGGTCTTTACACTAGTGAGGGATGGGGTTTAACACGATTAAAACTCCAAATAACATAAAAAGCTACAAGTCGTAATTAATCACTAAATAAATCAAAAGATCATTGTGTTCTAACAATTTTTGAAGTAGACAAAAAGCCTAGTTTTTCTTAAGGTAAAGTACCAAGGTGATCCTTGTTAATCATAGAAATTTATTATAATTTTTCTGGAATTTATTAACCAGTACAAATATTTTATAAAAATCAGTTTTCCTAAGTATACAGAAAATGAGTTTTGGTTTCATATGCCAAACTAGTGGCAAAACAGTAAATTAAATACTACAAAAATTATACTAAATTAGCCAACTTAACATAGTATCTAAAAACTATTTTTCCATAATTTTAGCAATACTTTAAGTATTTTTTTTAAAAAACAGCAATGCACACAATAATTAATTATTTGCGTATTTTGTCCATGTATATAATTTGAACCAAAGTTCAAATACAGGACCCAAGGCCATGAATCAAGTCCAATATGACTTGTACAGGTCTTGAATGTGTGAAAACACATTTGGGCCCAATTACCCATGCTAGGCTTGGACACCAAATGGTTGCAGTAATTTAAATATACAGAAAATACTAGGTGATAGGACTGCAAAATAAATATTAATATTTTAATAAGGTAAAGTTTTACATAGTAACTATAAAAGTATGAACATTATTTTATATAAATAATTTACACTAAGCTAAGTAAAATACACATAGGAAATAATATATATATATAAATATAGGGATATTTATATATAGGAAAATGCTCAACTATATTATATATATATATATATATATATACAAATATATGTATATATACATACATATAAGAAAATACTCAACTATATAATATATATATATATATATATATATATATATATATATATATATATATATATATATATATATATATATACAAAATTAATGTATACATATACATATAATAGTATATATATGATAATATATATACATAAAGAAATATATATACATAAATATATATGTATACATAAGACATATATATATATACATACATAAAATAATAAAGTATATATATATATATATATATATATATATATATATATATATATATATAAAACAACAACTATATATACCTAAATATAGTATATATATATTAATACATATATATATACAAAAATATGTATATACATATATATAAATAGATATATATATAAAAGAAAAAGGAAAAAGGAAAAGAAAAAGAAAAAGGAAAAGAAACAGCAGGGGCCGGGCTCGAACCCGAGCCATCACAGCGCGCGGGGGGGGGGGGGGGGGGGGGGTTTAGTTACTGCGCGCTGGCCAGTGGGCCAGTTGGCCCGTTTGTTAGGAATAGGGTTTTGGTTAATTTATTTAGGTTAGGGTAGTTTATATATATATAAAAAAAAATATAAAACTGTCCTGTGTCCAGACAGTTAAGGACACAGGATTTCTCGTGTCCTTGCTTAGCACGACACGTACGAGCACAGTCTCGTGTGTCCGAGCACAGCACTGAGCTCGTCGTGTCCTGGCGAGTCTCGTGCGTGAAGGCGAGACACGCACGACACGATTTATGTCGTGTTACCTACGTGCCCGACGGTTGGAGGGGGGTTCGATGGTGCTGACGGGCGGAGGAGACGTCGGGGTCAGGGCGCTCCGGTGGCGACGTGTTCGCCTCACTGCGGCGAACCTATCGGTGGTGGTTGCGGGCGGTGGTGCTCGGCGTAGGGGCGGCGCTGGGGGTCTTGCCGGAGCTAGGGTTAGATCTAGGGTTTTGTGGAGGAGCGGGGGCTGTGGCGGTCGTCGGTGGTCGTGGAGGTGGTAGCTAGGTCGGGGGAGAGAGGGGGATATTTATAGGGGCTTTGGAGGCGGTGGGGGCAGCCGGGAAAGGCGGGGGCAGGGCGGTTGTGTCGGTCGGGCAGCCGAGCGGGTCAACGGGGGTGGGTGATGGAGCTGGAGGAGAGAGAGAGTGAGTTGGTCGGGGGGGGGGGGGGTTTGGCAATTAGCAGTAGGGTCCTTAGAAATTAGGAAATTACACAAACGAATTAACATAAATAAAATACAAAATAATAATTGCATTTCCTAATTAAAAACAATTTCCTATTTACAAACTAATATACTAACAATTCTAATAATTGCAAAACACTATTAAAACAATTCAGAAAATTATAAAATGATATTTTTTGTATTTAAAACTCATTTAAAATTTATTTAAAAATTCTAGAAAATTCCTAAAATCATATTAAATTATTTTAAAACCAATAATGACATTTAATAATTAATTAACACTAGTTTAAAATTTTTTGAAAAATCAGGGGCTTACAAATGGTGGTTTACAGAGCAGGTGTTTGGGGTCCAGCGTGGCGACCTTGTATGGAGAGCCGAGTCCCCAGCCCGCGATAGCTTCTTGAGCTATGGTGATTTTCGGGCACCCGGAGGGTAATTTCAGTACGAAAGTCTTCGTAAAGCAGGCGGAGTGTGGGGTGATCTCCGCTCTCCGCTAAGGAGAACTGAACGCGAATGTTCTGGCCCTCGGAGGGGCACGGGAGATCGATGTCCGGTAGCTCGACGTCCTCGGAAGGAAAGGGAGTTGAGTAATGCGGTCTGGCCGCAGGATCTCTACGAATGAGGGGCCCCTGGGGGGGCAGGAGCACAACCGGGTGGTTGGGGCCCGGGAGGGGCGGGGGATGAGGAAGACGATGCGACTACGGGACAAGGCGACAAAGGAGGTCCGACCGAAGGAATTCCATTCTGGGGTGGGGGCGCATAACTTCTGAAGATAGGCGCATGCGGCCACGGGAGGCACGGAAGTGCGCATGCGGCGGAGGGGGGAGGGTAGGCCCATGGCATCCGGCAGAGGGAGGGGGCTGGGAGGTGACCTACCGCCCACGAAAAGGGATTGGGTGCAGAGCCAAGGCCACCCTCAAGAAGAGAGACGAGGGTGGGTGTATGCTCACTAGTAGGACAGGGCGCATGGACATTCCATAGCGGAGGTAGATCAAAACCAGCCGTGGAGATGGGGGGCACATAACCGTCGACTGAGGTAGGGGACGCATGATCCACCGAAGGTCGGGCGGGGAAGGCGCATGCGTCGAGCCGCCAGCTAAGGAGGGTGGCGCATGACCATCTCCATGCCGGGATGATGGGGGCGAATGGCCAAACCCTAGACGGGAAGGGGTGGGCGCATAGCTGCGCCACCCTGAAGAGAGCACATAGATAAGGAGGGGGACTCCCCGACCAGGCGAACTGATAAGGAGGGGGGTTGCGTCAGGGCATCGCGGTGAGCGGCCACCGGAGGGGGGAGTGAGTCTCGGAGGGCCGATGCTCCGTGGCAGCCATCAGCGGCGGCCGTCACGCAGATCGGAGTAGAGTCCTCGACTAGGGCTATGGCTGTGGGAGGCGGCCAATGGAGCTTCGGGGCTACCGCGGCGGAGGCGAGCAGCCACCGGAGTTTCGAGGCCACTGCGGCGGCAGTGAGCCCAACGAGGGATAGCTGATCGTCTGTCCAGGCGAGGGACGTGCGTCGGTCCGCCGGTGGATGACGGGCCTCCGGCTAAGCACGAGGGAGGCGTCGAGGGAGGAAGGGATGAGGGTGGCTGTGGTTCGCCGAGGCCGGCCTGCGCTGACGGCGCCGTCGGGCGGGCGAGTGGGGAAACGGGGTAGATGAAGGGGAGCGCTCGAGAGGGGCTAAAATATATATATATATATATATATATATATATATATGTATATATATACCTTGTGTATGCGTATTCACAATCGTCGTACAAATAAAAATAAAATCCAATACCAAAATAAATAAATTAATAAAAAAAATATAGTAAAAATTTAGGGGGTTTACACAATTAGTAGGCCAAATGTGGTATTGATGAGGTAGTATCAACATAGGACTATTGTGATCGAGTTTCCACAAGTAAAATAATATTGTTAGTAATATAACATTATTTATAAGTATTTTCCATAAATTAAATTACTATTTTATATTACTTATAAAATATTTTTATCGGAAAGTTTGGTACTTTATATGTTGTATGGTGTTGTACCGACATCATGACGATTATTGGGTATAGATATTAATATTGTCTGTAAATGGTAAGTCGTTAGAAAGTATTAGTAATAGAATATCTACTGTAGGCGAACTTGGCGGAAGTTACGAAGACATTGGAGTTGGTCAGGATACACTCAGACTGCGGTTGCAAGCAAATGTACCTTGCCTTGGTTATGGATTATTTTTTTATTTCTTGTTGTTTACTTTGTTAGCATTAGCATGACGTAGGATCATTGATACTTAGTGTCTATTTCGAAAATTGATACCGATGTCATGATGATGACACCGATTATTGACATTAGGCATTACATACATATTGATGTATCCATTGACACAAATGACCACAAGGCACTGACACGTTCATGATGCGAGGTTTACATGAGTATTCATGGTATTGACTTCGTAGTAGTTTCCTAGATTGTATATTGTTAATGTTATAGTGATGACTATATGGACTTGACAGTAATAGATAATAGACATAGGGTGCGAAGAACTTGACTACAGTAACAGACTTATTGTATTGTGACCTATTATTGTTGTGAGCCTTTATCTATGTAGCAGAGTACTGGCCATTGTTTATTGATTGATTGTCCTTGGCCCAGGACACGGTACTGGGGACAATAGCTTGCTATGGTGCTTGTGAGGTTCAGTGGCGAAGTCTGATATTCTAGTACATGTTTTCACATGCATATCACATAGACCGGATACATTAGATTATCTTAGATCATATTTTTTAATCTGTACCTTAGCATATATTATGTACCTTGCTAGTCCCCTGAGGACCTGGTGCTCTCTCCATGTAATTGGTCATACAGAGATAGCCCGCTGTTCATGGAGCTATTGCTATATCCGACTCATGTGTTTTATCATGCTTTTATATTGTATCCATTATTTATACCCTGCTCATAGATTAGTTTTGTAGACCCATGTTGTTCTTCGGCTCTAATCGAACATGTATTTTATTGGGCTACAGACCATAATATATATATTATTCATTCCCGATTTACTTATTTTGTGGATTAAGTTAGATATACTTATAGTTGATTGATAGATAAATTAGAACACCAAGACAGCTTATACGTACTCGAGCCGGGCTAGAGTCTGCGTGATATGTACCTGGCATGTAAATGATCTCCTTGTCCTATGTATTTTGGGACTAAGATGTTACATGTTTTTTTGATGGTCCATGCAGGTCAGAGCATATCATTTCAGTTACGTTAATGTGCCGAGTGAGCCTGCAATATGATATTGTATTAGGATCTCAATCCAAATTTCTTTGAAAATCTATTTGTTTTTTTATCTACCGCCATTGGAACTCATAATTGAAGTCGATCATCCTTCTTAAACTCCTTGTCTTGGACTCTCGTCTTTTCCTATTTTGGAATGATGAATACTCATGCTTGATGAACCATATGGATTATATTCCATCATTTGATAGAACGTAGTTGATGGAAATATTTTAAAATAAAATTAGTAGTATAAGGCAGTAAGGATTTTGATAGACGCCTCAACTAGACAGACCGGGTAGATCGGACTGGAAAAATAGAATTCTTATAGGAGACTTAACCCTACCGAGAGACTCTAGGAGCAATGGACTACAACCCTTCCGCTATTCACCTATGGTGGATAGAGACGGATTAGAATACCTTGGTTATATTCAGATGGGGTAGAAGTATAACACAATTTAATTTGGTTTACTGAGGAAGATAAGATAGGATTCTCAATCGAAATGAATGGAGTAACTTGGAAGAATATCTGGTATAATTTTAGAGTTAGATACGGTTTTCTAATTAGAATGGACGATTGTAGTTGAAAAAGTTTGAAAGTCTTGTTATAGATTTAATAATTCGGTAAGGTACTTTAGAATCCTTAAAGACATTTAAGGTTGCAAATAGATCTAGAAAATGTTCATTTGAAGGATATAGGAAACATGATGGTATGCATATGTAAAGTTACCTCGAACAGTAACCTGAAGGATCTTTACTAGGGAGATTCTTATCAAGGGAATGAATCAAAATGATGCGTGATGATCGGTTGTGCCATGATGTCGATCTAGGAATATTTGTTTGAAGAATGGCAAGGACAGTATTAGACTAGATGTACTACTATATACTGTTTCACTTAACAAAATGCCCTTAAAAGGCTTTTGAAAAAAATGAGAAAAAGTGTACAAAAGTACAAGTAAATTCTGGGAAGTATTGCTATGGAAGTCTGATCTGAGAGCGATCACTTTGTTCCTTGGACCACACGATGATGATGAAGAAAACTGCTTGGAGAGGAACAACTGGAAGAACTAAGTCACCAGAAAGGTATCGACACAATTGGCACTGATGGCACAGTCGAATGCTTTCCTGCTTTGCTTCACTCTGTCCTTGAGAAAAAGTTGAAAAGAAACACTCTAGAAAATCACTTTGCTCTGAAAGTATCTGGGCTCCAAAATCTTGTTACTCTTCTTCAAAAAAGAGGTCTTTATATAGGCCTATCTTCTGTGCGTAAAAAGTACCACAATTGGTTCTCTACGCAGGCTGTTAGGATAACTGTTACCCACGTATAGAAATTAGTCTCTACGCATGTTGACACGTGTCCCATAATCAAATAAAATAAGGAGAGCACGTACACACGTTCTTCGAGAAGTGTAGCATAAAGGCCACGTCAGAAAACTACATTCCCACATAATTAGGACAAACTGTGCATACAAGATGTTGTTTAAACATATCGAGCGTAAAATAGCTCAAAGTAAGCTTCCTACGTAAAGTGGCTAAAAATAGCCTTGAGCGTAAAGGCTCAAATAAACTCTACGCGCGCAAATAGAGTAGCTGAGATAGCCTTGAGCGTAAAAGCTCAAATAACTCTTATGGTATAAAAAGGAAGTTGTTGCTCAAGCGTAAAGCAACTCAATTGGCACGCTAAACAACAATCTCCTCAGCTTCTGTACAATTACTTTGTCAGAAAATCATTCTATCAGAACAGAATCTTCGTGCATTTAATGCAGCATAGACAGCTCATTCGCGTAGAAAGTTAAGCTATTCTCCGCGTAAAGTTTGAATATAAGGCCTACGTAGAGTTTTGGTGTTTGATTCAATATGACCTTTGCATAAAGTCTATTTTGGAACTGTCTTTGCGTAAATATCTCAATCTCCTTGACTTGGTCTTTGAAATTTATTTACGCTTCTACAAGACCCCCTTCAAAGTTTTTAAATTTTTTAATATTTGAAATACTTTGAACAGAAGCGTAAAGTTTAGGATATCTAACAGTCATCAGCGTAAATTTAGGGATACCCAAAAGTCATTTCAAGAATTCGAATCACCCTTAAGTTTCCTATAAATAGGACTTCTGTTGAAGAGAGAGAACTTTACTCATCTCTTTTATTCTCTTCTTCATTTTCATCCTTCAAATCCTTTCGAGCAAATGGCACCCAAGAGCTAGACCGCCGCCTCAGCCAAGGGCAAGAAAGCTGCCTCTTCGTCGACGGCTGGACCATCGGAGGAAGTTCACGCCGCCGTCGAGGAGACCCCAAGGACCAACCCAAACGTGGCTCCGACCATAATAGGTAGAAATCCTATTTCGAGCAAAGATTACGTTTTGAGAAGATGACCTAAAACAGAAAAATACGCTCACGTTATATGTGCCAGCGTAAATTTAAAAAAAAAAAATACGATCACGTTGTACGTGCCAGCGTTGTAACGCCCCAGAACCAGAATACTGGAGAGCGGGGGCATATATAGCTAGCTACGTATATTGAAATACAATCCACCTCGCTATACGGTCACGGCTGTCTAGATACATGAGGGTTTAACTACAAACCATCAGTCTCTTACGGTCGTGAACAAGCCTATTGTCTCAATCTCATGCAAGGAATAACAGTTACAAAATGTTAGATCATCAAATATACAATAGTAAGGCGTCCCATATATTACATATTTGGATGATCATGAAGCTAGTCGTATAAAATGTGAAGACTAGCAAGAGTTTTAGTCATACATGATCAACCCTAGGATTCGTCAATCATGTTACAGCCCGTAGGCAGACAATAAGTAAAGTGCAATACGAGCTAACACGTGCTCGTCGGCTAAATGCCTCAAAAGAATATTTTTACAATAAAGTGGAAAAACAAAAAGGGAAACCCACTCGTTGCCTTAGTTACGCCTGGTAGTCACCATCTGGCTGGAAGGTAGGGAGATCCTCTGGAGCTACTCCGGTATCTGGCCATACAAAACTAGCTGGGTCAGATCCCAGAAAGAGCAAGTGCCACAAAGGAGGCTTCACTTAAGAACTAAAACTAGTATTTAGCACAAAACATAATTATATAATAAAAGACTAGAGATATGGAAAATCATGATAATATACGATAAGATAACCATGGGACTATTCAGATAACCAAGTTACAACCCTTAAGAAAATAAGGACCGGGGTTGTAACCCTTTGTCTTAATGGAACTTGGTCTCCCACCATTTATCGATAAGTAAAACTTAAGCAATCAGGTCATCCTACAATCTTATACAGGATCAGGACAAGACTAGACCGGGTTAGACTCCATCCAATCAATCACGGCCAAGCAATGAGTACGACTTGATACTTTAACTAACTAGCGTTATTATAGGCCTAGTTACTAGCAAGATGCAATGAGATATTCCAACAACCACAAGCCCTGCAGACCATCAAGGTTATCCAGGTTGAATATTCGTTCATGAAGGGTGCAACACATGACATTGTGCTGGAAATGTGCTCTACTCGTCGACATGCTATAAGTCCACTTGTGCGCCCAGATAACGGGATTGTCTGTAGCTGAAAAATCTCGTCATGACTACTGGATTATTCTAGTTATTAGCCTTAGTCAATTTCAGTAGGTACCCCTGACCGTGGTACTCAGGGGTCCCTGCCCTAGACATGATGCGAGACAGTATTGATACATTTGTCCAAACACAATCGTCCACGGTGTTCAGGCTTTTCATTCTTGTCATGTCATGTTAGCCGTCGCAATAGCATTCAATAGTTCCCATCAGGCTTGTTTGTCATGTCTTGTCAAGTCATGTCATGTCAGTTCACTTTTCATCCCGTGCCATGTATAAATATTAGTCCAGTCATGTCAATCAATTCAAGTTATCAAGTTTATGAAAAGTACAAGGACATAAAGACAATCAGGTGCGCATAGGACTCAAGCCTCTACGTGAATGAAAATACGCTAGGCTAAGAGGCCCCAAGCATAAAAATGGCTTTACGTGAGCAAGACACGGAGAAAGGTAGCTCTACACGAGTAAGGTTATGCGTGAGCAAGATCAAGGAAAGACGCTTCTACGCGAGCGGGAGCCCTACGCAAGAGGGAACTCTACGCGGGCAAGGCTCTACGCATAGCAAGCATCATATGCAAGCGAAACTTTATGTGCATGAGCACCCAAGTGAAGCTCTACGCACGCAATGCTCTACGCGAGCGAGGGAGAGTCTACGCGAGCGAGGCTCTATTCACGGGTCTCTCTACGCTAGCGAGAGTCCACGCGGTAGGAGAATACGCAAGCACGAGTCTACGCGAGCGGGAAGACCCTTGCGTAGAGTTCAAGTGAACTCGGCGTAGAAGGATTACGCTGGCACGCAATGCGTGTGCGTAAAGGGGACACTACGCTGGCACGTTAAACGTCGGCGTAAAACTAATACTACACTTGCATGTAAGAACGTGTGCATAAAGGAGGAAATGCTACGCTGGCACGATAAACGTGGGCGTAAAACTAATACTACGCTAGCACGTAAGAACGTGTGCGTAAAGGAGGAAATGCTATGCTGGCACGTTAAACGTGGGCGTAAAACTAATACTATGCTAGCACGTAAGAATGTGTGCGTAATACTTCATCTTCTTCCCCAGGCCAAGACAAGTAGGCGTAAAAGCTGAAGAGCTCAAGAAAAACCCCATCTAGGTCAAGACTCGATGAAATTCAACCATTCCAAAACCAAACTTGCATAATTTCAGAAGGCCTTCTACCTAGAACTCTTAGTTTTTGAAAATGAGCCAATTTAGTAGATCAAAACCATGAAATTGAAAGAATGCTAAAACCTAGATCTACAAAAATCTATGCATCAAAATAAGAAAAGCCAAGTTCTAAAGTAGTTTAAAATCAGGCAAGGAAGCTAAATGATCCATAAAAGCATGGTGTTCTCTTGTGATAGCAAGTTGCACTTGCCTACGGTAGTGTGGGTGGAGAAGGAGATGAGGAAGAAGAAGAGAAGAGGAGTAAATGAGTGTTGAATGAAGAGAGAGAATGGTGGTTGGGTTAATAAATGAGGGATGGTGGTAGGTATGGGTTTGCATATCAACCCAAACCGAGCCCAACCAAGCTGAACCCAACCGAACCCAATGCAGGCCAAGGCCAAGATAAACCACATGAACTAGGAAATGCTAACTAACCCATGCCAATGCAAAACCCAAGACTAGCCAGTCAAGACAAGTCGAACCAGGATGAACCCAAAATAAGCCAATGCAAGATTAAACCAGGATCAAGCTAAGCAAGACAAGTCTAATTACGGGTCGAGATTTCGTACACGTATACCAAAATACGTAATACGAACTATGGGTATTACAACTCTATCCACCTTAAAAGAATTTCGTCCTCGGAATTTAATTAAGAGGCTAGAGAGACAAGGACAAGATATACTAAGCAATCAATCAAACAATCAATCATGCAAGCAAGGAATCGAAGTCATGAGGCACAAGGAAGTCATTATACCTCACGAGTGAAACAGGTCGGGATATCGCGATCGGATATCATCTTTACGCTTCCACGTTGACTCACCCAAAGAGTGATGACCCCAAGTAATACCAACTAACTTGATAGTCTTATTTTTGAGTATCTTTTCTCTCCAGTCCAATATGGATATGGGTCTCTCCTCATACGAAAGGTTGGTACCAACAACCAATTCTGAATGATCAAGGACATGACTCGAATCTGGGATATATCGTCGCAATTGGGATACATGGAAAACATCATGCACCTCACACAATGACGGCGGAAGAGCGAGACGATATGACACATCTCCTACTCGCTCTAGAATATCGAATGGCCCGATATACCTAGGACTAAGCTTTCCCCGTACACCTAAATGAATGACGCCACGGTTAGGCGAGATTCTAAGTAATACATGGTTGTCGACAGAAAATTCAGGGGGTACCGATGAGAATCGATCCAATATCGCTGGCGATCTTGTGGAACTCGAAGATGATCTGTAACTTGTCTGACCACCTCAATAGTCCAGGTTACAATCTCTGGACTAAGTATTTGTCTCTCGTCGATATCATCCCAAGCTAAAGGAGATCTGCACTTTCTACCATATAGTGCCTCGAAGGGTGATATCTGGATACTGTCCTGGAAACAGTTGTTGTACGAGAACTCCACCAGGTGCAGGTGATCCTCCCACGAACCACCGAAGTAGAGTGTACAAGATCTCAACATATCTTCCAAGGTTCGTATGGTACACTCTGACTGACCGTCTGTCTACGGATGATAAGCTGAGCTGAAGTGGAGGTGAGTTCCCAAACTCTCTTGCAAACTGCGCCAAAAGTGCGACATAAATCTTGAATCTCTGTCTGAGGTGATACTGACTGGAACACCGTACATTCTGACAATCTGTCTGAGGTACATCTCTGCTAGCTGAGCCGTCGACTGACTAACTCTGAACGGGAGAAAGTGAGCCACCTTCGTGAGCCTGTCTATAATAACCCAAATAGCATCTCTACCGGCCGAGGACCTAGGTAATCCAGTCACGAAATCCATGGTTGTATGCTCCCACTTCCATTATGGGATCGACAAAGGTTGAAGAAGTCCAGCCGGTCTTTGATGTTCAGCTTTAACTTGTTGGCAAACCAAACACCGAGAGACAAACTGGGCTATCTTTCTCTTCATACCATTCCACCAAAAATGCTGCCGGATATCGCGATACATCTTCGTACCGTCCGGATGAATCGAATACTGAGAACTGTGAGCTTCTGCCATGATCTCCTGTCTGATATCACTACTAGGTACACAAAGATGTCTTCCATGCCGTAGTGTACCGTCCTCATGGACACATAACTCTGGTCTTCGTTCTGCCTCACACTATGCTCTGAGTCGCTGAAGCTTAGAATCTGTTGATTGAGCTAACCTGATCCTATCAACTATACTGGACTGAACTTGTATGCTGGCCATCAATGCCATATTGGTAGGAAGGATAACTTCTATACCAATCTTCTGAAGATCTACTAATAACTCTGGTTGCGCTGTGAGGAAATAAACTTCGGCTCTCTTGTTCAACGCATCGGCTACTACATTGGCCTTCACAGGATGATACTGCTGGTTGACATCATAATCCACAAGTAGCTCTAGCCACCTTCTCTGATGCACGTTAAGATCCATTTGGGTGAACACATACTTCAGGCTCTTATGGTCGGTAAAAATCTCCACCCTATCTCCATACAAGTAGTGTCTCCAAAGCTTAAGTGCAAACACTACTGCTACCAACTCCAAGTCATGGGTCGAGTAATTCCTCCCATGATCACGAAGTTGATGTGACGCATAAGCTATTACCTTCCCATGCTGCATCAAAACACATCCTAAACCACTTTCTGAAGCATCACAATATATTAAAAATCCTCCGGTCCTATCTGGAAGCGTGAGAATGGGTGCCGTCATCAAACCTCGCTTTAAATTCTCAAAAGAATCTTGACATTCTGCTGTCCAGGCAAAATGCGCATCCTTACGTGTCAACTGGGTCATAGGTGCTAAAATTCAAGCAAAATCTGAAACAAATCGCCGGTAGTAGCTGGCCAAGCCAAGAAAGCTGCGAACTTCCACCACTGTACTGGGTAATGGCCATGTCTCAATGGCTACTATCTTCTGGGGATCCACTTCTACTCCTCCTCAGGTGATGATATGACCCAAGTATGAAATGTGATCGAGCCAGAACTCGTATTTACTGAACTTCGCATACAACTGGTGCTCTTTGAGAATCTGGAGGACAACTCTGAGATGCTGCTTATGCTCTGCTTCACTCTTGCTGTAGACCAGGATGACGTCTATGAACACAATCACGAACTGATCCAAATAAGGCATAAAGATACGATTCATGAGGTCCATGAATACAGCCAGCGCATTGGTTACTCCAAATGGCATAATAAGGAACTCTCAATGCCCATATCTAGATCTGAAAGCCGTCTTCGGGATGTCCTGCTCTCTGACTCTGATCTGGTGGTATCCTGACCGCAAGTCAATCTTCGAGAATACTGCTGCCCCTTGAGTTGATCAAATAAGTTATCTATCCTTGGGAGAGGGTTTCTGTTCTTGATTATCACTGAGTTCAAGGTACGATAATCTACACATAATCTAGACATACCATTCTTCTTTTTCATAACAAGCATCGGGGCTCCCCAAGGCAATCCATTTGCACGAATGAATCCCTTGGTCCTAAGTTCTTCAGTCATCTTGTATAATATCTCTAACTCTGACGGCGCCATCCTGTAGACTCTCTCCGACACTGGGGCTATCCCTGGGATCAAGTCGATAGTAAACTCGATCTCTCGCTCTGGCGGCATTCCTGGAAGCTCCTCTGGAAAACATCTTGAAACTCCTCGACTATCCAGGATAACTACACTGCTGCTACTGCCATCCACAATACTAGAGAAGAAGGTTCAACTTCGCCTCGGGAAAAAAAAACTCTGGCTCGCTTGGAATGCTAAAAACAACCCTGCCAACATGGAAGTCTATACTAGCATATTGGTTCCTTAACCAATCAATCCCTAAGACAACATCATAATCGGCCATCGGGAACACTATCAATCTAGCGGGGAACTCTCTGCCACTAACTACGATCCGACAAGAGAAAAACACTCTATCTACTCCTAGAAGACCGTTACCGGTAAGTATATTGAGCCTTACTGATAATGACTTGGGCTCCAGTCCTATCCGTGTCGTGAATCGTGCAGACATAAATGAATACGATGTACCAGAATCAAATAACGCTGATGTTGGGAAGGAGTTGACGAGAATACTACCTGCCACTACCTTACCTGGTGCCAATCCTTCATCTACGTTCATCGCCATCGCCTGACCATGTCCTCTGGGTGCGGGTCCTCTCTACTGAAAACCTTTCTGTCTGCTATGAATCAAGGCTTGGGCTTGTGCATACTGCTGGGGGTTTTGCTGCTGGAATGCATAGGACTGAGGTGGCAAGGGCCTCGGAAACTGTTACTGCTGCTGGACTGGTGCTGGTCCTCTCACCGAAGGACTAGAAAAGGTCGAAGAAGAGGAACTCCCCCTGTTCGGGCAGTTCCTAACCCTGTGGTCCGGTGCTCCACAAGCCAAGCACAATCCCTGTGCTCTGCGACATTCTGACACCACGTGCCCTGGCTTCCCACAATGAGTACAACCCATTACGGAAGACTGCTTCTGCTTCTGCTGCTGGGGAAATACTGGGGTCGAATACTGAATCGACATCACTGAGGCCGCCCATCACAGAGTTCTAATTGTCAAATCCCTAGTCGTAGGGCTGGTGCTGAAGACTGATTCATATGGCCGTAAGACCGCTTCCGACCTCCGGTCGTGTCCACAATCCTCTGGGATGTATATTCGTGCCTCCTGGCTGCTCTCAATACCGTATCAAAAGTCTGATGCTCAAACTGCTCCACTGCTAATAAAATCTCTAGGTGGAGTCCCTGCTGGAACCGTTGAGCTCTGTCAAACTCGGTCGCTACCAAGGTGGGAGCAAACCGACTAAGTATCGAAAACGTGGTCGTATATCCGTCGACCGTCCTGTCCATCAGCTTCAGATTGGTGAACCTCGTCTGTAGATCGTATCGAGCTATAGCATCACTTGGTCTGGAATCTCTCTCGAAATACTGCCCATACAACAGGTGTTACTAATACAACGGTCTACGCCGCCCACCAGCTACGGGAAAGATCTAATAACTGTAGATGTACTACCGTCACCTTCTCATTTTTGGGCATCTTTGCCGCTTCTAGAATCACTTCCGTATCCTGTAGCCAAGCATCTACGATAATCGCATCCTCACTGTCATCGAAGAAGGGAGGGTTCAAACACTTGAAGTTGTTGGCTGCCTGGTTCCCTTGATGACCGCCTCTGTTCAGAGCATCTTGTACTGCCTGGTGCAGGGCATCGTCCCGACGATCTTGAGATGCTATCAATACCCTGATGAGGCCCAACAAGGTGCCATCATCAGGCTCTGCAAGCTTGACTGGCTGAACTGGTGGCTCTTAACCCCCAATAGGCATGACTCTAGAGGCTACTCCTGAATGCTGGACCTGATCTCCAGGTTGCTGCTGGCCCACGGGAGGTGCTCCGCCTTACCGATCGGTAGGATCAGGAACAATGCCGCTGAAGAAAATGACACAGGGAACAATAAGGAAGGACCATGACAGATCAAGGATACAAGCATGTGATCAGGTCAAGAATTTAAGGATTCAGAGGATACGAGCAAAGATATAGGGTGAGTGCTGATTGAGACATCTATTCGGTAAACCCTCACATATCTTGATTCACAAGACCTGCATGGGCCACCACTTAAACCATGTAATACCCCAAAACCAGAATACTAGAAAGCGGGAGCATATATAGCCAGCTATGTATATTGAAATGGAATCCACCTCGCTATACGGTCACGGCTGTCTAGGTACATGAGGGTTTAACTACAAACCATCAGTCTCTTACGGTCGTGAACAAGCCTATTGTCTCAATCTTATGCAAGGAATAGCAGTTACCAGATGTTAGAGCATCAAATATACAATAGTAAGGCGTCCCATATATTACATATTTGGATGATCATGAAGCTAGTCGTATAAAATATGAAGACTAGTAAGAGTTTTAGTCATACATGATCAACCCTAGGATTCGTCAATCATGTTACAGCCCGTAGGCAGACAATAAGTAAAGTGCAATATGAGCTAACACGTGCTCGCCGGCTAAACGCCTCAAAAGAATATTTTTACAATAAAGTGGAAGAACAAAAAGGGAAACCCACTCGTTGCCTTGGTTACGCCTGGTAGTCACCATCTGGCTGGAAGGTAGGGAGATCCTCTGGAGCTACTCCGGTATCTGGCCATACAAAACCAGCTGGATCAGATCCCAGAAAGAGCAAGTGCCACAAAAGAGGCTTTACTTAAGAACTAAAACCAGTATTTAGCACAAAACATAATTATATAATAAAAGACTGGAGATATGGAAAATCATGATGATATACGATAAGATAACCATGGGACTATTCAGATAACCAAGTTACAACCCTTAAGAAAACAAGGACCTTGGTTGTAACCCTTTGTCTGAACGGAACTTGGTCACCCACCATTTATCGATAAGTAAAGCACAAGCAATCAGGTCATGCTACAATCATATACAGGATCAGGACTAGACTAGACTGGGTTAGACTCCATCCAATCAATCACGGCCAAGCAATGAGTACGGCTTGATACTTTAACTAACTAGGGTTATCACATGCCTAGTTACTAGCAAGATGCAATGAGATATTCCAACAGCCACGAGCCCTGCAGACCATCCAGGTTCTCCAGGTCGAATATCCGTTCATGAAGGGTACAACACATAATAATGTGCTGGAAATGTGCCCTACTCGTCGGCAGGCTACAAGTCCACTTGCGCTTCCAGATAACGGGATTGTCTGTAGCTGGGAAATCTCCTCATGACTACTGAATTATTCTAGTTATTAGCCTTAGTCAATTTTAGTAGGTACCCCTGACCGTGGTACTCAGGGGTCCCTGCCCTAGACATGATGCGAGACAGTATTGATTTATTTGTACAAACACAATCGTCCACGGTGTTCAGGCCTTTCATTCTTGTCGTGTCATGCTAGCCGTCGCAACAACATTCAATAGTTCCCATCAGGCTTGTTTGTCATGTCTTGTCAAGTCATGTCATGTCAGTTCACTTGTTATACCGTGCCATGTACAAATATCAGTCCAGTCATGTCAATCAATTCAAGTTATCAAGTTCATGAAAAGTGCAAGGATATAAAGACAACCGGGTGCGCATAGGACTCAAGCCACTACACGATTGAAAATACGCTGGGCTAAAAGGCCCCAAACGTAAAAATGGCTTTACGCGAGCAAGACACGGAGTAAAGTAGCTATACGCAAGCAAGGTTATGCGTCAGCAAGATCAAGGAAAGACCTCTTCTACGCGAGCGGGAGCCCTACGCAAGAGGGAACTCTACCAGGGCAAGGCTCTACGCATAGTAAGCACCCTATGCAAGCGAAACTTTACGCGTACGAGCACCCAAGTGAAGCTCTACGCACGCACGACTCTACACGAGCGAGGCTCTACGCACGGGGCTCTCTATGCTAGCGAGACTCCACGTTGCAGGAGAATACGTGAGCACGAGTCTACGCGAGCGGGAAGGCCCTTGCGTAGAGTTCAAGTGAACTCGGCGTAGAAGGATTACGCTGGCACGCAATGCATGTGCGTAAACGGGACACTACGCTGGCACGTTAAACGTGGGCATAAAACTAATACTACACTAGCACGTAAAAACATGTGCGTAAAGGAGGAAATGCTACGCTGGCACGTTAAACGTGGGCGTAAAACTATACTACGCTAGCACGTAAGAACGTGTGCGTAAAGGACGAAATGCTATGCTGGCACGTTAAACGTGGGCGTAAAACTAATACTACGCTATCACGTAAGAACGTGTGCGTAGAACTTCATCTTCTTCCCCAGGCCAAGACAAGCAGGCGTAAAAGTTCAAGAGCTCAAGAAAAGCCCCATCTCGGTCAAGACTCGATAAAATCCAACCATTCCAAAACCAAACTTATGTAACATCAGAAGGTCTTCTACATAGAACTCTTAGTTTTCGAAAACGAGCCAGTTTAGTAGATCAAAACCATGAAAATGAAAGAATGCTAAAACCTAGATCTAGAAAAATCTATGCATCAAAATGAGAAAAGCCAAGTTCTAAAGTAGTTTAAAATCAGACAAGGAAGCTAAATGATCCATAAAAGCAAGGTGTTCTCTTGTGATAGCAAGTTGCACTTGCCTACGGTGGTGTGGGTGGAGAAGGAGATGAGGAAGAAGAAGAGAAGAGGAGTAAATGAGTGATGAATGAAGAGAGAGAATGATGGTTGGGTTAATAAATAAGGGATGGTGGTAGGTAGTGGTTTGCATATCAACCCAAACCGAGCCCAACCAAGCCGAACCCAACCGAACCCAATGCAGGCCAAGGCTAGGATAATCCACATGAACTAGAAAATTCTAAGTAACCCATGCCAATGCAAAACCTAAGACTAGCCGGTCAAGACAAGTCGAACCAGGATGAACCCAAAATAAGCCAAGGCAAGATTAAACCAGGATCAAGCTAAGCAAGACAAGTCTAATTATGGGTCGGAATTCTGTACACGTATACCAAAATACGTAATACGAACTACGGGCGTTACAAGCGTAGAACTTGAAAATACGCTAACGTTATACGTGCTAGCATAAAAACTGAAAATATGCCCACGTTTTACGTGCGAGCGTAAAATTGAAAAATACGTAAGTCAAAAGACTATATGTTTTTCACATGTAAAATTTTACTCTTTTGAACAGAAGCGTAAAATTGAAAAATACACTCACATTATATGTGTGAGCGTAAAATTGAAAAATATGCAAGACTGTATCTTTCACACGTAAAACTTTATTCTTTTGAACAGAAAAAAGTACACATAAAAATTTTTATTCTTAGACTGCGTAAAACTCTTGTAAAAACAAATTCTCTTAAAAAACAGAGAACTATTTACGCGTAAAACTCATGTATGGTCATTTGCGTAGAGTTTGGAATTTGTATAGAGTTCATACTTAAATTTTTTGCTAACTTGATTTTTTTGTTGAACTTCTTTTACAGTGAATTTGGGGGCCCATCCTCTCTCTGAAGTTATTGGATCACCAGCTGGGATTCTAGGATCAAATTATCTGGAGAATTTATCCCATGTCGAGTTTTCTCAAACTGACAAGCAGTATCCTCAGGAACGACATTAACTGATAGCTGCCCAAGGAGATAGAATGTTGTTGTCTCTGATGAATGGAGAACTATTGGCATCACTGGATGGCCATCATTATCTGAAGCCTGCATTCATATTCGGAGATGCAATTGACTTCAAATCTCAGACAAACCCCAAGAAGTAGTCTTGGGTGTTCAAATTTGGGGAAAGGGCGATGTATCTCCCAACAATGCTAAGAGATTATCGCCTTTACTCTTTTGCTCATACTACTCATCCGAGACGGATGATCTAGAATTTGACTCCCAACAGTCATAGAACACCGGGGAGAATCATATTTAAGAGGGATGAAAACCAGATGGGATATCACTCAAGTACTCCCAGTGGTGGTGTCGTTCCTTTCTCCGACTTATTGCCTGGCTTTACACCAAGTGAGGGCTCCTCTATGATCCAACCAGTACAGATATCGATGTTCATAAACAAGTTTATGAATTCTTCAGTGCTATATCCCCAGGTCAACCCTAGACTTCCAGGGTGGATGACTCCTCACAACAAAAACTGGGTTCAACTTAGTTCTTGGATCATAAAGAACTTTGAAGCAGATCTAAAAGCCATTGGTTTGTTTGAAGCGGTAGCCTCCAAAAGTCAAGGCATACCTATAAACAACAATCTGTTCTTAGCTCTGATGGAGTTGTATATCAGCTCGATAGGAACTTTTACAACCCCAATTGGCGAAATGGGTTTTGTACTTCATGAATGCAATTCATCTCCAAGCTACCAATGGAGGAAGTTCCATATGAAGAGTACGTTCCCTCCAACTGGGAACTAGAAGAAATTAGCAAGAAAAATCCTCGCTTAGTTGAGGTATATCAAGAATTGATGTGCCATCATTTGATTTGCACTACTATGTATGAAAGTGGATCGCATTTGGCATACATCAATAAATGGACAACATATCTATTCTATCATAAGAATAGAATATCCAAAGAAGACAATGAGAGATTTCAAGACAACAAGGCTCAACCCATCAACCCTTGTTCAATAAATCCTGCTGATATGATAAACACTTGGATGATCACATATAAGTCCCCGGACAATTATTTGACCACCAAGACGGGAGAATTCCCTGCGGGAACTGAAAAATTGAGCTTTCTGAAATATGGCAGTCGAAAGCTCTCAAAGGAAGCCTTGATGGCAGGCTTTCTTTTCCTGTGGCTGCGAAGATGGGTCGTACCAGGGACTGGTACAGTCGATAGAATTCACCAAAACATACTATGGCCAGCAGTACGTTTGGTATTCAAGGCCAGACTCAGCCTATTACCGGTAATGGTATGTCAAATAAATACAGGTTTGCGAGCATTTGGTGAAGAACTGATCAATAATGCTCCCTGCCATAAAGATTTCCCTAGGATGGAGATACCCTACACTTATTTAATGGGCTGGTTACTACATCATAACTGCAACTTATTGCCACCAGGCCCTGAAAATGATGCAGAGGTATTCTTCCAGAAGTTTAGTAAAGCCACGTAGAATGCAACTTCAGGGACGGATACCCGAGCAACATTAAACTTCTCCCATGGGTGGAATTTTTTTGCACACGACCACCAGTTCCAGCTGATTGTTTTGGTGTACAATTTGAAGACATAGGTCAAGGGAGGACTGAGATACTTACGCCAGTTTTTAATTGGCTAATATGCATCAGACCCTCACATATGATGTATAGAACTGAAGACAACTGTATCTTCGAACCGTATCTACGTAGTCTATTCGCTCGTCAGTTCGGGTATGACCAGCTTCACGTTGGTAATCCCTCCACTACTTTCAACTATTATGGAAATTTAGTTGATGGCACGAGGGCATGGCGGTATTTCAGCACTGGATGAACCGGTGCCAAGTTCCATGTGTCAACTGCCACAAGTACAACTGAGTTACGAATGCTTCATTCGTATGCTCATTTTTATGCCTCCATTCCTTCCTTCGCAAAAGACTACAACATGAAGGGAAGTCTTCGGTGGGAAAAGGAAGGAGACGCCGAAAAACCAGTTATGGTGCCTTCGGACATTTCTGATGATGCTGTTCCAGATGAATATCTGGGGACGATCCCTACAAGAGTTGGGGAAACAGCTGCAGGACCCATTACCATCACTACAACCCGGAAGTGGAAACCAGACACAGCTGTTACTATCCGAGAAAAGAAGAAGAAGACTACTGTTAAAGGGCCTTCCAGACAGAGGGCCGCTACTCCAGAAAGCGAAACTCCTGTTGAGGAGCCTCACAACATTATATCTTTTTCAGCTCAACCTGGAGAAAGGTCTTCAGCACTGCAACCAGCAACAGCAACAGAAGTTACAGGAGTCCTATCTCCCGGACGACTCAACACTTCATTGCATCTGACTTCGCCACAAAAGGCGAAAGCTGTTGAAGACACCGCCACGACTCAGGCTAAAGATCCGGAACCTATCCCTTCGGATGAACTGGCTTTCGAGTTAGATGATGATGATTAGGATCTAGATTATGATGCACTCTTGTCGCGTCCTACACCTACACCAGGTAAAGATAAATTACACAAAATTTATACAAAAATATGTATTATGATTTTGTATATTAACTATTTTGTTTAATCTTTGTAGGTATCATCACTGTAGCAAACCCGGTTGCTCCTCCTCCTCCTCAAATGACTATTCATAAAGAGGAAATAGAATCTGAAGAAGAGAGTTCTTCTTCAAAAGAAGATTATACTTCTAAAGAAGGTTCTCCACCTATGGAGATACAATAAGAGCTTGAAGGAGAAGTACACCAAGAATTGCCTTCTCTTGCTGAAGAAAGAGAAGAAGCGCTAACTACAGTAGAGGAACAAGTAGTGCTCCAATAATCAGTTGCTGCTACAAAACCCATTATTGAGGACGTAGATATAGCAGCAACATCAATTACTGCTGCCAGTCCAGATCAAGCTCCTGAGACAGTCGTATTCGAGTCTGAATCGAACATAGGAGGCAGCACCTCTATGACACCATCCTCTACCACCGAAACTCATCCTCCGGAGGTAGAAGAAAAAGTTGCTGAAGATGTAGTCCCGGAGCTCCCTGGAAATCCATTGGCTATGGTAACGATGACAGATATATCGTTAACTCATCTTGCTACCATAGCAACAACAACACCTATCTCTGGTCTTCAAGAAAAGAGATTGGCAGATATCGCTGATACATCAAGCTCCAATGCTGATATGAATCTTTTGGTAGAGATTCATACTGAAACTTTTTACAAAATATTGGCAGCATTGATCAAAATGGTTTTAAAGAAAGGCCTCAACTATGAGAGCTTAAAAAGTGCGATTGCTACTACCATTGACAACATTGCCATATTAATGATGCTGAGAGGGCATCTGCTTTGCAGAAGATTGTCCAGGGACTTGAACCACCCATCAAAGAATATCTGAGGTTGTCAAGTGGGACTATAGAAAGCCTCATCCAATCCGACTATGATGCTCTTACTAATGAGTATACAACTCCGGAAACCATCTTCAAAGAATCTCTTCAAGATTACAGCAATAAGGTCACCGTGGAAAGGACTTTCTTGAGAGAGAATAAACCCTTGTTGTAGCAGCATCAATAAGCCTACGACTCAATGAATATCAGAATTCATGAACAAAATGATAGAATTCGTGAAGTCGAGGCTGAGCTGGCTCGATTAAAAGAGGAGCAGAACCCGATGACGACAGATAGGGACCAATATCTGAGGCAATGCTCTATTTTGGAAGAACAAATCTTTGGTTCTGAATCAACTATCAAAACCCTTGAAGAAGCCAAAGACAAAATGATAGCTGCCTTTGCCGAACTCTCCCACCTCTGTACCGCAGAAGCTCGAAGAACCATAGCATATACAACTGCATTGGACTCCCACAAAAAATGTTTGGCGAAACTACAGAAGATGATTGAAGATTTGTCTGCTCCACCTTAGAAATTTTTGTATTCAATAAAGAGTTTTTATTTTCTGTCATTTCCTTTATTTTGCTGATGTACTATTTCTAATCATAAAATAAATGAAATATATTTTAAAATATGTGTGAGATAGAAAATAATTATCAGAGGTAATATGGACATGATAAGTCTTCCAAACTCAATAAAGTAGATTATATCTATCCAGAGGTAATGTGGACATGATAGATAATAAATCATGTTTTTTTAGAGTATACAATACTATCAGAGGTAATACGAACATAATAGATCGTAATGACTCAAAGAAAATTAGATTAATATCTATTCAGAAGTAATATGGACATGATAGATAATAATGAAAAGAAGTAGATTTAATATTTATTCAGAGATAATGAAGGCATGATAAATAATAAATCTTTTTCTTTCTGAAATCAGCTGGTAAGACAAAAAATCAAAATTCACTTTTAGGAGAATCAATAATCAGCTTAACCAAACATTGGTAGCTGGGGAATAAAGAAAAAATTCAAACATAATATTTTTTCAAGATTTTAACATTAATCGGTATCATAAGCAAATCTCCATTAGGTTTAGATAATCTATAAGCACCATTGGAGAATACGGTTTCGACTACATAAAGGCCTTCCCATTTAGCTTGGAACTTGCCTTTACTCTTATGAGTCATAACCATAGGTCTTCGGACATCTAGAACTAGCTCTCCTACTTTAAATACCCTTTGTTTAACTTTGTGATTGAAAGCTCGAGAAATGCGAGCTTGATACAGCTTAATGTGCTGTTGCGCTTGAAGACGCTTCTCATCCAAACCTTCAAGTTCTTGGAGTCTCAAGCGATCATTATTCTCCGTAGTTAGCTCATTAGCAATGGCTATTCTAAGAGATGGTATTTGGATCTCCAGTAGAAGAACAGCTTCACATCCATAAACTAATAAAAATGGTGTAAAACCAGTTGGAGTTCTAACTGTTGTTCGATAAGCGCATAAACATTCTCTAAGTTTCTCGTTCCAATCACATTTATTAGAAGAGACAAACTTTTTAAGAAATTTAATAATAGTTTTGTTGAAAGCTTCTGGTAAACCATTAACAGCTGGATTGTAAGCTGTAGAAGATAAGTTCTGAATCCGATTATTGTCACAAAATTGATAAAATGCCTGACTGGCAAATTGTGGTCCGTTATCATGGATTATCCTTCGGAGAATCCCGAAACGATAAATGACATGATGTTTGATGAAGTTAACCACATTAGACGATTTTACTTCAACAAAAAGAACTACTTTCGCCCATTTAGAAAAATAATCAGTTATAGCCAGAATAAACCGATGTCCTTTGACAGAAGGGGGATTAATTGGACCAATAATATCCATACCCCAAGCTTCGAAAGGCCAAGAAGCTGCTGTAGGATGTAAAAATTCAAAGGGTGATGAATAAAATCAGCATGAATCTGGCATGCTTTACACCGTCTGGCGTAATCCACAGCGTCTGCTATCATAGAAGGTCAATAATAACCCATTCTTCGAATACGGTCCTGTAACTTCGAACCTGGTTGATGCGCACCATAAACTCCATCATGAGCTTCATGAAGTGTCTGTTTGGCTTCACTTTCTGAAAGATAACGCAATAAAAGTCCGTCATAAGAACGACGATACAACATATGCATTGAAGAATCATAGTAAAATCGAAATGATCGTTTTTTGATTGATGCAGCTTTCTTTGGATCTTCAGGTAAAATCCCATAAACCGTATAATCAATAAATGGACTTCTCCAATCCTTTTGTTGAGAATTTGATTCAGTAGCATAATTCTGTTCGATATGCAAATTATTCTTGACATAGAATAGATCTCTATCCAACAAAGTGATGGTATTTTGTCTTCTGATTGGAACTGCTAAATCTGCAACTAAACTAGAAAGAGCATCAGCTTCCAAATTTTGAGAACGTGGTACGAATTCAATGAAGAACCCTTTGAATGAAAGAACCAATTCGATTACCACCTGATGATAGGGAATGAGGTTCGAATTTCTGACTTCATATGTCCCTCTGACCTGATTAACGATCAGTTGAGAATCTCTATATGCTTTCAAGAACTCAATGTCTAATTGTTTTGCTACTTGAAGACTAATTAGCAGAGCATTATATTCTACCACATTATTGGAACATGGTTCGTTGAGGGAATAAGCACGGTATATGACTATTTTATCAGGAGAGACCAAGACGATGCCTACTGTAACGCCCCAATCCCAAAATACATAGGACCAAGTACATGCCAGCTGCACATATACGAAGAATACTCTAATATATGGAATCCTCATATATGCACATAAGCTGTAAATAAAATAATCACAGGCCAGAATACCATATCTAATCTCATCACAGCTCAACACAGAAGATAATAGAGTCCAAATAAATAAATAAGAGTATCAAAAGATAGCCGGGTGAACATACTCACTCCAAACAGATATAAAAAATAGTCTCACAAGATCGAAGTCTAACCTCCACAAAATAGAAAGAAATGAGATGTAAAATAATGTCCACTAATGTCTCAAATATAGAATAAACTAGAAATCAGTAGTGACTGCCTCGTCATCGATGTAAGATAGATCCAGAGCCTCTCCGTACTCCTGTGGAAAGTCATCTAATCCTGGAAAGATAACCAGGTCCTCAGGGGACATAGCAAGATACAAGAAAATACCATGCCATATAAACTGTGATAATATAATAGAAAGAAAAGGGATGCATGCCATAGGGTGCCTACCAGTTCTATAGTGACAATGCAGTTAAGAACAGACCTTCAACACATGGGTATCTGGCTCAGTAGCAGTAACTCAGGTATGGCCCCATCAGGATACCAGGGACCTCAAAGTATAACATTCCTCGAATGTCAGAGGCCAGCAGTATCAGTAATAGAAAAGTGCATAAAGACCCATACGTTAAGGACACTGTTCTCCCCACCTAATGCCTAGTAGGGTCACATCCATGACTCATGAACCTCTAGTAACTGCCAAGTCTTCTAGCATACAATTCTATTGGCAGTTACTCCTATCCGTCGCACGCTCCATACGTATCGGTGGCCAGCCGACTACGCGGATACGTGTCCTACATGTGACTCACATCATGTGGTAAAACAAGTGTCAAGGCCGCATGAGATATACCAATATCTCAATATCAATGTGTGCTCAATAGACTAAGTCAATGCAAGAAAAATAAATAAAGCAAGAAAATGACCGATAGAGTCGCTTGCACCCAAGGGTGACTAGGACGCACAGTTTAAATATCAAAAAATAAGAAATGCTGAAAATAACAACTGAAAGTAAGAATATAATAATCACAGAGTAAGGTGGCAAGGTATCTTGCCTGATGGTGCAAAGTGGCAAGTCCAGGTAATCACAATGTCAGCTAAGAAACGTCACAATCTCCAAACAACTCCGGATGCTGAAATAAACATAAAAAATGCACTCGGTGTAAAAGATATACCTAAGAAACGTCCGTCCAAAAGTCAAATTCTGGAACAGGGGCAAAATCATAATTTCGGGTCAAAATGATGTCCGTCGTTGGACCCGTTTTGCATCGAAACACATGCCAAAGTCTATGGTCTCTAAAGTCATCAAACTACATGTCTACGGATTCAGTTTGAGGAAAAGAACTAAACTGTATGTCGAGTTTTGGATTCCGAAGAGTCGTGTACAAAATTGCCCGTTTGAGTGGGTTACGGGCCCACCAAAACTGGGTTCCGATTCGACCTTCTCAAAATCGAACCAAACTTGGCACACAGGACCAAAATTTTGATCCGGACCTGTTGGCGTAAGTTTCGTCTCGATTCGACGATTATAAACAAAGTTATGGGCAGGTTTGCAAAACGCCGATATGGGGGTATCTCGACGGATACGCATTGATTTCGTCGCGCACGCACGACAAAACTGAGTTCCGTCAGTTCCCACACGTTGGTAACGTCCATACGCACCTTTCGATGCGTATAGCGCATGACCACATCGCCCGGTTTGTCGGGGCGAACGTCGTATCGGACAATTTCCATATGTTTTTATGATTTAGAAACCAATTTTTCCGACAACTTCACTTACAGATTTCTTCCTACATATTAACCAAAACTTCGATCCGCAAGTTGCATTCTACTCTTGGTTATATTGTCTTCACAGTTGTTCAATTAGTTTTACAAAACTGTCAAAGAATCGCCAAGATTTTGGCTTCCAAATATGGGTTTGGGACAGCCCTGAAACTGTTCTGTTTCGACAGATTTTCGAGAAATTTGGTTTGAAAGACCGAGCAATATATGGGGTTTCGCTTGATTCTACCAGAAAGGGTTTTGAAAGGGTTATGTCTACTATGCACAGCATTCGATAGATCAAATTTTTGTCGGATGGATGTGAAGAAATTTGAATCGAAAGATGGGTACCTGAGTTCTGAACTAAACAGAGTATTCTCTGTTTTTCGGTCATCTGCAGGCAGTTGTCCGGCGATCCTGACGTCGGCGACGGCGAGTAGGTGGCCGACGGGAGCGCGGGGCGTAGGGGAGTTCCTGGAGTCGGTGTTTGGGTTTGGGGATGGAGTTCTATCGATAATTTTTGCCAAGAACTAAATTCCCGAATCTATATAGTAGGTTTAAATTCCTATTTAAATTCAAATTTTTTTGGATTTGGATGGGGTTTGAATCCTAGTACAACTAAAAGAGAATCTTATAGGTAAAATCTAGAAATTTTTATTTGAATTTTCGGGTCAGATTTGATGTAGAGCAAATCTCCCAGATTTTTTTTTACAAAACTAACTAGCAGCTACTGCTGCGTTCTCGGGAAGAAATGGGGTCCTGCGTTACTCGCGGGTTGGCACTGTAGCCCGTGGGCTACAGTATCCCATGCCTACTTTTCTCTTTTTTTGTCTTTACTTTACTATCATTAGCTAACTAATGATCATTAAAGTAACTAACCACTACTGGCAACCACAGCTTGGCCGCCCCCCCTTTTGTTGGGGTGTGGGCCAGGCCATATTTTTTTTTAATCAATAACAGTTACATATATATATATATATCAAAATATACGTATATATATCTATATTAAGCTAGCAATAATTTCTCAAATATTTTACAAATAAATTCCTAAAAATCCTAGAATTTATTATTACTTTATTTACTAGAAATACTAACAAGCACACATATAATAATATATATATACTCACATACATTAATATTTACGTACATATACCAAATCAACTCTAAATAATATAGAAAAATAATTTTTAAGGCACTAAAATAATTAGGAAATATTTGGGGGTTTACATCCTACCCAACTTAAAGAAAATTTTGTCCTCGAAATTAAACTAAGGTCGGGGGATCAATACAATGCAAGGAATATAATGGTACTTAATATGCAAGACATACCTTCACCTTCGAACAAAAACGGATAGCAGTTTCGGATGTCGTCCTCGCGCTCCCAAGTAGACTCCCCTGGCGAGTGATGCTTCTATGCCACGCGAACCAATGGAATAGATTGATTCCGCAACACCTTCACTCGGCGATCGAGGATACCTACTGGTTGCTCTTCGTACGACAAACTCGGTCCAACTGTGATCTCGGAGTGATCAAGCACATGATTACTGTCCGCCACGTACCTCCTCAGCTGAGATACATGGAATACGTCATGCACTCCCTCTAGCGACGGTGGCAAGGCCAATCTGTAGGCAACCTCTCCAATACGTTCCAAGACATCGAAAGGTCCGATGTACCTTGGACTCAACTTGCCACGTCCTCCGAATCGAATCGTGCCTCTAGTGGGGGATATCTTCAAGAACACATGGTTGCCCTCTTTGAACTCCAAGAGTCGACAACGATTATCTGCCCACTGCTTTTGACGATCCTGCGCTGCTCGCAGGTGGCCTTGTATTTTCTTCACTGTCTCCACTGTGCTCAAGACCAACTCAGGACCCAATAGCTGTCGCTCTCCTATGTCGCTCCAATAAACAGGAGACCGACACTTTCTACTATACAATGCTTCAAACGGAGCCATCTGAATGCTCGTTTGAAAGCTATTATTGTAGAAAAATTCTACAAGATGAAGATGGTCCTCGCATGAACCGCCAAAATCAAGCATGCACGCTCTCAACATATCCTCTGGCGTCTGAATGGTATGCTCCGACTGGACGTCTGTCTGAGGATGGTATGCCGTGCTAAACTTTAATCGGGTGCCCAAACTCTCTTGTATACTCCTCCAAAAGTACGAGGTGAATCTCGAGTCATGGTCCGACACAATACTAACAGGCACACCGTGCAGTCTTATAATCTGCTCCATATACATCTCTGCCAATACCTCTGTCGACTGGCCCACTCTAAAAGGTAAGAAATGGGCTGATTTCGTAAGTCTATCAACAATCACCCCCACTGCGTCACCCCTAGGACTCCGAGGAAAACCCGTGACGAAATCTATAGTAATGTGCTCCCACTTCCACTCGGGAATGGATAGCGGCTGCAATAATTCGGCCGTCCTCTGGTGCTCCGCTTTAACTTATTGACATACCAAGCACTTGGCAACGAAACGAGCTATCTCTCGCTTTATTCCGTGCCACCAATAATACTGTCGTAAGTCGTGGTACATGTTGGTCTCACCAGGATGAATAGAGTAAGTCAAAAAGTGAGCTTCTGCCATCAATTCTTGTCGTAGCTCTCCATTGGGTACATAAATGCGATCACCATATCGCAATGTCCCATCTGACTGGATCCTCAAACCTGTCTGCTCACCTGCTTCAGTCCTCTCTTTCAGCCGTCAAAATCTAGCATCATCAGGCAATGCTGCCTTGATGTGCTCTACCAATGATGATTGCACTTGAAGGTTGGCTAATACGCCGTCTGCTCTAGGCAATATTACTTCAATACCAAGCTACTCCAAGTCTCTAATCAATTCCTTCTGTGTAGTCAAAAAGTGTGCCATGGGCTTGCGGCTCAATGCGTCTGCCACGACATTAGCCTTGCCCGGATGATAATGTAGTTCAATCTCATAATCCTTTATCAACTCCAACCAACGTCGTTGTCGCATATTCAACTCCTTTTGTGTAAACACGTACTTGAGGCTCTTATGATCAGTGTAGATATCAACCTTCTCGCCGTACAAGTAGTGTCTCCATAGCTTCAAAGCAAAGATAACCGCTACGAGCTCTAGATCGTGGGTCGGATAATTCTTCTCATGCACTCTCAACTGTCGTGATGCATATGCTACTACCCGACCGTGCTGCATCAATACACATCCTAATCCCTTCCGGATGCGTCACTGTATATCACAAATCCTCCTGGGCCCGATGGTAGTGTCAAGATCGGTGCTGTGGTCAACCGCTTCTTCAACTCGTTAAAAACGGCTTGACACTCGTCTGTCCATACAAACTCCTGATCCTTGCAAGTTAATCGAGTCATAGGCCCCGCTATTCGAGAGAAATCTTCCACGAACCGTCGGTAGTAACCCGCAAGTCCGAGGAAACTTCTCACCTCAGAAGCTGATGTAGGAGCAGGCCATGATTTAACTGCTGCGAACTTCTCTGGGTCTACTGATATACCATCGCCCGTAACAATATGACCAAGAAATGCTATCTCTTTGAGAAAGAAATCACACTTGCTAAGCTTCGCGAAAAGTCGATCATTCCTCAACATTCCCAAAACTATCCGTAGATGCTGCTCATGCTCCTCTTGACTCTTGGAGTAAATCAGGATATCGTCTATAAAGACTACTACAAATTTGTCCAAGTATTGGTGAAAAATCTTGTTCATTAAATTTATAAAAACTGCGGAAGCATTGGTCAAACCGAAAGGCATGACCAAGAACTCGTAGTGTCCATACCTCGATCGAAAATCCGTCTTGGCAATATCTTCCTTCCGAACCATCAATTGGTGATAGCCCGATCATAAGTCAATCTTGAAGAATACTTTTGCTCCACTCAGCTGATCAAATAGATCGTCTATACGCGGCAAGGGATACTTGTTCTTCACCATTACTGCATTCAATGCTCTGTAGTCGATGCACATGCGCACTGTCCCATCTTTCTTAGGCACAAAAAGAACGGGTGCTCCCCATGGTGACGCACTGGCACGAATAAATCCCTTCTCTAATAAGTCATCAATCTGCGTCTTCATCTCTACCAACTCCTTGGAGGCCAGACGATATACTCGAGATGAAATAGGCTCGGCTCCGGGAATAAGCTCAATAGAAAACTCAATATCTTAGTCAGGTGGTAGTCCTGGCAACTCCTCGGGGAATACATCCTCGAACTCGGTGATAATAGGGTGCTGAGGGGTGTCATGCATCATCATATGAGTCCCCGATGTGGGTGCATCACAACTCTCACCGTCTTCTTTAGTGAACACAAACTCTGCCGCATTCGGTGGTCTAAAGATAATACTGCTCCTATGGCAGTCTATGAGAGCGAAATGCTGGCTCAACCAGTCCATTCCAAGAACCACATCAAATGTTGGCATAGGGAATACAAGAAGTCGTGCCCCCATCTCCCTGCCACTTATTACTATAGGACAAAGTCTACAAAAACTACTAACAGGTACAACTCCTCCTCCAGTGAGTATTTTAACATTTTTAGCTAAGGGTGTGATGGGAATGTTGTGTCTAGTGGCAAAACTAGTGGCTATGAATGAATGAGTGGCTCCAGTATCAAATAATGTAATAGCAGGAAAAGATGCAACTAAAACCATACCTGCTATAACCTCTGCCTCTGTCTCTATATCCTCAACAGCCATTGAGAATACCTTCCCATGATTTTGTCCAGGGCCCTGAGCTCTGGCCCTCTCGAACTGTGCTGAATAGGGTAGTAGCGGTGGGCGAGGTGCTCCTGTCGCTGGCTGTGGTACTGGAAGTGCTAGGGCTACGAACTGCTGTTCCGGATAATCCTTCACCTTGTGCTGTCCTGACCCGCATCTCAAGCATGATCCGAGTCGAATTCGACAGTCCTTCAAAATTTGTCCCTGCTTTCCATAAAAGTTGCAAGTGGGCTTCTGATAAGGTGTAAGCCTCTGCTGAAACTGTCCGGTGACCCTCCTAACAGGTCCACTCTGAGTAGCTCGGGCTGGTGTAACTGCTGGGGTATGGCGCCTCGATGTCTGTTGCTGTTCCTTGCGAAGAATCTCCTGAGCACGAGCTTCTTCTAAGACAACTGAATGGGAGACTCGAGACTGGGTAGTCATATAAGACTTGAGCTCTGGTGCCAGCCCCTGGTGAAATCTCCTCGCCTTTTCTAACTCCGTCGGAATCAATCCCGTACCGAATCGACTCAGGCGATTGAACTCTGAGTCATACTCATCAACTGTCATATTCCTTTGCTTCAGATGAAGGAACTGGTCATAGAGACCATCTCGAACATGAATAGGGAAGAACCTCTCATAAAATACATCATAGAACTGCTTCCATGTGATCCTAGTGCCTAATCGTCTCTCTTCCGCTTTCTACCAGTGGTGAGCATTGTCTTCTAACAATAGGTCCACTACAGTCATCCAATCTCGAGCTGGCAACTGGGATGCCTTCAGTAGCTTATCTGTGCCAATAAGCCACTGTGATACCTCTAACAGTTTCTCCGTTCCTCTGAAGGCCTTGGGGTTCATATCTATGAAATTCTTGATAGAGCCTTCATAAGGATGCAGAGCCGGTGCTGGTGTTGGTACTGGAGGTGGTGGTGGAGGTCTAGCCATTACTGCCATTATCGTTTGTCTCATCAGCTCAGTTTGCTGCAACTGAGCCTGCATCATGGCGTACATAAACTGAGTAGTAGGGCTCCCATCAGTCGGTGGTGGGGGCATCTGAGGTCCCGACTGTGGAGTAAACTGCTGAGGGAATGGTGGTGGTGGAGGCAGTGGTACATTCCCTTCCGGTGGCATGGTAGTAGTCTATCCAGCCTGGCTGCCTGGAGGTGCAGTGACCTTTGGGTACTCCATCGTCGGTGTCGTAGTAGGCTGCGACAGTCCTGGCTGTTATGGTATCGCTGGAGTCATGGCGGGATTCTGTCCCTCCGGAGTAGCCTCTTCACCAGATGTGAGGGCCAAGGCAGAAATGCGTCCGCTTCGTAGATTTATACTGTTGGCACGAGGAAGATAGGTTGATATTAGGAAAGATTAAATGTGAGACAATCAAATAATCAAGAAAGTTTCAAAAGATTGGAAGTCAAGAGGTAGTAGTAGTTCTGGATGAGATATTCCTATTCCTATATACAGGCTTGTTGGGCACAGTCATGTAACCCAACAATATTAACGACAGGACCTACATGGGCCACCACAAAAACATGTAACGCCCCAGTCCCAAAATACATAAGACCAAGTACGTGAACATGCCAGCTGCACATATACGAAGAATACTCCAATATATGGAATCCTCATATATGCACATAAGCTGTAAATAAAATAATCACAGGCCAAAATACCATATCTAATCTCATCACAGCTCAACACAAAAGATAATAGAGTCCAAATAACTAAATAAGAGTATCAAAAGATAGCCGGGTGAACATACTCACTCCAAACAGCTATGAAAAATAGTCTCACAAGATCGGAGTCCAACCTCCACAAAATAAAAAGAAATAAGATGTAAAATAATGTCCAGTAATGTCTCAAATATAGAATAAACTAGATATCAGTACTGACTGCCTCGTCATTGACGTAAGATGGATCCAGAGCCGCTCCGTACTCCTGTGGAAAGTCGTCTAATCCTGGAAAGATAACCAGGTCCTCAGGGGACGTAGCAAGATACAAGAAAGCACCATGCCATATAAACTGTGATAATATAATAGAAAGAAAAGGGATGCATGCCATAGGGTGCCTACCAGTTCTACAGTGACAATACAGTTAAGAATAGACCTTCAACGTATGGTTATCTGGCTCAGTAGCAGTAACTCAGGTATGGCCCCATCAGGATACCAGGGACCTCAAAGCATAACATTCCTCATATGTCAGAGGCCAGCAGTATCAGTAATAGAAAAGTGTATAAGGACCCATACGTTAAGGACACTGTTCTCCCCACCCAATGTCTAGTAGGGTCACATCCATGACACATGAACCTCTAGTAACTGCCAAGTTTTCTAGCATGCAATTCTATTGGCAGTTACTCCTATCCGTCGCACGCTCCATACGTATCGGTGGCCAGTCGACTACGCGAATACGTGTCCTACATGTGACTCACAACACGTAGTAAAACAAGTGTCAAGGCCGCATGAGATATACCAATATCTCAATATCAATGGGTGGTCACTAGACTAAGTCAATGCAAGAAAAATAAATAAAGCGAGAAAACGACCGATAGAGTCACTTGCACCCAAGTGTGACTTGGACGTACAGTTTAAATATCGAACAATAAGAAATGCTAAAAATAACAACAGAAAGTACGAATATAATAATCACAGAGTAAGGTGGCAAGGTATATTGCCTGATGGTGCAAAGTGGCAAGTCCAGGTAATCACAATGTCAGCTAAGAAACGTCACAATCTCCGAACGACTCCGGATGCTGAAATAAACATAAAAAATGCACTCGGTGTAAAAGATATACCGAGGAAACGCCTGTCCAAAAGTCAAATTTTGGAATAGGGGCAAAATCATAATTTTGGGTCAAAACGATGTCCGCCGTTGGATCCGTTTTGTACCGAAACGCGGGCCAAAGTCTATGGTCTCTAAAGTCGTCAAACTACATGTCTACGGATTCAGTTTGAGGAGAGGACCTCAACGGTATGTCCAGTTGTTTTGGATTTCGATGAGCCGTGTATAAAATTGCCCGTTTGAGTGGGTCGCTGGTCCGCCAAAAATGGGTTTCGATTCGACCTTCTCAGAATCGAACCAAATATGGCACACAGGACCAGAATTTCGATCCGGACCTGTTGGCACAAGTTTCGTCTTGATTCGACGATTGTACACGAAGTTATGGGCAGGTTTGCAAAACGCCGATACCGGGGTATCTCGACGGATACGCGTTGATTTCGTCGCGCACACACGACGAAACTGAGTTCCGTCAGTTCCCATATGTCGATAACGTCCATACGCGCCTTTCTATGCGTATAGCGCATGACCATGTCGCCCGGTTTGTCGGGGCGTACGTCGTATCAGATAATTTTCGTATGTTTTTATGATTTAGAAACCAGTTTTTCCGACAACTTCACTTACATATTTCTTCCTACATATTAATCGAAACTTTGATCCATTAGTTGCGTTCTACTCTTGGTTATATTTTCTTCACAGGTGTTCAATTAGTTTTACAAAACTGTCAAAGAATTGCCAAGATTTTGGCTTCCAAATATGGGTTTGGGACTGCCCTGAAACTGTTCTGTTTCGACAGTTTTTCGGGAAATTTGGTTTGAAAGACCGAGCGATATATGGGGTTTTGCTACCAGAAAGGGTTTTGAAAGGGTTATGTCTACTACGCACAGCATTTGATAGATCAAATTTTCGTTGGATGGATGCGAAGAAATTTGAATCGAAAGATGGGTACCTGAGTTCTGAACCAAACAGTGTATTCTCTATTTTCCGGTCGTCTACGGGCAGTTGTCCGGCGATCCTGACGTCGGCGACGGTGAGTAGGTGGCCGACGGGAGCGCGGGGCATAGGGGAGTTCCTGGAGTCGGTGTTTGGATTTGGGGATGGAGTTCTATCGATAATTTTCGCCAAGAACTAAATTCCCTAACCTATATAGTAGGTTTAAATTCCTATTTAAATTCTGATTTTTTTGGATTTGGATGGGGTTTGAATCCTAGTACAACTAGAAGAGAATCTCGTGGGCAAAATCTAGAAATTTTTATTTGAATTTTCGGGTCAGATTTGATGTAGAGCAAATCTCCCAGAAATTTTTCTTTTTTTTATAAAACTAACTAGCAGCTACTGCTGCGTTCTCGGGAAGAAAGGGGGTCCTGCGTTACTCGCGGGTTGGCACTATAGCCCGTGGGCTACAGTAGCCCATGCCTACTTTTCCTTTTTTTTTTCTTTACTTTTCGATCATTAGCTAACTAATGATTATTAAAGTAACTAACCACTACGGGCAACCACAGCTTGGCCGTCCCTCCCCCCTCTTTTTGTTGGGGTATGGGCCAGGCCACATTTTTTTAATCAATAACAGTTATATATATATATATATATATATATATATATATATATATATATATATATATATATATATATATATCAAAATATACGTATATATATCTATATTAAGCTAGCAATAATTTTTCGAAAATTTTACAAATAAATTCCTAAAAATCCTAGAATTTATTATTACCTTATTTACTAGAAATACTAACAAGCACACATATAATTATATGTATATATATATATATATATATATATATATATATATATATATATATATATATATATATATATATATATACTCACATACATTAATATTTACGTATATATACCAAATCAACTCCAAATAATATAGAAAAATAATTTTTAAGGCACTAAAATAATTCAGAAATATTTGGGGGTTTACACCTACTACAGAGACAATATTGCCTTTAGGTCCAACTCGTGATGCTCCATCGAAATATAGTTGCCAAATGTCATCCCTCAAAGTCATGTTGCAATCTATGACTTCATCTGGAATATCATCATATAGCTTAGAAGTTTCAGGTATATGATGAGCTGCTAAGAAGTCAGCTAACGCTTGACCTTTTACTGATTTTTGAGGTATATATACCATATCGTAAGGGGTAAGCAACATTGCCTAGGTAGGTAACCGGAAGTTAAGAATACTCGGCTTTTTCATTAATACCCGAATAGATTTATTCTGGATATGACATGAATAGTCTGTCACGATACATAATGTCGTATCTTTTAAATGGCAAAAACCAAGGCTAGACATCCACAGGAGTATATCTATGTTCAGCCCCAACCATCATTCGACTGAGATAATAAATTGCTTGTTCATGACCTTTATCACTTTTTTGTACAAGAAGAGCACCAAGAGAATGATCTAATGCTCGAACATACAGCAAAAATGGTCTTCCCACTACTAGGGGTACTAAAACAGGTGGATTTATAAGGTATTGTTTGATGTCATTGAATGCTTTTTTGACATGCTTCATCCCAAACAAATGACACACCATTCTTCAATAAACAAGAGAAAGGTTGACATCTCCCAGAATAATTTAATATAAATCTCCTGATATAAGCAATACGACCTTGAAAGCCACGGAGTTCTTTCAGATTACGTGGAGGACGCATTTCAAGAATTGCTTTGACTTTACCAGGATCAACAAGGATACCTTTAGAAGTAATGTCAAATCCTAAAAACTTGTCACTGGAAACTCCTAAGAAAGACTTAGTGGGGTTCATCTTTAATTGATGTCGACGCATCAACTCGAATACTGTCTTCAAGTCTTGAATGTGATCATCTTTTAATCGACTTTTGACGGCAATATCATCCACGTAACATTCTGTAACGCTCCAGTCCCAAAATACGTAGGACTAGGAACGTAGACATGCCAGCTGTATTCATACAAAGTATGCTCCAAAGTATGGAAATCTCGTATGAATACATAACCTATAAAATGCAGTAGAACCATAACTAATCTCATCAACACAAAATAAAAGAATAAAAGATATCATATAATCAACTATGAAATTGTCATTGGTACAATATGTTGGGTGGAGACAAATCCATTACCAACAAGTAAAAGAAAATACATAAGAAAAGAAATGATATTTGGCGAGCGAAGCGAAGACGATCCAAGTGCAATCATCCTCGAAGAAATAGCGATGATCACGGCTAAAGCTAGAACACCTGTAAAAGACAAGAGCACACACCTGAAGAGATAACCAGGTCCTCAGAGAGACTTAACAAGACACATAATATCGTGCCATATAAACTGAATAAATATTGCTTAAATAAATAAGTTAATTGAATTATAACATGGTCCAATACGCACCTATTGAACGAGCGTACCATCCCCCCAACCAAACAAGGACAGGAGATGGTAAACTAATTCACGGTGACGTATCTTTCCATGCTAAGAATCCAATATGGTATCCGGAGCCCAACAAGGTTCAATACCTTCTCATCGAAGTAGTAAGCCACACCTACAACCAAACAAGGACAAGACGTGACGAACTAATCCGCGACAAGTTATGGTTCCAAGCCACGGTCAGATACAAGTACCCAAACCAAAAGTACTCGTGCCTAACGGATAAGGTAGCCTAACCGTTCTAAGTGAAATGTAGTTAAGAACAATCCTTCCTACGCATGGGCCCTGGCTAAATAGGATAGGCGTAGTCCCCCTTGGGCACCAGAGGCCCCATCAGTAAGAGCATGACGTTCCGCAGAATCGTCAGTAGCCGTCAGTAATCATGGGTCATCAATCCCGTATCTCCAACGGAGAGTCCGAGTCACAAAGAAAGTGCATCGAAGCCCATACGCTAAGGAATTGTCCTTCCCGTCCAATGCCTACTATGTTGTATCCACAACAATAACCTCTATAACCGCTAAGTCAAACTAGCATGCAACCTCTATCAGCGGTTATTCCTACCGCACGGCATGTACGTACTGGTGGCCAGCCAATCACGCACTTCCGTGTTCCACATATGACACACAACTTCGTGGTACAACATGTCAAGGCCATGAATGCAACACACAAAGGTGGTCCCTTAAATCTAGGTTTAATGTGTAAGAAAAATAATACATAGCAGGAAATATAAATGAACAGTAAGTTCTAACAGGTTATGCCATGTATCACAGTTTATTTTACATAAAGAAAATAATGAACAATGCATGTAATATGAGCTAAAATAAATAAACAGCAAATGACAAGGTGTCTTGCCTGGTAGTACGCCTGGTGTGCCGCGATGATCAAGGTGGCATGAACTGGGACTTTGGTGTAACAGCTACACAAGGGGACCTCGGATGATGGCACGGACAGTTTCCTTCGGGTCCAGGACGGTCAAATTAGTTAGGGTGGACATAAGGTAGTACGAAATTGGCGAGGGAATATGATAAAAGGAAATTTAGTCATGGACAAGGATTTATAACCGAAGGAATTTGAGGAAATAATAATAATACATATACTACTTTAGAAAATTCATATGATACTTAAAACTATATATATTTTTACCCGAAAATATTTTAGGCAAATACATACTTGGAAATTACTAGTAATTATTTTATAACTCGAAAGCTACATTTTTATTAGTAAAATATGAATTTAGATATATATTTGGATAATAAAATAAAATATATTTTTAGGCTAAAATTCATATTCTGAAAATACGTAGATAGATTTAACCCCATGCTATCCATACAGTTTTTAAAATAATAATAATCCTAAAATAATAACTATACTAATAATGAGTTTACAATCCCATGTAATAATAATACTGGTAATACAAATAATAAAATAATAATAGTAATAATCATAACAACAATAATAATAGTAGTAATAATAATAATAATAATATTATTATTAATAATAATAATAATAAAGAAAGGAAATAATAGAAATAATAACAATAATAATAATAATAATAATAATAATAATAATAATAATAATAATAATAAACATATAAGTGATAGCACTGCTGTTTCCCCCTTTAACAGTAACAACATAAAAAAATTAAAAAAAATAAACAATACTGTGGTTCTTCTTTTAGAAAGAAAGGAAGAGGGAGTCATTAGGAGATGGGGAAGAGTAGGATGACGAGAGAGAGGGGTGGCGATGGGCTGAGAAAGGAGGAGAGGGACGGCGAAGAGAGCGAGGGAAGGAAGCGATCAGGCGGGAGAAGCTGGAGTCTGGGGTGCGGGCGGCCGGGCGCGGATGTAGGCGGAGGTCTCCCGGCGACTACGGGCTGCGCCAGTGGCGCAGGAGACGCTGCGCTAGTGGAGGCAGAGGCGCCGGGATCTCGCGGTAGAAGGGGAGTTTGGCTAAGGCGGTGGAGGCGGCGGAGAAGTAAAAAGGGCGACGGAGCGCTGGATCGGCGCCGGGCGGTGCGCTCGTCGAAGCGAGGACGCGCGGCCAGCGGTGGGGTCGCACGACGGCGTTGGCGCAAGGGGGCGGTGGCCACGGCGAGGTTAGCCTAGGGTTAGCATTTTATTTCTTTTTTTTGGGTGGCGGCCGTTTGGCTGGTAGTGGCGAGGGGGTTTTTGTTTGGGGCTCCGGCGATGGCGGTGGGGACGGTGGTGGTCGGGGCTTACAGTGGTGGTGGGTGTGATGGTTGGAGGTGGCATGGTTTGGTGGCCGATGGTAGTTGGGAAGATAGGGATTAGGGTTACGGTCGTGTCGGGATCGACGGCCGGAGAACGGTGGTGGTGATTGGTGAAGGGTGTTGGGTTGGCCGAGGACGGGTGGCCGGGGATGGGGTTGTTAACATAAGGCTAGGGTTAGGGTTTAGAATAGGATTGGGTTTGGTGTGTCGGGTTGTCGACACAGAGGAGAGGGAAGAATCTGTATATGTAAAAAAAGAATACTTATTGGAAAGACACCGGGGTCGGACCCGAGGCCGTCTTGGCTGACACGGAAGAGATGGACACTGACACGATGCACGTACACTTTGTGAAAATTTTGTGGAGGAATTTGTGGAGGATAAAAGTTATGGAGGAGTACCTGCCTATTTATAGGATGTGGGAATTCCCATATGGATAGGATTAGGAGTAGTTTAAATCCAATTAGAATATTCAATCTAATAATTTAAATCAATTCAATAAATTTAAATCCAATCTAAATTAATTTAAATCTAGATAATAAACTCAAATTAAATATAAATGCTATCCTAAATTTTAAACTATTAAAAATCAAATCCAATCAAAGATTTAAATTGCCACAAAACTTCAAAATATATTTTCTAAAAATACATATAATAATAATTTTAAAAATTATATTATTATTTAAAATAAACTAAAAAATAATTACAAATATATATGTATGCACAAATAATATTTTCATAATTATGCTTTTCTAGTATACAATAAAAATATTAATTATTAATAATAATCGTGAGATATGAAAGGCTTTATAAATAAAATAACAAACATGAAAATTTTGGAACGATAACAAAATAATTATTATGTATATTATTTTGAAACTATAAAAATAGAAAAAAATATTTTTCAAAATATGTATGCTCGCACATATTCGCACTCGTCGAGTAATTACGAAAAATAAAATTTCGTACGCAACGTACAATACGACTACGCGATGTACAATGTAAAATTTTTAAATCAGTACCAAATTTAATAAAAAAATAGTAGAAATTTAGGGGTTTCACATCCTACCCAACTTAAAAGAATTTTGTCATCGAAATTAAGAATTCGTAGGGAGGTGAGAAGGCACAACGGCAGATAGAAGGGTTCCTTAAAGAAGTTTATAAGGTCGTAGTTTAGGTTGAGGATATGATTAAGAGACGATTGTAATCACTCTTAAATTCAAGTGATTAGAAAGTCAATATTTTATAATTAGGGTCGAGGGAAAGGTCGAGGGAAAGGTCGAGGAGTTTTTGATGAAGACATAGCAACATCGAGTGAGAATGGTCATAGCCGATAGGAAGGCTAGAGGAAGTTCTAATATAACGCCTTTGTCCTTCTAAAATAGGTGAAGGCGATAGCAATATCGAGTTCGAAGGAGGCGTTATCGAATACGAATACGTGATTCAAAGACGATCGAAAAATTTTAAAGGAATTGTCAAGGCAGTCGTGGATGGAATTCTAGAGGACAAGTTTAATTATGTTCCATCCACGTAGAATAATAGACAAAGGCGAACCAAAGTGCACTTGGTTGATCAGACCATTATGTACTGGTTCTGATTAGACGATATGTTAGTGGGAGCTCTTCCAATAACATATGACGGGAACAAGCTCGATAAATCAATGAACTTGCAAATCTAGGTTATAGTAGCAACATTTTTTACGAGAGTGAAATTATAGACACGAGAGTTTAAAATTGAGAAGGAGTATAGTTGAACTTCTAAAGATTCTAAGTCATGTCCTGTGATGGTCTTTATACAGTCGTCCTATAGTCTTCTTGTCCAAGTCCTTGGTTGGCTAGACGGGTTAGGTCCTCTAGATTCTAGGATCTAAATAAGCTTGCTAATATAGGTCACTAGGTCAAAGGGGTTGCTAGTTCATATGGTATTCTATCCAACTTAAAGAATTAAACTAATGGTGTTTTGGGACAACTAACTAGTAGGGTAAATCTCTAGCAAGCACGAAGGGAAGATAAGAATAGGGATAGAAGGAAGTAAGCAAGATGCAATTGATGAGTCAAACGGTAGATAAAATCAAGGAAAGAGGTCCGGTATGTGGATGAGATCCTAGACTTCTAATACTATACGCAGGCTTGCTTGGTACGGTAAAGTAACCAAACAATTTATCTTGACCTGCACGGGCCACCAAAAAACATGTAACGCCCCAGTCCTAAAATACGTAGGACTAGGAACGTAGACATGCCAGCTGTATTCATACGAAGTATGCTCCAATGTATGAAAACCTCGTATGAATACATAACCTGTAAAATGAAGTAGAACCATAACTAATCTCATCCACACAAAATAAAAGAATAGAAGATATCATATAATCAACTATGAAATTGTCATTGGTACAATATGTTGGGTGGAGACAAATCCACTACCAACAAGTAAAAGAAAATACATAAGAAAAGAAATGATTTTTGGCGAGCGAAGCGAAGACGATCCAAGTGCAATCATCCTCGAAGAAATAGCGATGATCACGGCTAAAGCTAGAACACCTGTGAAAGACAAGAGCACACACCTAGAGAGATAACCAGGTCCTCAGAGGGACATAACAAGATACATAATATCATGCCATATAAACTGAATAAATATTGCTCAAATAAATAAGTCAATTGAATTATAACATGGTCCAATACGCACCTATTGAACGAGCGTACCATCCCCCTAACCAAACAAGGACAGGAGATGATAAACTAATTCACGGTGACGTATCTTTCCATGCTAAGAATCCAATATGGTATCCGGACCCCAACAAGGTTCAATACATTCTCATCAAAGTAGTAAGCCATACCTACAACCAAACAAGGACAAGATAAGACGATCTAATCCGCGACAAGTTATTGTTCTAAGCCACGGTCAGATACAAGTACCCAAACCAAAAGTATTCGTACCTAACGGATAAGGTAGCCTAACCGTTCTAAGTGAAATATAGTTAAGAATATTCTTTCCTACGCATGGGCCCTGGCTAAATAGGATCGACGTAGTCCCCCTTGGGCACCAGAGGCCCCATCAGTAAGAGCATGACGTTCCGCAGAATCGTCAGTGGCCGTCAGTAATCATGGGTCATCAACCCCGTATCTCCAGTGGAGAGTCCGGGTCACAAGGAAAGTGCATCGAAGCCCATACGCTAAGGAATTGTCCTTCCCGCCCAATGCCTACTATGTTGTATCCACAACAATAACCTCTATAACTGCTAAGTCAAACTAGCATGCAACCTCTATCAGCGGTTATTCCTATCACACGGCTTGTACGTACTGGTGGCCAGCCAATCACGCACTTCCGTGTTCTACATATGACACAACTTCGTGGTACAACGTGTCAAGGCCATGAATGCAACACACAAAGATGGTCCCTTAAATCTAGGTTTAATGTGTAAGAAAAATAATACATAGCAGGAAATATAAGTGAACAGTAAGTTCTAACAGGTTATGCCGTATATCACAGTTTATTTTACATAAAGAAAATAATGAACAATGCATGAAATATGAGCTAAAATAAATAAACAACAAATGACAAGGTGTCTTACCTGGTAGTACGCCTGGTGTGCCGCGATGATCAAGGTGGCATGAACTGGGACTTTGGTGTAACAGCTACATAAGGGGACCTCGGATGATGGCACGGACAGTTTCCATCGGGTCCAGGACGGTCAAATTAGTTAGGGTGGACATAAGGTAGTACGAAATTGGCGAGGGAATATGATAAAAGGAAATTTAGTCATGGACAAGGATTTATAACCGAAGGAATTTAAGGAAATAATAATAATACATATACTACTTTAGAAAATTCATATGATACTTAAAACTATATATATTTTTACCTGAAAATATTTAGGCAAATACATACTTGGAAATTACTAGTAATTATTTTATAACTCGAAAGCTACCTTTTTATTAGTAAAATATGAATTTAGATATATATTTGGAAAATAAAATAAAATATATTTTTAGGCTAAAATTAATATTCTGAAAATACGTAGATAGATTTAACCCCATGCTATCCATACAGTTTTTAAAATAATAATAATCCCAAAACAATAACTATACTAATAATAAGTTTACAATCCCATGTAATAATAATACTGGTAATACAAATAATAAAATATTAATAGTAATAATCATAACAACAATAATAATAGTAATAATAATAATAATAATAATAATAATAATAAAGAAAGGAAATAATAAAAATAATAACAATAATAATAATAATAATAATAATAATAATAATAATAATAATAATTAACATATAAGTGACAGCACTGCTGTTCCCCCCTTTAACAGTAACAACATAAAAAAATTAAAAAAATAAACAATACTGTGGTTCTTCTTTTAGAAAGAAAGGGAGAGGGAGTCATTAGGAGATAGGGGAGAGTAGGATAACGAGAGAGGGGGTGGCGATGGGCTGAGGAAGGAGGAGAGGGACGGCGGAGAGAGCGAGGGAAGGAAGCGCTCAGGCGGGAGAAGCTGGAGTCTGGGGCGCAGGCGGCCGGGCGCGGATGTAGGCGGAGGTCTCTCGACGACTGCGGGCTGCGCCGGTGGCGCAGGGGACGCTGCGCTCGCGGAGGCGGAGGCGCCGGGATCTCGTGGTGGAAGGGGAGTTTGGCTAAGGCGGTGGAGGCGGCATAGAAGTAAAAAGGGCGGCGGAGCGCTGGATCGGCGTCGGGCGGTGCGCTCGCCGAAGCGAGGATGCACGGCCAGCGGTGGGGTCGCGCGGCGGCGTTGGCGCAAGGGGGCGGCGGCCACGGCGAGGTTAGCCTAGTGTTAGAGTTTTATTTCTTCTTTTTTTGGGGGTGGCGACCGTTTGGCTGGTAGTGGAGAGGGGGTTTTTGTTTGGGGCTCCGGCGATGGCGGTGGGGACGGTGGTGGTCGGGGCTTACAGTGGTGGTGGGTGTGATGGTTGGAGGTGGCAGGGTTTGGTGGCCAATGGTAGTTTGGAAGATAGGGATTAGGGTTACGGTCGTGTCGGGATCGACGGCCAGAGAACGGCGATGGTGATTAGTGAAGGGTGTTGGGTTGGCCGAGGACGGGTAGCCGGGGATGGGGCTATTAACATAAGGCTAGGGTTAGGGTTTAGAATAGGATTGGGTTTGGTGTGTCGGGTTGTCGACACAGAGGAGAGGAAAGAATCTGTATATGTAAAAAAAGAATACTTATTGGAAAGACACCGGGGTCGGACCCGAGGCCGTCATGGCTGACACGGAAGAGATGGACACCGACACGATGCACGTACACTTTATAGAAATTTTGTGGAGGAATTTGTGGAGGATAAAAGTTATGGAGGAGGACCTGCCTATTTATAGGATGTGGGAATTCCCATTTGGATAGGATTAGGAGTAGTTTAAACCCAATTAGAATATTCAATCTAATAATTTAAATCAATTCAATAAATTTAAATCTAATCTAAATTAATTTAAATCTAGATAATCAACTGAAATTAAATATAAATGCTATCCTAAATTTTAAACTATTAAAAATCAAATCCAATCAAAGATTTAAATTGCCACAAAACTTCAAAATATATTTTCTAAAAATACATATAATAATAATTTTGAAAATTATATTATTGTTTAAAATAAACTAATAAATAATTACAAATATATGTATGCACAAATAATATTTTCATAATTATGCTTTTTTAGTATACAATAAAAATATTAATTATTAATAATAATCGTGAGATATGAAAGGCTTTGTAAATAAAATAACAAACTTGGAAATTTTGGAACGATAACAAAATAATTATTATGTATATTATTTTGAAACTATAAAAATAGAAAAAAAATATTTTTCAAAATATGTATGCTCGCACATATTCGCACTCGTCGAACAATTACGAAAAATAAAATTTCGTACGCAACGTACAATACGACTACGCGACGTATAATATAAAATTTTTAAATTAGTACCAAATTTAATAAAAAAATAGTAGAAATTTAGGGGTTTCACATCCTACCCAACTTAAAAGAATTTCGTCCTCGAAATTAAGAATTCGTAGAGGGGTGAGAAGGCACAACGGTAGATAGAAGGGTTCCTTAAAGAAGTTTATATGGTCGTAGTTTAGGTTGAGGATATGATTAAGAGACGATTGTAATCACTCTTAAATTCAAGTGATTAGAAAGTCAATATTTTAGAATTAGGGTCGAGGAAAAGGTCGAAGAGTTTATGATGAAGACATAGCAACATCGAGTGAGAATGGTCATAGCCGATAGGAAGGCTAGAGGAAGTTCTAGTATAACGCCTTTGTCCTTCTAAAATAGGTGAAGGCGAAAGCAATATCGAGTTCGAAGGAGGCGTTATCGAATACGAATACGTGATTCAAAGACGATCGAAAAATTTCAAAGGAATTGTCAAGGCAGTCATGGATGGAATTCTAGAGGACAAGTTTAATTATGTTCCATCCACGTAGAATAATAGACAAAGGCGAACCAAAGTGCACTTGGTTGATCAGACCATTATGTACCGGTTCTGATTAGACGATACGTTAGTGGAAGCTCTTCCAATAACATATGTCGTGAACAAGCTCGATAAATCAATGAACTTGCAAATCTAGGTTATAGTAGCAACATTTTTTACGAGAGTGAAATTATAGACACGAGAGTTTAAAATTGAGAGGGAGTATAGTTGAACTTCTAAAGATTCTAAGTCATGTCCTGTGATGGTCTTTATACAGTCGTCATATAGTCTTCTTGTCCAAGTCCTTGGTTGGCTAGACGGGTTAGGTCCTCTAGATTCAAGGATCTAAATAAGCTTGCTAATATAGGTCACTAGGTCAAAGGGGTTGCTAGTTCATAAGGTATTCTACCCAACTTAAAGAATTAAACTAATGGTGTTTTAGGACAACAAACTAGTAGGGTCAATCTCTAGCAAGCACGGAAGGAAGATAAGAATAGGGATGGAAGAAAGTAAGCAAAATGCAATTGATGAGTCAAACGGTAGATAAAATCAAGGAAAGAGGTCCAGTATGTAGATGAGATCCTAGACTTCTAATACTATACGCAGGCTTGCTTGGTACGATAAAGTAACCAAACAATTTATCTTGACCTGCATGGGCCACCAAAAAATATGTAACGCCCCAGTCCCAAAATACGTAGGACTAGGAACGTAGACATGCCAGCTGTATTCATACGAAATATGCTCCAATGTATGAAAACCTCGTATGAATACATAACCTGTAAAATGCAGTAGAACCATAACTAATCTCATCCACACAAAATAAAAGAATAGAAGATATCATATAATCAACTATGAAATTGTCATTGGTACAATATGTTGGGAGGAGACAAATCCGCAACCAACAAGTAAAAGAAAATACATAAGAAAAAAAATGATTTTTGGCGAGCGAAGCGAAGACGATCCAAGTGCAATCATCCTCGAAAAAATAGCGATGATCATGGCTAAAGCTAGAACACCTGTAAAAGACAAGAGCACACACCTGAAGAGATAACCAGGTCCTCAGAGAGACTTAACAAGACACATAATATCGTGCCATATAAACTGAATAAATATTGCTTAAATAAATAAGTCAATTGAATTATAACATGGTCCAATACGCACCTATTGAACGAGCGTACCATCCCCCCAACCAAACAAGGACAGGAGATGGTAAACTAATTCACGGTGACGTATCTTTCCATGCTAAGAATCCAATATGGTATCCGGACCCCAACAAGGTTCAATACCTTCTCATCGAAGTAGTAAGCCAAACATACAACCAAACAAGGACAAGACGTGACGAACTAATCCGCGACAAGTTATTGTTCCAAGCCACGGTCAGATACAAGTACCCAAACCAAAAGTACTCGTACCTAACGGATAAGGTAGCCTAACCGTTCTAAGTGAAATATAGTTAAGAACAATCCTTCCTATGCATGGGCCCTGGCTAAATAGGATCAGCATAGTCCCCCTTGGGCACCAGAGGCCCCATCAGTAAGAGCATGACGTTCCACAGAATCGTCAGTGGCCGTCAGTAATCATGGGTCATCAACCCCGTATCTCCAGCGGAGAGTCCGGGTCACAAAAAAAGTGCATCGAAGCCCATACGCTAAGGAATTGTCCTTCCCGCCCAATGCCTACTATGTTGTATCCACAACAATAACCTCTATAACTGCTAAGTCAAACTAGTATGCAACCTCTATTAGCGGTTATTCCTATCGTACGGCTTGTACGTACTGGTGGCCAGCCAATCACGTACTTCCGTGTTATACATATGACACACAACTTCGTGGTACAACGTGTCAAGGACATGAATGCAACACACAAAGGTGGTCCCTTAAATCTAGGTTTAATGTGTAAGAAAAATATTGCATAGCAGGAAATATAAATGAACAGTAAGTTCTAACAGGTTATGCCACGTATCACAGTTTATTTTATATAAAGAAAATAATGAACAATGCATGAAATATGAGCTAAAATAAATAAACAGCAAATGATAAGGTGTCTTGCCTGGTATTACGCCTGGTGTGCCACGATGATCAAGGTGGCATGAACTGGGACTTTGGTGTAACTGCTACACAAGGGAACCTCGGATGATGGCACGGACAGTTTCCATCGGGTCCAGGACGGTCAAATTAGTTAGGGTGGACATAAGGTAGTACGAAATTGGCGAGAGAATATGATAAAAGGAAATTTAGTCATGGACAAGGATTTATAACCGAATGAATTTGAGGAAATAATAATAATACATATACTACTTTAGAAAATTCATATGATACTTAAAACTATATATATTTTTACCTGAAAATATTTTAGGCAAATACATACTTGGAAATTACTAGTAATTATTTTATAACTCGAAAGCTACCTTTTTATTTGTAAAATATGAATTTGGATATATATTTGGAAAATAAAATAAAATATATTTTTAGGCTAAAATTCATATTCTGAAAATACGTAGATAGATTTAACCCCATGCTATCCATACAATTTTTAAAATAATAATAATCATAAAACAATAACTATACTAATAATAAGTTTACAATCCCATGTAATAATAATACTGGTAATACAAATAATAAAATAATAATAGTAATAATCATAACAACAATAATAATAGTAATAATAATAATAATAATAATAATAATAATAATAATAATAATAATAATAAAGAAAGGAAATAAAAGAAATAATAACAATAATAATAATAATAATAATTAACATATAAGTGACAGCACTGCTGTTCCCCCCTTTAACGGTAACAACATAAAAAATTAAAAAAAAATAAACAATACAGTGGTTCTTCTTTTAGAAAGAAATAGAGCGGGAGTCATTAGGAGATGGGGGAGAGTAGGATGACGAGAGAGAGGGGTGGCGATGGGCTGAGGAAGGAGGAGGGGGACGGCAGAGAGAGCGAGGGAAAGAAGCGCTCAGGCGGAAGAAGCTGGAGTCTGGGGCACGGGCGGCCGGGCGCGGATGTTGGCGGAGGTCTCTCGGCGACTACGGGCTACGCCGGTGGCGCAGGGGACGCTGTGCACGCGGAGGTGGAGGCGCCGGGATCTCGCGGTGGAAAGGGAGTTTGGCTATGGCGGTGGAGGCGGCAGAGAAGTAAAAAGGGCGGCGGAGCGCTGGATCGGCGCCGGGCGGTGCGCTCGCCGAAGCGAGGACGCGCGGCCAGCGGTGGGGTCGCGCGGCGGCGTTGGCGCAAGGGGCCGGCGGCCACGGCGAGGTTAGCCTAGGGTAGAGTTTTATTTCTTCTTTTTTTTGGGTGGCGGCCGTTTGGCTGGTAGTGGTGAGGGGGTTTTTGTTTGGGGCTCCGGCGATGGCGGTGGGGACGGTGGTGGTCGGGGCTTACAGTGGTGGTGGGTGTGATGGTTGGAGTGGCAGGGTTTGGTGGCCGATGGTAGTTTGGAAGATAGGGATTAGGGTTACGGTCGTGTCGGGATCGACGGCCGGAGAACGGCGATGGTGATTGGTGAAGGGTGTTGGGTTGGCCGAGGACGGGTGGCCGGGGATGGGGCTGTTAACATAAGGCTAGGATTAGGGTTTAGAATAGGATTGGGTTTGGTGTGTCAGGTTGTCGACACAGAGGAGAGGGAAGAATCTGTATATGTAAAAAAAGAATACTTATTGGAAAGACACCGGGGTCGGACCCGAGGCCGTCACGACTGACACGAAAGAGATGGACACCGACACGATGCACGTACACTTTGTAGAAATTTTGTAGAGGGATTTATGGAGGGTAAAAGTTATGGAGGAGTACCTGCCTATTTATAGGATGTGGGAATTCCCATTTGGATAGGATTAGGAGTAGTTTAAACCCAATTTGAATATTCAATCTAATAATTTAAATCAATTCAATAAATTTAAATCCAATCTAAATTAATTTAAATCTAGATAATCAACTCAAATTAAATATAAATGCTATCCTAAATTTTAAACTATTAAAAATCAAATCCAATCAAAGATTTAAATTGCCACAAAACTTCAAAATATATTTTCTAAAAATACATATAATAATAATTTCGAAAATTATATTATTATTTAAAATAAACTAATAAATAATTACAAATATATATGTATGCACAAATAATATTTTCATAATTATGCTTTTCTAGTATACAATAAAAATATTAATTATTAATAATAATCGTGAGATATGAAAGGCTTTATAAATAAAATAACAAACTTGGAAATTTTGGAACGATAACAAAATAATTATTATGTATATTATTTTGGAACTATAAAAATAGAAAAAAATATTTTTCAAAATATGTATGCTCGCACATATTCGCACTCGTCGAGCAATTACGAAAAATAAAATTTCGTACGCAATGTACAATACGACTACGCGACGTACAATATAAAATTTTTAAATCAGTACCAAATTTAATAAAAAATAGTAGAAATTTAGGGGTTTCACATACTACCCAACTTAGAAGAATTTCGTCCTCGAAATTAAGAATTCGTAGGGGGGTGAGAAGGCACAACGATAGATAGAAAGGTTCCTTAAAGAAGTTTATATGGTCGTAGTTTAGGTTGAGGATATGATTAAGAGACGATTGTAATCACTCTTAAATTCAAGTGATTAGAAAGTCAATATTTTAGAATTAGGGTCGAGGGAAAGGTCGAGGAGTTTATGATGAAGACATAGCAACATCGAGTGAGAATGGTCATAGCCGATAGGAAGGCTAGAGGAAGTTCTAGTATAACGCCTTTGTCCTTCTAAAATAGGTGAAGGCGAAAGCAATATCGAGTTCGAAGGAGGCGTTATCGAATACGAATACGTGATTCAAAGACGATCGAAAAATTTTAAAGGAATTGTCAAGGCAGTCGTGGATGGAATTCTAGAGGACAAGTTTAATTATGTTCCATCCACGTAGAATAATAGACAAAGGCGAACCAAAGTGCACTTGGTTGATCAGACCATTATGTACCGGTTCTGATTAGACGATACGTTAGTGGGAGCTCTTCTAATAACATATGTCGTGAACAAGCTCGATAAATCAATGAACTTGCAAATCTTGGTTATAGTAGCAACATTTTTTACGAGAGTAAAATTATAGACACGAGAGTTTAAAATTGAGGGGGAGTATATTTGAACTTCTAAAGATTCTAAGTCATGTCCTGTGATGGTCTTTATACAGTCGTCCTATAGTCTTCTTGTCCAAGTCCTTGGTTGGCTAGACGGGTTAGGTCCTCTAGATTCTAGGATCTAAATATGCTTGCTAATATAGGTCACTAGGTCAAAGGGGTTGCTAGTTCATAAGGTATTCTACCCAACTTACAGAATTAAACTAATGGTGTTTTGGGACAACTAACTAGTAGGGTCAATCTCTAGCAAGCACGAAGGGAAGATAAGAACAGGGATGGAAGGAAGTAAGCAAGATGCAATTGATGAGTCAAACGGTAGATAAAATCAAGGAAAGAGGTCCAGTATGTGGATGAGATCCTAGACTTCTAATACTATACGCAGGCTTGCTTGGTACGGTAAAGTAACCAAACAATTTATCTTGACTTGCATGGGCCACCAAAAAACATGTAACCCCCCAGTCCCAAAATACGTAGGACTAGGAATGTAGACATGCCAACTGTATTCATACGAAGTATGCTCCAATATATGGAAACCTCGTATAATATATAACCTGTAAAATGCAGTAGAACCATAACTAATCTCATCCACACAAAATAAAAGAATAGAAGATATCATATAATCAACTATTAAATTGTCATTGGTATAATATGATGTCAGAGACAAATCCACTACCAACAAGTAAAGGAAATTACATAAGAAAAGAAATGATTTTTGGCGAGAGAAGCGAAGACGATCCAAGTGTAATCATCCTCGAAGAAATAGCGATGATTACGGCTAAAGCTAGAACACCTGCGAAAGACAAGAGCACACACCTGGAGAGATAACCAGGTCCTCAGAGGGACGTAACAAGACACATAATATCATGCCATATACACTAAATAAATATTGCTCAAATAAATAAGTCAATTGAATTATAACATGGTCCAATACGCACCTATTGAATGAGCGTACCATCCCCCCAACCAAACAAGGATAGGAGATGGTAAACTAATTCACGGTGACGTATCTTTCCATGCTAAGAATCCAATATGGTATCCGGACCCCAACAAGGTTCAATACCTTCTCATCGAAGTAGTAAGCCACACCTACAACCAAACAAGGACAAGATGTGACGAACTAATCCGCGACAAGTTATTGTTCCAAGCCCCGGTCAGATACAAGTACCCAAACCAAAAGTACTCGTACCTAACGGATAAGGTAGCCTAACCGTTCTAAGTGAAATGTAGTTAAGAACAATCCTTCCTACGTATGGGCCCTGGCTAAATAGGATCGACGTAGTCCCCCTTGGGCACCAGAGGCCCCATCAGTAAGAGCATGACGTTCCGCAGAATCGTCAGTGGCCGTCAGTAATCATGGGTCATCAACCCCGTATCTCCAGCGGAGAGTCCGGGTCACAAAAGAAAGTGCATCGAAGTCCATACGCTAAGGAATTGTCCTCTCCACCCAATGCCTAATATATTGTATCCACAATAATAACCTCTATAACCGCTAAGTCAATCTAGCATGCAACCTCTATTAGCGGTTATTCCTATCACACGGCTTGTACGTACTGATGGCCAGCCAATCACGCACTTTCGTGTTCTACATGCGACACACAACTTCGTGGTACAACGTGTCAAAGCTATGAATGCAACACACAAAGGTGGTCCCTTAAATCTAGGTTTAATATGTAAGAAAAATAATACATAGCAGGAAACATAAATGAACAGTAAGTTCTAACAGGTTATGTCATGTCTCACAGTTTATTTTGCATAAAGAAAATAATAAACAATGCATGAAATATGAGCTAAAATAAATAAACAGCAAATGGCAAGGTGTCTTACCTGGTAGTACGCCTGGAGTGCCGCGATGATCAAGGTGGCATGAACTGGGACTTTGGTGTAACAGCTACACAAGGGGACCTCAGATGATGGCACGGACAGTTTACATCGGGTTCAGGACGGTCAAATTAGTTAGGGTGGACATAAGGTAGTACGAAATTGGTGAGGGAATATGATAAAAGGAAATTTAGTCATGGACAAGGATTTATAACCGAAGGAATTTGAGGAAATAATAATAATACATATACTACTTTAGAAAATTCATATGATACTTAAAACTATTTATATTTTTACCTAAAAATATTTAAGGCAAATACATACTTGGAGATTACTAGTAATTATTTTATAACTCGAAAGCTACCTTTTTATTAGTAAAATATGAATTTAGATATATATTTGGAAAATAAAATAAAATATATTTTTAGGCTAAAATTCATATTCTAAAAATACGTAGATAGATTTAACCCCATGCTATCCATACAGTTTTTAAAATAATAATAATCCCAAAGCAATAACTATACTAATAATAAGTTTACAATCCCATGTAATAATAATACTGGTAATACAAATAATAAAATAATAATAGTAATAATCATAACAACAATAATAATAGTAGTAGTAATAATAATAATAATAATAAAGAAAGGAAATAATAGAAGTAATAACAATAATAATAATAATAATAATAATAATAATTAACATATAAGTGACAGTACTGCTGTTCCCCCTTTAACAGTAACAACATAAAAAAATTAAAAAAATAAATAATATTGTGGTTCTTCTTTTAGAAAGAAAGGGAGAGGGAGTCATTAGGAGATGGGGAGAGTGGGATGACGAGAGAGAGGGGTGGCGATGGACTGAGGATGGAGGAGAGGGACGGCGGAGAGAGCGAGGGAAGGAAGCGCTCAGGCGGGGGAAGCTGGAGTCTGGGGCACGGGCGGCCGTGCGCGGATGTAGGCGGAGGTCTCCCGACGACTGCGGGCTGTACCGGTGGCGCAGGGGACGCTGCGCTCGCGGACGCAGAGGCGCCGGGATCTCGCAGTGGAAGGGGAGTTTGGCTAAGGCGGTGGAGGCGACGGAGAAGTAAAAAGGACGACAGAGCACTGGATCGACGCCGGGCGGTGCGATCGTCGATGCGAGGACACGCGGACAGCGGTGGGGTCGCGCGGCGGCAATGGCACAAGGGGGCGGCGGCCACGGCGAGGTTAGCCTAGGGTTAGAGTTTTATTTCTTCTTTTTTTTCTTTTTGGGTGGCGGCCGTTTGGCTGGTAGTGGCGAGGGGGTTTTTGTTTGGTGCTCCGGCGATGGTCGTGGGGACGGTGGTGGTCGGGGCTTACAGTGGTGGTGGGTGTGATGGTTGGAGGTGGCAGGGTTTGGTGGCCGATGGTAGGTTGGAAGACAGGGATTAGGGTTACGGTCGTGTCGGGATCGACGGCCGGAGAACGGCGGTGGTGATTGGTGAAGGGTGTTGGGTTGGCCGAGGACGGGCAGCCGGGGATGGGGCTGTCAACAGAAGGCTAGAGTTAGGGTTTAGAATAGGATTGGGTTTGCTGTGTCGGGTTGTCGACACAGAGGAGAGGGAAGAATCTGTATATGTAAAAAAAGAATACTTATTGGAAAGACACCGGGGTCGGACCCGAGGCCGTCACGGCTGACACGGAAGAGATAGACACCGACACGATGCACGTACACTTTGTGGAAATTTTGTGGAGGAATTTGTGGAGGATAAAAGTTATAGAGGAGTACCTGCCTATTTATAGGATGTGGGAATTCCCATATGGATAGGATTACGAGTAATTTAAACCCAATTAGAATATTCAATCTAATAATTTAAATCAATTCAATAAATTCAAATCCAATCTAAATTAATTTAAATCTAGATAATCAACTCAAATTAAATATAAATGCTATCCTAAATTTTAAACTATTAAAAATCAAATCCAATCAAAGATTTAAATTGCCACAAAACTTCAAAATATATTTTCTAAAAATACATATAATAATAATTTCAAAAATTACATTATTATTTAAAATAAACTAATAAATAATTACAAATATATATGTATGCACAAATATTATTTTCATAATTATGCTTTTCTAGTATACAATAAAAATATTAATTATTAATAATAATCGTGAGAAATGAAAGGCTTTATAAATAAATTAACAAACTTGGAAATTTTGGAACGATAACAAAATAATTATTATGTATATTATTTTGAAACTATAAAAATAGAAAAAAATATTTTTCAAAATATTTACGCTCGCACATATTCGCACTCGTCGAGCAATTACGAAAAATAAAATTTCGTACGCGACGTACAATACGACTACCCGACGTACAATATAAAATTTTTAAATCAGTACCAAATTTAATAAAAAATAGTAGAAATTTAGGTGTTTTACACATTCAACAGTTTTTCGCAGATATTCTTGAAAAATATTGCTCATGGCCCTTTGATATGTAGCACCAGCATTTTTCAGACCAAAAGGCATAACTATGTAGCAATAAACTCCGAGGTGTGTTCGGAAAGCAGTGTGCTTTTCATCTCCTGGATGCATCTAAATCTGATTGTATCCTGAAAATCCGTCCATGAAGGACATACGTTCAAAACCACATGTGTTGTCTATAATGACATCAGTGATAGGAAGTAGAAATTTGTCTTTTGGACAAGCTGCGTTAAGATCTCGAAAATCTATGCAAACTCAAACTTTTCCATTCTTCTTCATGATAGGAACAATATTGGCAACCCAACCTGGGTGTTGTTCTTCACGGACAAAGCCATATGTAATCAGCTTTTTAACTTCTACTTCAATTGCATCCATCATATCCGGTCGAAAATGCCGCTGCTGTTGTTTTATAGGTTTGGCATTAGGAAGAATATTGAGTTTATGGGTAGCTACTTTAGGATCCAGACCTGTCATATCCTCATAGCTCCATGCAAAGATACAATATATTCTTTTATCAGCTTTATCAACTCTTTTTTTTCATCTTCGAATAGATTTTTGCTGATAAATATTGGCTTTGATGTAGTTTCGTCTCCAACATCAATCTGGACAATTTCATCTTCTGTGGGTGGCTATCGCTGTTCAAATCAAAGCTACTACTAAGTATCTATTTTTATGCCCAAGGGTCATTTTCAAATAGTTCAGACACATCATCGGTTTGAACCATATTAACTGAAAAGACGTGCTCAGATTCAACATACTGGACTCCTTCAAAATCTGAGGATTGTGAAGAACTGGAAGAAAATTTTCTTCTATATCTTCCTTGAACATGTGGGATGTGTCGTATCCCAAACCATAACGGGTTCGTTGATAAAACGGATCACCACATAATGGTAATCGTCTACCTTTGCCTTAATTAAGACCTAACATGGTTTTCAAATCATATCCCATATTTTGAATAATCTTAAGAGATTGTTGACTATATTTGTCAATTCTGATTTTTCCTTTTTCTTTCTCTTCGAAATTATCTGTCTGGATAACAAGAATATTTCTAGCCAAACCAAACACAATTTGACGCTTGTTTTTCTTAGTAGACGGGATCACAAAATAAGATTCTTTGTGACGTTTATAAGTTACACAATCTTGTGATGATGAGGCAATATGTAGTAAACAAGGAGTAGATGTTAGGAACATCTGAGCATAGGGCCCAACATCTATATGAGGAGGAAAAAAATTCTCTTTATGATTAATATATAAGGTTTTATCTGTATTTATGTCAGTTTTATGTTGATGACTTTGATTATCAACAAATAAAGTCATTCTTTCAATAAATTTGACAGTCATATACTCCAAAAGGAAATCTTTATTAAAATAAGAGAATACAGATTGATCAATATTTACATCAATGACAGACTGATTAATACGCTTTGGATTAATCATTAACGGACCTCATCCGTCTTTGGCGTAGTCTTGCCAAGGTTGATAACTAGTGGTTCTGGATCAGTTATACGAGAAGTACGTCCTTTAACCTTGATCATAAGAGGCTGATCACTAGTGTTGGTTTGAACCCAACTTTTGACTGGAACCCTCACAGATTCATCATACATAGCTTGAGTTCTTCTTTTAACTTTAATCACCAAAGGTTCATCGTTGACAGGTTGGGGTTGAATTCGACCTTTAACCTTAATCTTCAAAGGTTGATCTTCTGAAGGCGATTGATCTTCTGAAATCGATTGATCTTCTGCAGGCGATCGATCTTCAGCTATATCAAATATTTCCTTCACATGCTCCTGTGTATAAAGTATTAAATCCGAGAAATAGGCTTCAATACCTTTAAAAGGATTGATATCTACAAATTCTGTCTTTACAGTCCCCTGAGAATCCACATACTTAAAACATTGGTGGAGAGTTGAAGGTACAATATTATGTTCATATATCCATGGTCTTCCGAGTAGAATATTATAAGATACGTCTAAGCTAATAACATAGAAAGTTGCCATGGTTCGAAGATCACCTATTTGAATCTTCAGACAAATTTTTTCCAATGGTTTACTTCTTCCAGAATTGAAACCAACAATTGTCGTACTAGTATAAGTCAACTCACTAGTAGGAATCCTTAATGGTCGTAGCATACTCTGAAGAATAATGCTAATGGAAGACCCAGGATCAATGTAAATCCTGTCAATCTCAGTGGAGTCAATATACCTTGTGTAACACAGAGGTCTATCATGTTGATTATGCTTCAACAACATATCCTCTTGTGTGAAAGTAATATTAGGAATTGACTCCATCACACTGTGGCATTAGGGGCATGACACCGATGTATTTTCAGGACTTTTAAGCTGAGCCAAGCATGAATCTGCCTGTAGCAATGCTTTACTCAATGTTTCTCGACTTTCTTTAGAAAGATGAAGCAATTCAAAGATACAAAGCCAAGCCGGAATATTGGCTAATTGGGCAAGAATGTCAAATTTATAGGGTTTCATCAACCCTTGATTTGATCCAGATTTCAATAGAACATCAAAACGTACTGCCTTCTGTTTCCCTTTTTTAACCAATAATGGTTTAAAAGGTCTTGCTTCAGCAGGAACAGAAGATGACTGAGTTGGCAGTATTTCAGCGGCATCATTCGCTTCTTTGGAAGTTCCTTCATAATCTTTTTTGTAGCCTTTTCCAGATCTTGTACCAGCAAAAGACTCTTCTTCAGACTCAGGAGAATGAAGTACCATATTACAGGATTTAGTCTTCTTTCCCTTGGTCTTCGTTTTATGGTGATTTTTATGAGGAACCTCAATTCCCAATCCGACAGAAGATTTTTGACCTTGAATTTGTAAAGGAACTCGCATACCTTTACCATTGTTCAAGCCTTCTGCTTTTGAAAATCATAGCCCATCTTTTTCGTAAGATGGACCGATTGTTGACTGTACATGCTAATGGGCAGCGGACTTTCAACAGATGGTCCAACAGATGAAGAAGGGACAGAGACCTCTGTAGTCGCAAGGGTGGAAACTTTCGTTGCAGGAGGTAAAATCCCAATCGGAGCTTTCTCATAGGCAGCAAAAACTTGTTGTGCCCTATACAAAGGGATACTGTTCATAGCTAACCATTGCTGATGAGTAAGCTTTACCTTGGTATGAGGAGCCAAACTCGAAGGGCATATGTTCAGACCCCTTAGCCTATCTTCCAAAGGAATGTCATCCCACAGATGATCAGAATCATCATGATCAGGGGTAACAACATGAGAAATCATATTACAGGTTCTGACTTTTTGACCTTTCTTAGATTTTGAAATTTTACTTTCATGTTCCATTTTAGGTACTAAGTCAGGGTGTACCCACATGATTTTACCATTTTTCAAGGTGAGAGGCACTAATTCTTCACTTTGATCTCTGGCTGGTGGAAGATTCACAATCTTCATTGTCGCCTTCGGAATTGGGACAATCCCATCAGGAACTTGCTGTGGAGGAAAACCTCCAAATTGAAGAGAAATCATATTGGTTGTGACTGTATGTTCATCATACTTAAAGCGATAGCTTTAGCATTTATCAACTCTTGAATCTTCTTCTTTACAATACTTGGGATTATCAGTCAAATCGACCTCATTAGGTCATTTTGGATCTGGAATCTGGAGTTTACCACTCTTCACAAGACACTGGAATATCCCAGGATTAACACTATCATCGAAAGAGTATTCTTCTTTCAGCTTAGAAGACTCCGGATTACTTGGTATAGTTTTGGATTTTGAAAGGTTCACCACCTGAGTTTCTTTTCCTTTCTCATTACGATACCATAATTGTTACCTAAAGAGGCTTTCTTTCCTTTATCTTCTGAGGCAAAGATCATCCCATGTTCACGAGCCAATCTTCCATTGGTCTCAGCTGAAACTGCTGCTATAATAAATGAGGCCCAATCTGTGAATTGAGAGCCTATAAAAACAGCGATGGTTGGTCGCAGATTCATTTTGCATGCATCAATTAATGCTGAATCTGGCATACCCGGAGGCATTTTCAAAGTAGCCTGTCGAAAACGTTCGATAAACGTCCGAGTATCCTCTTTCTCTTTTTATTTAATCTCTATTAAGGAGGACATATTCATGTCCATTTCTCCTTCGTAGAAACGAGAGAGAAACATTGCTTTAAACTCGTCAAAAGACGATATGCAATTATCGGGTAAACTGTGATACCAATCGTATGCTGTACCCGTCAAACACCTAATAATGACTCGGGTGAGAAGAGCATCATTCTTCTGTAGATGCACAGTCATAATATCAAAATAATTGATATATTGACTTGGAGAAGCCTTTCCATCAAATAATACCATAGATTGTGGCTTGAATTTAGAAGGAAAGGGTACATCATTCCAGTGGGGAGGATAAGGTTGTTTAATCCCCAACTTCTGGAGCTGATCTTTGTGCTTGAGAACTTCAAATTATGCTCTTAACTCCCGAACTGCTTGAATAGCTTCATTAGTTTGAGGGAGTATGTTTGATTGAATAGTGGTTGAATGTACCATAACCCCCACCGGAGGTGATACATCTTCTGGAATAAGAGGATCAGGAGATGCAGAGTTTTGATTGATAACAGGCTCTTGACTCAGATTATTCAAAGGTATGTCAACCCCTTGACTATCTTGAGTTTGTGTAGCTACCTGCACTGGTGTTATCACCGCAGGTTGGACTATTTGCTGAGTCATTATTATCTGATGTATATTTTGCATCATTGCAAGCATATCCTTTATTGATTGTTCTACTGCATAAAGATATTGTTCTGTATGAGAAGTAGACGTCTCCTGTTCTTCTCCGATAACATAAGATTCAACTTCTCTTGAACACACAGAGGGATTGGTGTAGAGATATGAATCGACGCTTTCAGTTTCTGACTCCAAATACTGGGTACCCTCAGCCTCTGAATCTCAAGAATGCATATTTAAAGATCGTTGACTTCTTGACCGAGTATGTTGATATACTCCTTTAAAAGAGTCAAGGATTCGGTTAAACCGTTGTTGACCTGGAGTCTGGGATGAATTTCGTCTTGAACGTCGTCCTCTATTGACATGAGATGCCATATTAACCGATGCATAGGACAACTCATGTTCTTGGTCATCAATTTGTTGCTGAGGTACGTTGTAGCTTAATCGGTCGAAGACTGACCGCTTAGTAGCCGAACAACAATATTTGATCACTATTTGGTGACATTCATAATGATGGTTTTCTTGAAGAAGTGTCACGGAAGATTTTTTATTTTTACATTTTTGTACAAGTAACCCTCGTAAATCAGAAGAATTGGAATATAACATTTTTTTTCTTACATTTGGGACAGAGAAATGTTTAGTCCCTTGTGTAAAAAGAAGGTTACTAGCTTCATTGGCAGAAAAAAGCTGTGCATTTTTACGCGCCTGGAGTTGTGTGCGTAAATCTTGAGTTAATTTTTGTGCACTGAGAACACCATTAGCATTGCATATAATCCTAAGATTAGGCACTTTGCATAAAGCAGCATTAGAAGATTGTTGGCGTAGAACATAAATTTTGCCAATATTTCTTGTCTCCTTGGATAAATCAAAAGAATTGTTTATCATAGGAGACTTGTTTTTATACTGTACGCGTGTAGGCAAGTTCAATTTAGATGCAAAAGCGCCATTGTGAACTTTATCTACTATGACACCGACAGAAGATTTGCCTTTACGCGTATAACGCAAAACAGAAGCATCTGCCACGTCACAAACGGAAGCTTTGCCTTTACGCGTATAGCACAAGACAAAATTATCTACCACGTCACAGACGGAAGACTGAATTTTATGCTCAGGGCGCAACACGGAAGTATGGACTGCCTCGTCACAGACGGGAGCCACAACGACTTGAGTGGGAAAAATTCCTTTGCTTTTAGAGACAATGTAGAGATCAGAGGTTGCTTTGGACTTAGGGATCCAAACCTTGCACACCTTTTGTGATTTTTGTACATTGGAGTAGCGAGCACTACCCCCAGCTCGGAGCATTTCTTCGTAAGCAGTCTGGTCGAATTGAACAACCAGAGTCTTCTTCGTCGATCCAATCGACACATCATCGTATTGGGCAATTGCTTTCTCATCAGAAGAGAAGGACGTCCCCAGCAGAGTCGCCATTTTGTTTCACTTAACAAAATGCCCTTAAAAGGCTTTTGAAAGAAAACGAGAAAAAGTATACAAAAGTACAAGTAAATTCTGGAAAGTATTGCTATAGAAGTCTGATCTGAGAGCGATCACTTTGTTCCTTGTACCACACGATGATGATGAAGAAAACTGCTTGGAGAGGAACAACTGAAAGAACTAAGTCACCAGAAAGGTATCGACACAATTGGCACTGATGGAACAGTCGAATGCTTTCCTGCTTTGCTTCACACTGTCCTTGAGAAAAAGTTGAAAAGAAATACTCTGGAAAATCACATTGATCTGAAAGTATCTGGGCTCCAAAATCTTGATACTCTTCTTTAAAAAAGAGGTCTTTATATAGGCTTGTCTTCTGTGCGTAAAAAGCACCACAATTGGGTCTCTATGCAGGCTATTAGGATAACTGTTACCCACGTATAGAAATATAACGCCCCAGTCCCAAAATACGTAGGACTAGGAACGTAGACATGCCAGCTGTATTCATACGAAGTTTACTCCAATATATGGAAGCCTCGTATAAATACATAAGCTGTAAAATGCAGTAAAACCACAACTAATCTCATCCACACAAAATAAACGAATAAAAGTTCATATAATGAGAATGAATTTGTCTTGATACAATATGTTGGGCAGAGACAAATCCACTACCAACAAGATAAGGAAAAATACATGAGAAAGAAATAAGTTTGGCGAGCGAAGCGAAGACGATCCAAATGCAATCATCCTCGAAGAAATAGCGAAGATCACGGCTAGAGCTAGAACACCTGCGAAAGACAATAGCACACACCTGGCAAGACAACCAGGTCCTCAGAGGGACGTAACAAGACACATAATAGCATGCCATATAAACTGAATAAATATTGCTCAAATAAATAAGTAAATCGAATTATAACATGTTCCAATACGCACCTACTGAACGAGCGTACCATCCCCCCAACCAAACAAGGACAGGAGATGGTAAACTAATTCACGGTAACGTATCTTCCCATGCTATGAATCCAATATGGTATCCGGACCCCAACAAGGTTCAATACCTTCTCATCGAAGTAGTAAGTCATACCTACAACCAAACAAAGACAAGATGTGACGACCTAATCCGCGACAAGTTATTGTTCCAAGCCACGGTCAGATACAAGTACCCAAACCAAAAGTACTCGTACCTAACGGATAGGGTAGCCTATCATTCTAAGTGAAATATTGTTAAGAACAATCCTTCCTGCGCATGGGCCCTGGCTGAATAGGATCGACGTAGTCCCCCTTTGGGCACTAGAGGCCCCATCAGGAAGAGCATGACGTTCTGCAGAATCGTCAATGGTCGTCAGTAATCTTGGGTCATCAACCCCGTATCTCCAGCGGAGAGTCCGGGTCACAAGGAAAGTGCATCGAAGCCCATATGCTAAGGAATTGTCCTGCCCGCCCAATGCCGACTGTGTTGTATCCACAACACAAACCACTATAACCGCTAAGTTAAACTAGCATCTAATCTCTATTAGCGGTTATTCCTATCGCACGGCTTGTACGTACTGGTGGCCAGCCAATCACGCACTTTCGTGTTCAACATGCGACACACAACCTCGTGTTACAACGTGTCAAGGCCAATGAATGCAACACACAAGGTGGTCCCTTAAATCTAAGTTTAATGTGAGAAAAATAATACATAGCGGGAAAAATAAATGAACAGTAAGTTCTAACAGTTATGCCATGTATCACAGTTTATTTTGCATAAAGAAAATAAATAATGCATGAAATATGAGCTAAAATAAATAAATAGCTAATGGCAAGGTGTCTTGCCGGGTAGAGCGCCTGGTGTGCTACGATAATCATGGTGGCACGATCAGCAACTTTGGTGCAACAACTGTACAAGGGGACCTCGGATAGTGGCACGGATAGTTCCAATGGGTCCGGGACGGTCAATTTTGTTAGGGTGGACATAAGGTACGCTTGAATTGGGCAAAGGAATAGGAAATATATGACTGGTTATGGACACGAGAAAAATCAAAGAATAATGGTTAAATAAATATTTATATATATACGAGTTTTGAAAAATATTTATAATTCCTAAAACTAGTTTTCATAAGTCAAAATAAGTATATAAAAAATACTCACAGTCAAGAAAAATCATTTTTGGAAAAATACTAAGTTTGTAAATATACGACTCTAGATAGAAAAGTATATATTTCACTGCCAAAATATTTATATAATACAAACTTAAAATCTAAATAGTTGTTTTCTTTTAGTCAAAAATAATATTTTCCTAGAACTTTTATAAATAGTAATAGATAGTTTTGCAAGTAACAACAACAATAATTATAATAAAAATAATAAGAATAATAATAATAATAACTATCTTTAAATAATAATAATGATGACAAATAATAATAATGAGAATAATAATAATTTGAATGGTAATAAGGATAATGACCCTGTATACATACTTACAAAGAAAGAACCCATTAATAATAATAAATATAATATTGGAAAAAGAATCCAATAATACTTAAAAGAAAAAGAAACCAAAAATTTTCCTTTTCCTTTCTCTCTTTGATACTAATAAGATAATTTAAACATAACAATAAAAAATTTCATAAAATAATGGTAATACATAAACTTTTAACAAAATATCACTATTTCTCGAGAACAGTGAGTTCTCTCTACAGAAGTAAAAGAAAAAAAAGATGAGGGAAGAGAAAGAGGAGAGAGAGAGAGAGATGGAAGAGAGAGAGCGGCGGAGGATGATCGGAAGGGGAGTTCGGCGGCGCTCCAACGTGAGGGGAGCTGGAGACAGGTCGGAACTCCGGTGCCAGATCCAGGCGGCGGCGGTCGGGAAAAAGGGGTTTGAGGGAGAAGACGCGACGGTCGGGGGTTTCGAAGGGAGGCTTCGCCGTGCGGCTGCTCCGACGAGAGGGAGGCGCACGCTCGGGGGCTGAGGCACAGATCTGGGGCTGAGCTCGCCGGCGGAGGAACGACGATCGTACGGTAGGGAGAAAAATGGAGGGCGAGATCAGTGCGGAGGGGACCGATGGCTCGGCGCGCGGAGGCAGAGCGGGCGGCTAGGGCAAGTGGTCGGAGGAAGAGGAGCGGTCGGGAGGGAGCCAGAGGTGGCAGACCCAGATTCGAGCGCTCCAGCGCTGCGAGACCATCCGGTGACGGCCAGAGGCGCAGAGGAGAAAAGGGTTTCGGCCGGGGTTCCGCGGCAAGGGCGGACGGAGGACTTCGACAAGGTTCGGAGACGGAGCAGGCGGAGGGTTAGGGAATCGACGTTGTGTGTCTACGGAGGAGCCGGACGCGCCCGCGTCGGCACGGAGGAGCTCAAGGCTAACGGGAGGAGCACGGCAGCTCCGGCCGACGGAGATCAGGTGAGGTTGTGTGTTTCTATTTCTGTTTTGGTTTTTCTTTGGTTGTGGCGGTGGTGGCGATATGGTGGCAGCGAGGGTTGGCCGAAGATGTCGACGGTGGTGGTAATAAAGTCTGACGGTGGCGATGTTTGGCTGAGACAGTGGTTGGTCTGGTGTGGGTCGGGTTTTTTGGGTTTTGTCGACGTCGAACGCCGGTGAATGTGGTGGTTTGTGGTTAGGATGGCTGTGGTTATTTCAGGGAATTACCGGGGTACGAGCTGGAGGTTATGGTTTAGGGAGGTTATGGTTTAGACGAGGCCGGGATTCGGTCGGTTTAGAGTTAGGGTGATCGAGATGGTTGTCGTGTCGCTGATGGTTGTTGGTAGGGCGGGGGCGACCATGATGTTGGCGGGTGAGGGTGCTGGCGATGGTAGGGGGAACAACGTCGGGTCGTGGCTGGATGGTTGAGCTAGGTTAGGGTTTGGGTTAGGGATTGGAATTTGGAATTAGTGAATTGTATTGCGTCGTGGTTGGAAGATGACGTGTCCGTGTGTGGACACGAAGATGGTGAAAATGTAATTGTAAAAGAATTAACCTATTGGAGAGACACCCGGGGTCGGACCCGAGGCCGTCACGGCTGACACGGAAGGGATGGACACCGACACGAGGCACGTACATGTTGTGAAAATATTTGTGGAACAATTTGGAGGATGATAAAAATTGGAGGAGTACCTGCCTATTTATAGGATGTAGGAATTCCCAATTGGATATGAATTAGGATTATTTAAAACCCAAAATAGATATTTCATAATTAATTTAAAATCAATTTAAACCCAAATCCAATCCAAATCCAATTAAATCTATTTAAATTCCCTTAGTTTAAAATCAAATCAATAAATCAACTTCCAATTATAGATAGTACCTTAATCTATTTAATTGTATCCATGGAATCAAATCAAATTTAAATTGTCACAAATATTTCAAAAATATGTTTTCCAAAAATACTATAATAATTAATTTCAAAAATTACATTATTTAAAATAACAAATAAATAATTACGAAAATATATGTTTGTACAATTAATATTTACATAGATATACTTTTCCAATTTACCATTTTATAAAAAAAAAATTATTTATTATATAAATGAAAGGCTTTTCATAAAAGTCATAAACTTAAAAATAATAGCTAGAAATAATTTTGTCTACATTAGAAATAATAAAAATAATGTTTTTCAAAAATATGTACGCTCGCACATATTCGCACTCGACGAGCAAGAAAAAATAATTTTGTGCACGACGTACAATGCGACGTACAATACAAAAATTTTAAATCGGTACCAAATTTAATAAAAATAAATAGTAGAAATTTAGGGGTTTTACATCCTACCCAACTTAAAAGAATTTCATCCTTGAAATTAAGAATTAGGAGGGGGGTGAAAGGCACAAGGGGTTATCGGTGAGGAATAATCGTTCACGACGTCCAATGCAATTATGCATTAGGAAATCGTGACTTTAATAACGGCGAGTGTAATCATGGGGTAGCTCAAAAGAAAATGTTTAAGGTTTAAAGATAAAATACGCGATAAAGGCTAGTGTGTTATCTAGAGAAGAATAGATTAGAGACCTTAAATATATGGTTTCTTAGGAGGTAGTTGCTGGCAAGATTGACAGAGCGATTCGGGTCACTCCTAACTTAAGTGATTAGAAGGTCAAGATTGTAGATTTAAGGTCAAGGGAAAGGACGAGTAGTTCAAGACAAAGATATGGCAACATCGAGTGATAATGGTCATTAGGTGATAGGATGGCTAGAGGAAGTTCTAGTATAATGCCTTCGTCCTTCTAAAATAGGTGAAAGCGAAAGCAATATAGAGTTCGAAGGAGATGTTATCGAATACGAATACGTAATTCAAGAACGATCGAATAATTTCAAAAGAATTGTCAAGGCAGTCGTGGATGGGATTCTAAAGGCCAGTTTAATTAAGTTCCATCCACGTAGAATAATAGATAAAAGCGAACCAAAGTGCACTTGGTTGATCAGACTATTTCGTACCGGTTCTGATTAGACAACATGTTAGTGGGAGCTCTTCCAATAACATAAGTCTTGAACAAGCTCGATAAAAGATAAGCTTGCAAAAACTAGGCTACGTTAGCATCGTTAGTCGAGGTGGTAAAATCATAGGCACGAGATATTTAGATTAAAAAAAGCAGAATGATTCTAAATCATACAGTTGTCCTATAGTCTTCTTGTCCAAGTCCTTGGTTGACTATACGGGTTAGGTCCTCTAGATTCTAGGATCTAGATAAGCTTGCTAATATAGGTCACTAGGTCAAAGGGGTTGCTAGGTCATAAGGTAGTCTACCCAACTTAAAGAATTAAACTAATGGTGTTTGGGACATCTTACTAGTAGGGTCAATCTCTAGTAAGCACGAAGGAAAGATAAGAATAATGATAGAAGGAATCAAGCAAGATGCAATCGATGAGTCAAACGGTAGATAAAATCTAGGAAAGAGGTCAAGTATGCGGATGAGATCCTAGACTTCTAATCCTATACGCAGGCTTGCTTGGTACGGTAAAGTAACCAAACAATTTATCTTGACCTGCATGGGCCACCACAAAAACATTTAACACCCCAGTCCCAAAATACGTAGGACTAGGAACGTAGACATGCCAGCTGTATTCATACGAAGTTTACTCCAATATATGGAAGCCTCGTATAAATACATAAGCTGTAAAATACAGTAAAACCATAATTAATCTCATCCACACAGAATAAACGAATAAAAGTTCATATAATGAGAATGAATTTGTCTTGATACAATATGTTGGACGGAGACAAATTCACTACCAACAAGATAAGGAAAAATACATGAGAAAGAAATAAGTTTGACGAGCGAAGCGAAGACGATCCAAATGCAATCATCTTCGAAGAAATAGCGAAGATCACGGCTAGAGCTAGAACACCTACGAAAGACAATAGCATACACCTGGCAAGACAACCAGGTCCTCAGAGGGATGTAACAAGACACATAATAGCATGCCATATAAACTGAATAAATATTGCTCAAATAAATAAGTAAATCGAATTATAACATGTTCCAATACGCACCTACTGAACGAGCGTACCATCCCTCCAACCAAACAAGGACAGGAGATGGTAAACTAATTCACGGTAACGTATCTTCCCATGCTATGAATCCAATATGGTATCCGGACCCCAATAAGGTTCAATACCTTCTCATCGAAGTAATAAGTCACACCTACAACCAAACAAGGACAAGATGTGACAAACTAATCCGTGACAAGTTATTGTTCCAAGCCACGATCAGATACAAGTACCCAAACCAAAAGTACTCGTACCTAACGGATAGGGTAGCCTACCATTCTAAGTGAAATGTTGTTAAGAATAATCCTTCCTGCGCATGGGCCCTGGCTGAATAGGATCGGCGTAGTCCCCCTTTGGGCACCAGAGGCCCCATCAGGAAGAGCATGACGTTTCGCAGAATCGTCAGTGGCCGTCAGTAATCTTGGGTCATCAACCCCGTATCTCCAGCGGAGAGTCCGGGTCACAAGGGAAGTGCATCGAAGCCCATACGCTAAAGAATTGTCCTCCCCGCCCAATGCCTACTGTGTTGTATCCACAACACAAACTACTATAACCGCTAAGTCAAACTAGCATGCAATCTCTATTAGCGATTATTTCTATCGCATGGCTTGTATGTACTGGTGGCCGGCCAATCATGCACTTCTGTGTTCTACATGCGACACACAACCTCGTGTTACAACGTGTCAAGGCCAATGAATGCAACACACAAGGTGGTCCCTTAAATCTAAGTTTAATGTGAGAAAAATAATACATAGCGGGAAAAATAAATGAACAGTAAGTTCTAACAATTATGCCATGTATCACAGTTTATTTTGCATAAAGAAAATAAATAATGCATGAAATATTAGCTAAAATAAATAAACAGCTAATGGCAAGGTGTCTTGCCTGGTAGAGCGCCTGGTTTGCTGCGATAATCATGGTGGCACGATCTGCAACTTTGGTACAACAACTGTACAAGGGGACCTCGGATAGTGGCACGGACAGTTCCAATGGGTCCGGGACGGTCAATTTAGTTAGGGTGGACATAAGGTATGCTTGAATTGGGCAAAGGAATAGGAAATATATGACTGGTTATGGACACGAGAAAAATTAAAGAATAATGGTTAAATAAATATTTATATATATACGAGTTTTGAAAAATATTTATAATTCCTAAAACTAGTTTTCATAAGTCAAAATAAGTATATAAAAAATACTCACAGTCAAGAAAAATTATTTTTGGAAAAATACTAAGTTTGTAAATATAGGGCTCTAGATAGAAAAGTATATATTTCATTGCCAAAATATTTATATAATACAAACTTAAAATCTAAATAGTTGTTTTCTTTTAGTCAGAAAATAATATTTTCCTAGAACTTTTATAAATAGTAATAGATAGTTTTGCAAGTAACAACAACAATAATTATAATAAAAATAATGAGAATAATAATAATAATAACTATCTTTAAATAATAATAATGATGACAAATAATAATAATGAGAATAATAATAATAATGAATGGTAATAAGGATAATGACCCTGTATACATACTTACAAAGAAAGAACCCGTTAATAATAATAAATATAATATTAGAAAAAGAATCCAACAATACTTAAAAGAAAAAGAAACCAAAAATTTTCCTTTTCCTTTCTCTCTTTGATACTAATAAGATAATTTAAACATAACAATAAAAATTTGAGTAAAATAATGGTAATACATAAACTTTTAACAAAATATCACTGTTTCTCGAGAACAGTGAGTTCTCTCTACAGAAGTAAAAGAAAAAAAAGATGAGGGAAGAGAAAGAGGAGAGAGAGAGAGATGGAAGAGAGAGAGAGCGACGGAGGATGATCGGGAGGGGAGTTCGGCGGCGCTCCAGCGTGAGGGGGAGTTGGAGACAGGTCGGAACTCCGGTGCCAGATCCAGGCGGCGGCGGTCGAGAAAAAGGGGTTTGAGGGAGAAGAGGCGACGGTCGGGGGTTTCGAAGGGCGGCTTCGCCGCGCGGCTGCTCCGGCGAGAGGGAGGCGTGCGATCGAAGGCTGAGGCGCAGATCCGGGGCTAAGCTCGCCGGCGGAGGAACGGCGATCGGGCGGCAGGAGGAAAAATGGAGGGCGAGATCAACGCAGAGGGGACCGATGGCTCGGCGCGCGGAGGCTTGCGTGGTGCTCCGGCGACGCGAGCGGCGGATGGCTGCTCTCGCCGAGGCGGAGCGGGCGGCTAGGGCAAGTTGTCGGAGGAAGAGGAGCGGTCGGGAGGGAGCCAGAGGTGGCGGACCCAGAGTCGAGCGCTCCAGCGCTGCGAGACCATCACCGGTGACGGCCGGAGGCACAGAGGAGAAAAGGGTTTCGGCCGGGGTTCCGCGGCAAGGGCGGTTGGAGGACTTCGACAAGGTTCAGAGACGGAGCAGGCGGAGGGTTAGGGAATCGATGCTGCGTGTCTACGGAGGAGGCGGACGCGCCCGCGTCGGCACGGAGGAGCTCAAGGCTGACGGGAGGAGCACGGCAGCTCCGGCCGACGGAGATCAGGTGAGGTTGTGTGTTTCTATTTCTGTTCTGGTTTTTCTTTGGTTGTGGCGGTGGTGGCGATATGGTGGCGGCAAGGGTTGGCCGGAGATGCCGACGGTGGTGGTGGTAAAGTCTGGCGGTGGCGATGTTTGGCTGAGACAGTGGTTGGTCTGGTGTGGGTCGAGTTTTTCGGGTTTTGCCGGCGTCGAACGCCGGTGATTGTGGTGGTTTGTGGTTAGGATAGCAGTGGTTGTTTCAGGGAATTGTCGGGATGCAGGCTGGAGGTTATGGTTTAGGGAGGTTATGGTTTAGGCGAGGCCGGGATTCGGTCGGTTTAGAGTGAGGGTGATCGAGATGGTTTTCGTGTCGCTGATGGTTGTTGGTAGGGCGGGGGCGACCATGATGTTGGCGGATGAGGGTGCTGGCGATGGTAGTGGGAACAACGTCGGGTCGTGGCTGGATGGTTGAGCTAGGTTACGGTTTGGGTTAGGGATTAGAATTTGGAATTAGTGAATTGTATTGCGTCGTGGTTGGAGGATGACGTGTCCGTGTGTGGACACGAAGATGGTGAAAATATAATTTTAAAAGAATTAACCTATTGGAGAGACACCCGGGGTCGGACCCGAGGCCGTCACGGCTGACACGGAAGGGATGGACACCGACACGAGGCACGTACATGTTGTAAAAATATTTGTGGAACAATTTGGAGGATGATAAAAATTGGAGGAGTACCTGCCTATTTATAGGATGTGGGAATTCCCAATTGGATATGAATTAGATTATTTAAAACCCAAAATAGATATTTCATAATTAATTTAAAATCAATTTAAACCCAAATCCAATCCAAATCCAATTAAATCTATTTAAATTCCCTTAGTTTAAAATCAAGTCAACAAATCAACATCCAATTATAGATATTACTTAATCTATTTAAATGTATCCATGGAATCAAATCAAATTTAAATTGTCACAATATTTCAAAAATATGTTTTCCAAAAATACTATAATAATTAATTTCAAAAATTACATTATTTAAAATAACAAATAAATAATTACGAAAATATATGTTTGTACAATTAATATTTACGTAGATATACTTTTCCAATTTACCATTTTATAGAAAAAAAATTATTTATTATATAAATGAAAGGTTTTTCATAAAAGTCATAAACTTGTAAATAATAGCTAGAAATAATTTTGTCTACATTAGAAATAATAAAAATAATGTTTTTCAAAAATATGTACGCTCACACATATTCGCACTCGACGAGCAAGAACAAATAATTTCGTGCACGACGTACAATGCGACGTACAATACAAAATTTTTAAATCGGTACCAAATTTAATAAAAATAAATAGTAGAAATTTAGGAGTTTTATAAGAAATTAGCCTCTACGTATGTTAACACGTGTCCCATAATCCAATAAAATAAGGAGAGCACGTACACACGTTCTTCGAGAAGTATGGCATAAAGGCCACGTCACGAAACCACATTCCCACATAATCAGGACAAACTGTACATAAAAGATGTTGTTTAAACACATCGAGCGTAAAATAGCTCAAAGTAAGCTTCCTGCGTAAAGTGGCTAAAAATAGCCTTGAGCGTAAAGGCTCAAATAAACTCTACGCGCGCTAAAAGAGTAGCTGATATAGCCTTGAGAGTAAAAGCTCAAATAACTCTAATGCGTAAAGAGGAAGTTGTTCCTCAAGCGTAAAGCAACTCATTTGGCACGCTAAACAACAATCTCTTAGCTTCTGTGCAATTACTTTGTCAGAAAATCATTCTGTCAGAATAGAATCTTACTGCATTTAATGCAGCATAGACAGCTCATTCGCGTAGAAAGTTAAGCTATTCTTCGCGTAAAGTCTGAATGTAAGGCCTGCGTAGAGTATTGGTGTTTGATTCAATTTAACCTTTGCGTAAAGTCTATTTTGGAACTGTCTTTGCGTAAATATCTCAATCTCCTTGACTTGGTCTTTGAAATTTATTTACGCTTCTACATATACATATGTGGAATAGCATGAAAGGACCTATTAACAACCATGACTAGAAGATTAGTCGATAGGTAAGCGATTGTCAAGGTATCATATATAAGCATTGTCTAGCATTAGCATACCCATTACATAGTAGACAATAATAGAAGGCTTGGGACATAGCAGACCATATTTTAGCGTAAAAATACCATATTACTAGGAGAGACGATTGAAAAAAAATCCAAGCCACAGAAGTAGGTAAACTGGTTGAAATCGAGATATATGATATCTAAGGTAGTATAAGTTAGGTCATTACTCTAAAGATTAGCTAGTCTCATTCTTAGGAAATCTTGTTAGGTAGTTTATACTTTAGAATGGGTCGGTGATCTTTATCATCAGACTTATTGATCATTTGAAGCCCAAGATCGCTCTGGTGGCTCGAAGTATAGCTTGCCATCGACTGGTTTGACCGGCTGACAGAAGCCAAGATATATTTTATTGACTTAAGATTGGAATACCATCAAGTGAGGATGCAAAAAGAGGACATTCTAAGGACAACACTCAAGATCTGCTACGGCCACTACCAGTTTGTTGAAGCCTTTTGGATTAATAAATACATCTGTGGTATTTATTTCTCTTCTTCATTGTCACTATTGTCATTGTGTTGACTATTCAACTCATTAAATGTGACATTTATTGACTCTTCAACAACAAGTGACCTTTTGTTGAATACCTTGTATTCTTTACTTTTTGCCGCATACCCCAAGAATGTGCCCTCATCAGCTTTTTCATCGAATTTTCCTAAGTTGTCTTTTGTATTTAAAATGAAACATTTGCAACCAAAGACCTTAAAATAGCTGATGTTAGGAGTTCTATTAAACTACAATTCGTAAGGAGACTTTTTAGAGATAGGTCTAATAAGAACTCTATTCAGAACATGGCATGCTGCATAGACAGCTTTTGCCCAAAAATATTTTGGAAGATTATAATAGTTAAGCATAACTCTAGCCATATCGCCAAGTGTTCTATTCTTCCTCTCTCTACAACGCCATTCTGTTGAGGAGTTCTAGGGCAAGTGAATTCATGTGATAGCCCATTTGAATCACAAAAAGATTTAAACTCATGGTTATCGAATTCTCCTCCATGATCACTTTGTATCCGAGTAATCATGAATCCTTTCTCATTTTGTACCTTTTCATAAAAAAATACAAATTCTGAAAAGGCCTCATTTTTATTTGCAAGAAAGTAAACCCAAGTATATCGTGAATAGTCATCAATCTTGCAATAGTGTCCATGTTCGCATGTCCAAGATGCATATGCCATATCCAGCTTTCGTCTTGAGTTGTTAATAGACACTTCCCTGTATTGTTAGTCTTTTCTGACATATATAGTACATATATGTTGTCCTCTTTGATTCCCTCAAAAGAAGTTATTCCAGAAGTTTTATCATAAACAAAACATTTATTCTTAACAAAATTAATTCCATAACCATGATCAGTTAGTTGACTAATACTTAGCAGGCTATATTTTAATTCTGTTACTAAGCTTACATCTTTAATAATGGGTGAGGGAGAAGTACCTATGTCACCAATTCCAATAATATTTCCTTTAAGGTTGTTCCCAAAGGAGACATAGCCTTCTTTCATTATTGATAGAATTGCAAACAATGTGTTATCACCTGTCATGTGCCTGGAGCAATCACTATTGATAATCCACTTGCTTCTAGTGAGATGAGGAAGGTCCACCTACAACACAAGTTGAAGATGTAACCTTTGGTACCTACTTTCTTGAGGGTCCTGATATGTTAGTTTTTGGAACCCATACATATAAATTTAGATATACTAGATTTCTTATCTTACACTGGTGTGATAGGTGCCCTTTTATACCACAATAGTGACATGTAGCAGAAGTATTAGTGTTCGGTGTAGTTCGAAGATCATGTATATGTGTTTTTGAAGAAGTGTGTGTTTTCTTATTGTGTGAAAAGGTATACATATATGCATGGCTTCTGGCAGTTCTAGCAGTGTTGGTCGTGTTGTGTTTGTGCTTGGCCTTGTGACTTGTGTTCACCTGAGCTATAGATTTGACAACCTGTTTGCCCAGTTTAATCTCTAACTTTTTAGAGACATCACAGACTTCATTGTATTTGGCCGTGAGTGCATCTATTAACTGAGCAGCAATATTGTACTTCTTTTTCTCTAGTTCATAGAGATCGTTAAGTTTTACATTTTCTTGATTGACTTATTTAAGCTTTTCAAGAGTTTCATATAAGCTTAACTTTAAAGAAGTAATATCATTTGTGTCACTAGAAGAATCTCTAATATCTTCTAACATTTGAGATTGCTTTGAGAACTCAGATTGTACAAATTTTAGCGCTTTCTTAGCACTTTTGTACAAGTCTATCATTTTCCTCTGATCTTCTAACAGATTAGTGAAAGCAACAGACAGTTCATCGAAAGTAAATTCTTCATAGAGATGGTTCGATTTTACCTTAGCATCTGTAGCCATAAAGCATATGTTCGCTGTGTTGCAAGACTTCTCTTCTTCTTCAGAGTCATTAGCTTCGATTTTACACCAGATGCTAGTGTTAGCATAGTCTTTAGTCGAAGACCTTCTCTTGCTCGTCTGATCATGCCTACTTCTCTTTCTTATAACAGGACAAACCTTCTTGATGTGACCTGTTCTTTTACAGCTGAAGCAGATCGGTTCTTTATCATCTATGAAATCTTTCTTTTACGGCTTGTCTTCTCATATCTAAGGAATCTTCTGAAGTTTATTAACATGAGGGCCATCTGCTCGTTGTCTAAGCTGTTCATCTCATTTTTATCATCAGAAGTAGTCTTGTGGTTAGCTTTAAATGCTATCGCCTTTTCTTTTGGAGATGACTCTTCAAAATCTTTAAGGTGTTGCTCATGCGTCATAAGCTTTTCCATAAGGGTTTCAAGAGTCTTTGTCGTGAGATCATTTCCCTCAATAATGGTTGTCGCTTTAGGATTCCAGTTCTTGGTTAGCCCACGAAGCACCTTCTGAATACTCTCATGATTATTGTATTCTTTTCCAAGGGAAGATAGTGGATTAAAAATATCTACAAACCGAGTAAACATATTTGTGATAGTCTCATTAGGCTTTATTTTGAAGTCCTTATACTCTTGTGCTAGTCATGAGATTTTGGATACCACTTGTGAAGTGCCTTCATGAGTGACCTCAAGAAGTTTCTAAACCTCGTGAGACGTGACACCTGTTGAAACTCTATTGAACTCAGTTCTATCTACAGCATAGAATAAAGCATTAATAGCCTTTGCATCAAGACTAGCTTGTTTATTTTCATTGTCGGTATATTTGTCGAATGGTTTTTCAACTAGAATGCCTTCTACCGTAATAGGTAGTGGTTTCTTATAACCATTCATAAAAATTGACCATAAATCAAAATCAAGAGACTTAAGGTAAAAGCTCATATGTGTCTTCCAATACGTGTAGTTTTTGCCATCAAATAGGGGTGGCCTATTTGTTGATTGGCCTTCACCATTTCTTGGATATAGGGATGCCATATCTCAATGAGTTTTAATCCGACTAGAGATAAACTGTGCTATGATACCAATTGTTGGATCGATGGCACCTCTAGAGGGGGGTAAATAGAGTGCAGCAGAAAATATTTATCATTTTAAAAACTAAACAGGTGAAGCAAATATATAAATGAACTTAAATGCAATAAAGTAAAGCAATAAGTAAGTGGAGGCAAGAAAGAAATACGCAAACACCAAGGTTTATATTGGTTTCCCTCTGAGAGGATTAGTCTAGTTCGTGAGAACTCTTGCTCGCTATAATCTACTATTTTGAATAGAGATTACACCGCGTGCTTTACTCCGAAGAACACTCCAGCTTCAACATCGTCGTGTTTTTATCTGAAGCTCACTACTAGAAATGACAAATTATTCTCTATTTATAGGGATTTTTGAGACAGAGTTCGAGCAGAACTCGGTTAAGGCAACGTTCATAATTTCAAATGTTTAAGATCCAAAAGACTAGAGAATGCTGCTGAGCAGGAGTGATCCTAGTGGTCTGAGTTCGATTGTTAGGGTTTAAGGGTCATTTGGTTTGGCTATTGGAATTGGTTTGGTTTGGGGTTAAGGATGATTGGTTTGTTTTTGGTTCAGGATTGAACTTCTAAATGCCAGTGATCCCGGCACAGAACTTTTCTAGACTCAATAAAAGAAAAATACAGAACAAAAAAAGAAAAATTAGTAGAAATGAAATCTGTCATCTTCTGTTTCTTTTTATTTCGAGCTCGGAGTTTTCAACAATTATCGAAATCGGTTTGACCATGGCTAAATGGGCCAACAAACAAGATGCGTCACACTCCAGTTCCAAAACACATTGGAACTCAAGGCATGAGCATGCCAGCGGCACGGCTAGAATAAGTATCCTAATTTAATGGACTAATCATAATCTTAGTACGTTGTAAAAGTAAACTAAATCTACTTTGTCTCAACTAGTCTCATTCCATATATAAGTAAATAAAATAAGAATGAACATCATGTAATATAGTTGGTCGCCTATAATACACATGTTCGTGCAAACTCGAGAATAACATAGGTTTGTAAAACTAGGATAATGAGCAAGATATAACAGGAAAGGAAATAGAAAGCATGAGAAAAGGATAAAGTAATACTACAAGCGATACCTAAACCCTGCAACCAAAATCATACCATCCTCCTGTCTATACTATAAGCTCAGAATTAACCTGGAGAGATCACCAGGTCCTCATAGGAACGTAGCAAGATACAGAAGAAATAATACCATAATAAACTGTAAATAACCATCTATGTGAATGCACGTTAAAGATGACTTTGGTACCTATGAGTAGATGAAGGAATAAAGCATAGCGTCTGCTAGAGGCTTATGTATATACTAGCATACCTCCCGACCATGTTCTGACGCGCGATCAGCGGCCGCTGTCGGATATATAGTCTAGTAATACACCCATAACTGGAAAACTATGAACCCATATCCGGGCAACCACTGAGGCTAATATATGGATTCTCATACGCCTACTAATAGTCTTCCCCACCCATGTCTTTCACTAGTCATATCCATCACTCGAATACTACATATCTCAATACAAGTCACTAACTAGACTCATACTAACTCTATATGAACCGTCACACAAACCGCTCGCATCGGTAGCCAAGAGAAATAAGCTCGTGCCAACACAATTTATCTCACTCACAGTGTCGTGTAATGATACATGATAAGGCATGGAAGTTATTAGAATAACTTCATAACTTTTCGGATACATTTTTTATACACGTAAGTCCAACACACGCACACTCACCACAATATCGATGCCACCATAGATGGCACCCAAGTTATACTTGGATGCACACTACTAGAGTAACACACTAGCAATACAACAACAATATCATGAAATTAACACAATAACAAGATGACAACGTATCTTGCCTGGAATCGCCGCGAGAGTGTATATTATGGATCCAACTCCAACTTATGCAGTCTTGGTCTCACAAACTCCTATAAATAATATTACTACATATTAATACTCATACTAACATTATCACCATAATTTACATACTATTACAATTTTTATAACCATCTATTTTAAATACGAGTCATCTACTTTATAACTATTCATAATAATTCCTTTAGATATAGCATAAAATCACACAAAAATATATCTATTATGTACTCATTTTAAAATAATTCTCTATTATTCTAAAAATATTCATTATATTATTATTATTGCATAAAAATCTATTTAAAATCGTCTCATGATCAACCTAGTGTTAACATTGATAAATATATGTTACTGGAACCTTGTTGACCATAAGTGAAATACCTTTAATAATCTGAAATAAATAGTAGAAAATTATTTAAATTATCAAATATTCATAATCTTATGTCAAGGATCAATAATATCGAGCCATGGTTGCACACAAAATATTTTAGGACTCACAAGATGGTAATTCCGATGATTCATTTTACAGTAGAATTTGTTTTTCAAAGATGTGAATATTCAAGCATTAAAACAACAAAAATATGAAAAAATAATTGAATGGGATTGTATATTATCGAACTACGATCATTTTCGTATATGATTTCAATAGTAGAAGTTATTCTAACTAGATCAAAACCTACGTATACTAAACAGTGTCAATTCTGGACACACTTTGGTAAAACGAGTGCCCCAAATTATCTAGAAATAATTTCGATATAAAATTTTATTGGAAGGTAGTACACACATATAGGATTCTAGAAATCTAGGTTTTGTAAAGTTTTGATCTACAAAAGGTAAGAAAATGCGTTTACAAAACTGATGTACCTGCTATGTTTTCGGGTAGCAAGATAAGGTTGACTTGTGAAAGCTGTTTTGAGTTGTAAGGGCTGTGCTAGGCCTTGAGGATCCTTGAGATGATGGAGGGGGTTCTTGGGCTTATAGGGTATGAGGTGTCAAGGCCTGGAGTAGTCGACAATGGCATGCATAACAACAAGAAGAGGAAGGAGGCAGCAGCAGTTGGCGGCGGCAATATGGTTTAGGTTTTTGGGTTTGTAGGATTGGTAGTCAGCTATATATAAGTAGTTATATATAGGGTTGCTAGGGTGGTCTATTGTGGGATATATAGGTGGGCTTTGTATGGGTTTGGGTAGGTTTTAGAGTCCAAATACTTATAGGATTCAATACATGAATCTACAAGTTTCCTAATATAGTAACTCGGATATATAGAGTTTTCCATTAGGTTTTTAACCCAAACAAATACTCAATAATTCTAAAATAAAAATCTAGGATGGCCCCTCTATATGGGGATGATCTTGACAAGTCCTCTATAACTTGTTGGACAAGGTTAGGTTCAATAAAATTTACCCAAATTGGAAATAGCCTCTAAAAGTCACATAAGGGATCTTATGTACCATTTGAATTTAAATAGCACATAGGGTCTCGATTGAGTGGGACACCCTATGCATGTGTATAGTAGGCTTAAAAATATTTAAAATCATATATTGGGTCGTTTAGGTTGGATTGATGTCGGGTCCGAAATTTAAGTTGGAAGTTACGACAAGTCTCACAGTAGATAACTTCTTCGCCTAAATTGACCTTGAAGTTGTGCGAAGCAAATTGAATACAAGAAAACATTTTTGAGTAGTACATGATATACCAAATCAAAGATAATTATGTCTAGATCAAAACTCATGAAGGAAGTTTCTAGAGATTGATATTTCTTGTACTCCAAAAATCAAAGCTATGGATAAGCGTATTTAATGATCAAAATAATAGTGGAAAAATTATCTATTATAATTATATTAATTAAAATAGTTAGAATAAAATAAAAAATAACTCTAAAAATCCAGGGGGTTTACAACCTACCGACCTTAGAAAATTTTGTCCTCGAAATTAAACATACAATAATATAACAATACATAATATTAATAATAACAAATAATCCATGGCACTGTCCTAACTTCTTCTTGTAATCCTTTTGAGCATATCCCTTCTTGCTGCAAAAGTGACAAGTCGGAAGCTCATTTGTCTGGTACAAGGCGACCTTCTACTGAAGATGTACTTCTGGCCATATGATTGGTCTTACATGCTATCCTTAAAATTAAAATATTGAAATATAATATAAAAGAAATAATCAAACATGATTTCTAGAGGACTATACTACTAATGAGATTATAAGTTCACATAACCTTCCAGAAAATAAGGTAATCTTAGTTCTAGATCCATTCTAACTTAAGCAACGATGTCAAGGTCATGATCTTACTAGTGAGATGTTCTAGTACGTACAATTCCCTAGAAGAATACAAAACTTGACTATTACAGAATAAAATCAAGACTTTCTAAGGAGTCCTAAGTACCATTATGGTGCTATTGGTCAATGATTCTAAAAAAATTATTACTAATTCAACACTATTCCTATATAGGTCAGGTCTGTAGAAGCATGGAAAATAATAAAGAAAGATCCATGCGGCCAGGAAACTCCATGCGGCTCATGAAGCCCATGTGGCTCACAGATTCATGCGGCACAATGGACTATGCGGCTCAAGACGTCCTATGCGGCTCAGAACAGAAGACACGTGGCTTGCAAAACAGTTCTCCCCTCCGGCATTAATTACTTTGACGGCTGACAACTCTGAAAAAGTGACAGCCCTGACATAACAGAGGTAATTATGACTCTGTCATAATGACAGACTCCTAGTGAAGTGAAGGAGATCTCTTACACAATCCCCCGAGATCCAAAAAATGCCACGTAGCCCTAACACGTGGACAGTCATATGCGGCCCGAGCGGAGACTCCCCATGTGGTTCAGGATGAAGCTGCCTTATGCGGCTCAGGCAGAAACAATCTCAAGTGGCTCAAGCAGATGCAGCCCTATGCGGCTCACAAGGATCATCTCCATGCGGCTCAGATTATCATGCGGTTCAGAGATTCAGAGGCTACTCCCCAGGCAGCCCTGCCACGTGGCCAGGCGTATGTGGCTCAGCCCTTATGCGGCTCAACCCTTATGCGGCTCTTCCCTCCTGCGGCTCAGTGACTCCCGGACACGTGTCATAAAGCCAATCAATTTCCCAAATTTACTGCAATCAAAGATTGGGTCAAATCCCAATAATCTGGGACACGTGGCAGAAGAATGAATTAAATTTATTCATTCAGATTCGCAAACATCAGCAAATCATCACCACGGAGATTTATTCCAATCAGCATTAATTACTGATAGGATTTGGTACAATCTACACTAAATGGCCCAAATTTATCATACTAAAGATTAATGGCCCAGATTGATCGATCAACAGGCCGCCGCCACTTTTAGGGGACAATCATTGTGAACCCTAATGAGGTCCCTCCATTCTTATAAATAGCATGGTGCCATTCCCTTGCAAGATATACATACGCACACATACATACAGAGAGGACTTTTTGAGATCAGAGAGAGCACCACATACTTAGAGAGAAAGAGCAGAGAAAGAGCAAAGAGAGCATTTCTTCAACGCCGAGCAATCTTCTGGAGCCAAGGCTGCATACCGATCGTCCAAGGAGTAAGGCAGAGCGGCCGTCGCTTTCTCGAGCCTCTATCGTCACCCCCCAGAATCTAAAATAAACAATTGTACTTAGACTGCTGTACCTAGGCTTTCGTCCTTAGGCTTTCCTTGTACAAGCGATTTTATAACGTGAAGTAAAAGTCCAGTCCTCCGATATTTGTTCTGCTCTTTTATATTTTATGGCAAACACGATGGCGACTCTGCTGGGGACAAACTTCTTCACGGCTGGGGAGTTGGTGACGCAGTCGGATGCAGCCAAGCTTGGCTCCACGCAACAGAAGATGGTCGTCCATTTCGACCAACAGGCGTTTGAAGAGATGCTCTATGAAGGAAGTGTCGGCCCGATCCAGAAGTGAACCCGCACAAAGAAAGCTCGCTGCGAGTGGAGGCCAAAATCATTCGCTCCCCTACAAGCTCTGGACGGGGTACTCTCTGCTACCCAAGACGGCGAAGGCGACTCTCATACGGCTCCACTTCGAGCCGTAGAGAACTCTGCTGTCCCCAAGTCCGACAGAGGAAAACATTACGATGCTGGACTTGCAGGGACAAAGAGCGACTCTATGCGACCCAAGAAGAAGCCGAGCACTCCTGTGGCCAAATCTGCCAACCATATGCAGGAGGCTCATGCGGGTGGATCTACCAGCCGCATGAAGAAAGTCTATGCGGCCAGATCATCCAGCCGCATGAAGAAAATCTATGCGGCCAGATCATCCAGCCGCATGAAGAATACTCATGCGGCTGAGACTCCCAGCCGCATGAAGAAAGCCTATGCGGCTACGTCTGCCAGCCGCATGAAGATTGTTGAGGACGGCAGCATGACGCCTACCCCACGCGGTTCTGTCTTCGACCTCCTGTCTCATGGTCCTGATCTCTTGTGCTCCCAAGAAGATATGTCTTACTCTCTCCAGTATCACTTAGACTCTTCCTACTATGTGCCCTTACGCACTAGAGCAAAGAAGTCTAAAGCAGCGCAAGCCTGGCGAGTTCGGTCCGCTGATCTGACTTCTGACCATCCGAGCGTTCCATATACTGTTACGCGGGCCTCGGATGAGAAATTGGACATGTAATGCCCCGCTCCGCACAGTACATTATGCTGAATCGTTGACTCGAAGAGTTGTGTGGCCGATTACGTATCGATACAAAGTGTTAAGTTGTCCCGAGCAATGCATCGAACTAAGTCGATGCGAAGAGTTGCCTTGTCCCAAAGAATGCATCGAGTGAATCGATACGAAGCGCCGCGTTGCCTCGAAGGATAAGTGCGTTGAGACGGCTCGAAGATTCTAAGAAATCGAATCGACCAAGGTGCAAGTCCGAATCGATGCAAGTATTAATTTTAGTTGGTTTCATGTGCAGGCTATACGTTTACGCTGAAATGTTAGAGGTCGATCTTTTGCCTTATTCAGTAAGGGGTCCGCGAAAGCAAATCGTCGCCTTACGATGGACGGAAGTATTGGCACGCTAAGGCAAATCGGACGTATAATTCAATAAGCATGAAGTGCTCGAATGGCTAAGTCAGGAGAGTGGCCGTGCAACAAATTATGAAATTGAGCCGCATCGGCTCGGCGAAACGACTAAAGCGTATCGACTCAAGGTGGGAGGATTGACTTCTTTTTACTCCTTCATTCGATAAGTCAAATATATCAATGTATGCTGAGTTAACCTATCAATGCCACGGGCATGGCTCGATGGTGAGATAAACGTAGTGCGTGTCGAACACTAGATAGAACAATTGAAATGAATCGTACGGCAAACGTATGAGTCGCTATAGAATATTGGATATCGCAAAGGCGAGCACCTCGGTGCCCAAGCTGCAAGAACATGGGTTAACTGTACTCGGCGAGTGCCTTAGTGCACGAACCATACCGTGCCTTTGCGCACGAGTTAGAACGGCTAGAACATTGAAAGGCAATAGGCGAGCGCCCTAGCGCGCAAGCCACGAACATTGAATGCTAAGTCATAGAACATCGGAAATATGGTTGAAACGTGCCTTCGTGCACGAGATAATAAAAGATGGCTTCGTTGCGAGAGAATACAGCTGTGGCATGAATGTGGCAGAACTGTCGGATATGACATAATGCCTCGAAAGGTGTTCGAGACCTTCATGTTGTTCGATTGACGAGCATTGAGTTGAGGCATGATGCCATTGAAACATTGAAACGAAGTATGAAACGTAAGAACATAGAAAGTTAACGAAGGAAAAACGAGACGATAATGCGGCATGGTGCCATTCGAAATGTTCGGGGCCTTCGGGTGTTCGATGAGAACATTTGGGCGTTATGCCAATTGAAATAGGGATAAGTGAACTTGCTTGGTTGTATGAAAGATAAGATTCATTGCATGGTCAAATGGACTTAAAGATATAAAAGCCCGTGCATGGATATTCCCTCGAATGCGGCACGCCAGGGCGCTGGGACCGTTCTGCCTAGGAGGGATTCATTTTCGGTATTGTTGGTACACTTCATTTAGAAGGGTAGCGACCTTCTGGTGAATGTGATAAGCCACTTGCTACAATTATTTCGGTGGCCTCTGATGTTGGTTAGCAATCGCACAGAGTTAACATCGTCTTATGTTTCGATTCGATAAATATAAGTCCATTCTAGCCCGAAAAGCTAGTGACCTTCATATAGATAAGGGCGATGGGTTTGGAAGTGCAAGGTATGCGTATATCCTGCATGGACAGATTCTGAATAGAGGGCACTTATAACATGACAGGGAAAACGGATAGGGATATTTACCTTGCGTCGGTTGCAAGGGCGGGTGCGTCGATATTATAAGTTGCGCCACGAATCAAACACGAGATTGCTTGCATGTTTACTTATGCAAATTGAATAACATGCTTGCCATGCTTTACGCTTTCGAATATGCCATGAAATTGACCCTAAGGAGAACAAAGCAAGATCATAAGCTAAGTTGCATGATTCAACATAAATATTAAAATATCGGTTTGGAAAGAAGATCTTTGCTTCAGTACATGCGAGGACGAACGTACTGATCCCCCACCAGCTTCATGCAAGGTGCAGGGAATGGATTGCCCGAGGCGAAGCATTGCTTGAACGTATTGAGGCTTGGAATGCCGAAGCGTATTGAAGCGTGCGATCGCTTGATGCTCGGACTCGCGACAGGATTGATGTGGCCGAGATATAGAAGGCATGATGTATGGAACGGCGAAATCCTTTGTGGGCAAGAGAGAACCTGAGTGTTGTAGCCAATCTGGCGAATTCCGTTGGGCTATCGAAAGCCTTTGTAATCTGATTTCGAATATCAATAAAGAGAATCATTTTCGTATACTCTGTTTTCCTTTCGTTGTAAATGTTCAACTCAAAGATAACCATTTGAGAACTTGTCATCTTGCCTTGCACAAGCGTAACTCCAGGCTCGTGCGGCATCACGTCCCCTGCGAGGACGATGATTCGGGTGATTCCGGGTCGGGGCGTGACAAATTGGTATCAGAGCTCTAGGCTCAATTTTCTCTGGACGCTTGCTTCTTTACAATTCCAAAAAGTTGCCCACCACTAATCGAAATCACTCTTGACTCTACTCGATGCCGCACAGGATGTTCCATACAATAAGTCTAATACGAATCATATAATTTTGCTGCGTGTTGTTTGGAAATTACATGGTGTTGCTGGAAAAGTTGCGAAAGGTTTGTTGTTGTAAGTACAACAAGTTGCGAGATGTGAATTCAAGGATTTGTTGCTGCGGATGCAATACGTCGTGAATTGTAACTTTAGATATTCGTTGTTTGCAACGAACGGTACGAGAAATGTTGGTTGCATCGATACAATTATAGTCTTGGAATGTTGCTGCAGCAATTGCCACGCGTTGATTGTAAACGATGCGTTGAAAAGAAAATGAAAGTTGATATTGAATGTGTCGAACGGATTCACATATCGATTTCGAATGTGCGTTGCGATGAAAAGCGATAAGTCAATATCGAATGTGTTGAACGGATTTGAGCATTGACTTTGAATATCGGAAATAAATCTTTGCACGATGTGCAATGCGTATTGAAAGGAAATTGATGCACGAGGTGCGGTAAATATCGAAAATAAATCGTTGCACGATGTGCAATGCGTATTGAAAATAAAATATTGCAGGTGGTGCAACACATGTCAAAAGTAAAATTATTGCACGTGGTGCAACGCGTATCAAAATAATCGATGTACGAAGTGCAACGGATATCGAAAATGAATTTTTACACAAGATGCAACGGAAGAAAATAAAAGTTATAAATCGAGAAACGAAATCGGTTCGGTTGCGCGCCGAGCTGTGTTGGCAAATGAATGCATTGGTCGAGTTGCGTCGGATTTTGATTTAATCAGAGTTACGGTTGTGATCAAGCACGATCACTGCAAAAATTATGAGTCGGAAGAGATAATTGGTTCGTAAAGAGTACGTTGCGACGAAAGTAACTTAATTTCTCGGTGGTATATGACATACCACCAATGCAATGAATGGCTCGATTCCGAGTGGTATATGTAATACCATTTGTGCGATAAATTTCATCGACGTATTGTGAGAATTGCGGAAAGTTTGTCCGCAACGGACGGGATAGCACCGAGACTCGATTGAGAATTTGTACGACGACATGTTGATGCAAGTGTTCTTCGATGATCGGTTAGAACGGTAAGGCAGGACTTGTAACATTGAATGATACGTCGATTGAAAATTATGTGTCGGTCGAATGACGGGAACTAGCGAAACGATTATGCCTTGAGGCAACAATCGGATCGACGGAATAGGAAACTGGAAACGTTGAAATCAAACCTCACGACTTGCGAGTTCGATAAAGAATGTTGGGCGATGCGAATTGTAATCGAATCGCACGATGTATGACTTCGGTGAAGAGTTGGATGACATGAGTAATCGTGCCTAAGAAATAGTTGGTTACGTTATGGCGAAACTCATTTGAGTACGACTGAAAACACGCGAAACTTAGAGGGTGAGATCGTATGACTTGAGGGTTCGATGTTGGATAATCGGTAACTCAGTTACGCGATCGAAGTATAGCGGGATGCGGCAAATCGGAGAACGAGTCGATGCGTATGGAAAAGTTCGTTGCGAACTTGGATGTATGCGATGCGAGTTAAGTTGACGTTGAAACGGATTCAAAGTTGACCCTTACGTTATCGAAATGGATACGGCGTATCGAGATAAATACGTAAAAAAATGTAAACGATGTGAGAATACAAAATAGAGTGTGACTCGCGCTATGAAATTTTGTAAGTTACGATGCGAGAATGAACGAACTTGGTTGACCGTAAATTTTGTGATTGATCAAGACGAGACTACAAGTCATCAACGATTGCTCGATGCGTATAGCATCTCGTGTGTCGACCGCAAAATAAGATAGACTCAAACTCGATACGAGTAGATGTTTCATAAATTGCGGAATCATCGACGGCAGTGCGTGACTTTACTCGGAGGATAGCTGTGCATCAGTTGCGCCGATAGAAATGGTTTTGTCCGGAATTGGATAGTCACATAGAATCGTCGGAACATAATTTGGCTCCGAAATAAGATATAGTATGGTTCGTAGTAAACTGTCCTTCGGTGATGATCCATAATTATCGAGCGTAGCTTCGGGGCAGCTGACCCTAGAAGACTTGACCGCCAAATCAAATTGAACGCTGCAGACCGTAAGATGACCCATGCGATATCGCATATGAGATTGCACCGATAACAAATATAACACGGTGCATGTTGACGATAAGTCTAGGCGATCGAGAATTGTTGGAACATCTTTCGATTAGGAATGATATAGCTAGATTTTGAGTATTCGTCGGATGAATACTTGAATGGTTATGTTGGTCGACGGTCGAACTAGAAATTTACCAACGGACTTGGTGATTCGGATAGGCGATTACGAGAATCGTGCTATGCACGAGAGAGAAACGATAAGGGAATGACTTACAAGTCATGTCGTTAGATTTGGATTCACCTTGCATTTGAGGTTGCACGAATCGAAACGTGTATTCGATGTTGCGAGATGAATAAGTTGGGAATTTGACTAGTAAATTCCTACTCGTTAGGAATCGAACGTAAGGCGTGTCGTAAAGGCCTCGTGTCAAGGCGATCGTTGTCTTGAGCACCGTCGCCTTGATGTAAACTGTTGTGTCGGATAGATTGTGGCCTTTGTGCAATGTCAATTTAAACTTGCGTCGGCAGAAGCTGAGCACGGTGTCTAGGTAAGTCACCTAGCGGACGTAGTCCTGAATGTTGATGCTTTTGCAAGTCAACAAAAAGAATCATGTTGAGATAGGATACGAAGTAAAATATTAGAAATCGTTGGATAGTGACGCCGAACGCAAGGTATTGCGGAGACTCGTTGTGATCGGATACGTAACGGCTTGACGCGACGCGTAAGAATTGATAGTCCCGATAAAACATACAAAGTAAGAAATACGATTTTTGAATCATATCGTGTACCTTGACTTTTGTTGGCGAATCGTGTATGTATCAATATGCATGTGCGCTAGAATTGCGAGAACAAGTAATAGAGCCAAGTCCGATCAAGAATACGAGATGGAAAGTAATAAAGAATGAGAAGTTATGTGTTTGTATTGTTCCGATATCTTACAACTGAGCTTGGTCGAAATGCTTATATTGGTGGGACGCCTAAAATATGTGTATGATTCCAAACTAAGTTGTACGATCCAAACGATAGTGAGACGAGATCGTGGAACGGTCTAATGAAATCCTTGGAAATTTAGTATTGGTTTCGGTTCGGGACGAACCTTGTTTGAGTGGTATATTCTGTAATGCCCCGCTCCGCACGGTGCATTATGCTGAGTCGTTGACTCGAAGAGTTGCATGACCAATTATGTATCGATACGAATCGATACAAAGTGTTAAGTTGTCCCGAGCAATGCATCGAACTAAGTCGATGCGAAGAGTTGCCTTGTCCCAAAGAATACATCGAGTGAATCGATGCGAAGTATTGTGTTGCCTCGAAGGATAAGTGCGTTGAGACGGCTCGAAGATTCTAAGAAATCGAATCGACCAAGGCGCAAGTCCGAATCGATGCAAGTATTAATTTTAGTTGGTTTCATGTGCAGGCTAGACGTTTACGCTGAAATGTTAGAGGTCGATCTTTTGCCTTATTCAGTAAGGAGTCCGCGAATAAAAATCGTCGCCTTGCGACGGACGGAAGCGTTGGCACGCTAAGGCAAATCGGACGTATAATTCAATAAGCATGAAGTGCTCAAATGGCTAAGTCAGGAGAGTGGTCGTACAACAAAGTTATGAAATTGAGCCACATCGGCTCGACGAAACGACTAAGGCGTATCGACTCAAGGTAGGAGGATTGACTTCTTTTTACTCCTTCATTCGATAAGTCAAATATATCATTGTATACTGAGTTAACCTGTCAACGCCACGGTCGTGGCTCGATGGTGAGATAAACATAGTGCGTGTCGAATACTAGATAGAATAATTGAAATGAATCGTACGACAAACGTACGAGTCGCTATGGAAAATTGGATATCGCAAAGGCGAGCGCCTCGTTGCGCAAGCCGCAAGAACATAGGATAACTGTACTCGGCGAGTGCCTTAGTGCACGAACCATACCGTGCCTTTGCGTACGAGTTAGAACGGCTAGAATATTGAAAGACAATAGGCGAGCGCCCTAGCGCGCAAGCCACGAACATTGAATGCTAAGTCATAAAACATCGAAAATATGGTTGAAACATGCCTTCGTGCACGAGATAATAAAAGATGGCTTCGTTGCGAGAGAATACAGTTGTGGCATGAATGTGGCAGAACTGTCGGATATGACATAATGCCTCAAAAGGTGTTCGAGACCTTCGGGTCGTTCGGTTGACGAGCATTGAGTTGAGGCATGATGCCATTGAAACATTTAAACGAAGTATGAAACTTAAGAACATAGAAAGTTAACGAAGGAAATACGAGACGATAATGCGACATGGTGCCATTCGAAATGTTCGGGGCCTTCGGGTGTTCAATGAGAACATTTGGGCGTTATGCCAATTGAAATAGAGATAAGCGAACTTGCTTGGTTGTATGAAAGATAAGATTAGTTGCATGGTCAAATGGACTTAAAGATATAAAAGCCCGTGCATGGGTATTTCCTCGAACGCGGCGCGCCAGGGCGTTGGACCGTTCGGGCCAGGAGGGATTCGTTTTCGGTATTATTGGTGCACTTCATTTAGAAGGGTAGTGACCTTCTGGTGAATGTGATAAGCCACTTGCTGCGATTATTTCGGTAGCCTCTGATGTTGGTTAGCAACCGCACAAAGTTAACATCGTCTTATATTTCGATTCGATAAATATAAGTCCATTCTAGTCCGAAAAGCTAGTGACCTTCATATAGATAAGGGCGATGGGTTTGGAAGTGCAAGGTATGCGTATATTCTGCATGGACGGATTCTGAATAGAGGGCACTTATAACATGACAGGGAAAATAGATAGGCACATTCACCTTGTGTCGGTTGCAAGGGCGGGTGCGTCGATATTGTAAGTTGCTCCACGAATCAAATACGAGATTGCTTGCCTGTTTACTTATACAAATTGAATAACATGCTTGCCATGCTTTACGCTTTTGAATATGCTATGAAATTGACCCTAAGGAGAACATAGCAAGATCATAAGCTAAGTTGCATGATTCAACATAAATATTAAAATGTCGATTTGGAAAGAAGATCTTTGCTTCAGTACATGCGAGGACGAACGTACTGATCCTCCACCAGCTTCATACAGGGTACAGGGAATGGATTGCCCGAGGCGAAGCGTTGCTTGAACGCGTTGAGGCTTGGAATGCCGAAGCGTATTGAAGCGTGCGATCGCTTGACGCTCGGACTCGCAACAGGATTGATGCAGCCGAGATATAGAAGGCATGATGTATGGAACGACAAAATCCTTTGTGGGCAAGAGAGAACCTGAGTGTTGTAGCCAATCTGGCGAATTCCGTTGGGCTATCGAAAGCCTTTGTAATCTGATTTCGAATATTAATAAAGAGAATCATTTTTGTATACTCTGTTTTCCTTTCGTTGTAAATGTTCAACTCAAAGATAACCATTTGAGAACTTGTCATCTTGCCTTGTACGAGCGCAACTCCAGGCTCGTGCGGCATCATGCCCCCTGCGAGGACGATGATTCGGGTGATTTCGGGTCGGGGCGTGACAGTACAGAACCACTCAAGTCCAGCCCCCGGCGGCAGACGGACAGAGAGGTTCGTAAAAGTCTCTCAAAATCCCGGAAGCAAACATGGTCGGTCCTAACCCATCTGACTTGCGTGAGGCCATCCTCCACAAACGTAAGGAAAGAGAAGATGCATCGGGGTACAAAGAGTCCTCCCACGGACGTCACTGCACCCAAATCATCGTCAACTGCTGCTGCAACAACGCGACGGTGCGAGAAGACCGGCAGTCTGTATTTCAAAGACTGCAACAGCCATCTTCAGAAGACGAGGCACTTCCCGTCGTCTCCTGCAACTCTGCTCGGAAAGTCCCCGCCGATGGGAAGGGGAAGAAGACCAGCACCCCTAGCCCAAAGATATCAACCACTATGAATACAATATTGTCGCCTAAGCGGGTGCCTGCCACCGGAGTTTTCCAAGGTACCCGTTCCAAGATGAAATTTGCCACAGTGGAAGACTCGTCGTCCACATCACTGGGGGTTGCTGGGATTAGGGGTAGTGTTCTTCCGAACCTCCACGATAATTCGATCTTCCAAGAAGACGAGCCGGAGGAAACAACTCTCCCATCAGATGCAGCAAACCTCGACGTCCCCGAGGACGTCCACAATTCCCAAGACGAGCCGAACTCGAAAACTGGGGGTACTGTTCCTTCTGAGTCTGAACCAGAGGAGAACATTCCCACATATCCCGATGACTTCTCACTACAGGGGTACGATTCGGAGGGCTCGTCCTCCACTGTTCCTTCCATCTCTCCTCATGTAAAGACAGTATTCATGACGGACAGCAACCAAGGTGGTTCCAGTGATCGCCAAAGCATCGACACTCTAGAGGCCATACTGTATGCCTTGGTCAAGTCTGTGGATGAGATTAATGCAGCCCTTCCAACTCTACAAGGAGGAACGCCCGGCCAAACAAGCACGGGTCCTGTGGTCAATGCAGACTCGAATTCGGCGGCACAAAACCCGAACAATGATCCTCCTGAAACAACGGCCCCCACCATCGTGGACGAGGCCCACGAAGCGAGAAGAGAGGTCCAGGAGCTCCGAGCCATGTTTTACGCTCGAGAAAACTCTCAAGACCTCAGAATACGGCAACCGTACCCTGCTGCCTGGAGGGACGTTCCATTCCCACCAAGATATAAGACGTTCAGTATCAATCCTTATGATGGCAAGACCTCAGCAAGTCGGTACATCACCTACTTCGAGGTCACCACCGACCATCTGCCCCATGACGATGCCATTCTCACACGATTATTCATCGGGGCATTGGAAGGGGTCGCCTTCGACTGGTACCGCAATCTGCCAGACAACTGCATCCACTCCTTCGCCAGCTTCAAGCGCATGTTCTTGGAGAGATTCTATGAAGTAGGGCAGGACATCACAATGTCCACCCTCATGGACGTCGTCCAAGGGGAGAAAGAGCTAACAAAAAACTATATCGAACGGTTTCGCCAAACCGCAATGAAGCTGCCATCTGGAAATCCGGATTCCTCCTTGATTGAAATTTGCCAAAAGAGACAGCTCCCAACAATCAGTCTCTGGGTGGGCGAAAGTCAGTTCAAAGATTGGAAGACGTTCATCATCAGTGCCACAAGCACCGAAGAACGATTGAAGAAATCTCGCCAACTGAGATTGCACATCTCGGACGGAGAGAACAAGGGCAAGCGTCTTAACACCAATAACGACAATGGGGGTAGTCCCTCCAACAATCGGGACAGCAGGGGTAAGCAGGCTATGGTAGCCGACACAGCACAGAAACCTGAGCCAAAGCCGACAGACAAACAATGGCCGCAAATCACTTACTCCTTCGAAGACGGTCGCGTCAAGCCCATCTTGGATATGCTCATATAGGGAGACAGAATTCAGCTTCCTCCACCAAGACGGGAACTGCGGCAGGCAGACATAGAGAACCCGAAGTACTGCCATTACCATTGTTACGTCCACCATGCCACACACGACTGCTACCGACTAAAACGGTACATCCAAAATCTTATCGATTCGAACGCGCTGGCCATCGATTTCGAAGAGGTAACGGTGGCAGCCAATATGGTGTTAGTACAATTCGACAGCTTCCTTCCGACGGAAACTCAAGACGGTGTGGTCCCCATCCCTCAGGCGACAATAGAGATTGCTAATCTTCCACCTCCCCGAGATCAGGCTGCTGGTCTAGTCCCCCTCACCACATCACGAGGGGAGGTCATGTGGATCCATCCAGGCTTGGTATAGGAAGTCACTCGGCCAACATCATCTTCCACCTACAAGAAGAAGGGTGGAAAAGTCAGGACCTGCCGTACAATCTCGGCAAACATCGAAGAAGCTATAGCCGTCGTCACCCAGTCTGGGGCACAATCCCAACCTGTGGCTGACAACTCGGCGGAAGATCATTAACCCGCTACAACCGACACTCCGGGACCGTCTCAGCCTTCGACGACCGACAAGCCTAGGATGAGGGAGGCTCGCTTTGACAAATCCCTCCGCAAAGAGGCATCACAGGGGCTGGAGAAGCCCTATAACTTCGACATCTTAGCGCAATTGGCCAACACACCGGCCAAGTTGTCATTATACGAGCTTCTGAGACTCTCCAAGGATGTTCGTATGGCTTTCAGCGATGCACTCCAAAATACCGACGCGTACCTGGATCAGGTCAACCTCACAGGAGAGAACCCGCCTGCAGATCTCCAAGATAGCGCCTGTACGGGAGCAATGCCCAACATCGTCTTTACTCCGCAGGACTTGCTCATCAAAACTAATCTGTACGATCGCCCACTATACTACACTGGGTACATTGGCGACATAAAGGTGGATCGGATGCATTTTGATCCTGGCTCTTCCATAAGCATTATCCCGAATGGTCTGCTACATCACCTCTGCATCCCAATGCATCGTCTGACGCCTACAAGCACCGCCATCAGCGATTTCAATTCGGGCAGGAGCTACCCAATTGGGAAGATTCGTCTAAAGTGTCAGATTGGCGATCTCCAATCAGAAGTCACCTGCTACATCATAGATGCAGACTCTTCTTACAACATCCTCTTGGGGCGCCCTTGGATACACGATTATATGATCGTGCCTTCCGTGATGCACCAATGCTTCAAATATATCGACAAACACGGCTTCGTAAGAACGGAGTTTACTGATATCGATCCCTTCAAAGGGGTCGAATCCTACTACTCAGACTCCTGCCTATACGAAAAGTCGAAGATGCACCTTGATAAAGAAGATGTGCAAGCTCGTACCGAGACAGCGACAGGATCAGAAGAACCTCTGACGATCCACCTCCAAGCTCGTAAACCTGGCAAGTCTGCACCCCTTACCGCCACTCTGCGTAAGGACGCAATCAGCCTCTCGGCACAAGAAGAGCAGATGATAATTCGGCTGCCAAGGTCTGGCCAAGTGCCAAGATCGACCACGGAGCCACTGACAATCAGGCTACCGAGAGTCGGCCAGTCTCAAACGGAGAAGCTCAATCCCTCCGACAAGCCAATGACAATACGCCTTCCCAAGAAGGGTCGTCACCCCGATACAAGGCCTGGAACTTTTAGCGAACCAACCACTCCCCGTCCAGCATCGAGTACCAAGCTGGGGGTCGCTAGTTTGCCCATAACTCCATGCTCTGCTCCACTAGCTGAACCGTTGACAATCAAGCTGTCCAGGTCGTCCTCTCAGTCTTTATTTATACAGGGGGTAGCCGAAGAGGAACCGGAGTTAGCCAAGTACGTGGCTGCCCACACTGATGTTCCCTCCTTAGATGATGTAATCCCCCTTTACTTCATCAATAAAGGGCTATCTTTAAACTACCTCGAGCTTAATAAGCTCTGTACAATGTATGCTATGGAATACGGTATAGGCACTCACCTACACACACAGGTGACAAATGTGCAGACCGCAATCCAGCTTACTCCAGCAGAAGATGTTTACCGCATAATCGAGGGAAGGGACCATCCAATCATCTTCGGCCGGAAGGACGATCCGTATCCCTTCACCATAGAAGAAGTCGACCTTGGATCAGATGCCGGAAGACTGCCTCTGTATCTTTGTAGCCCCCAATCTAAGTATCTCATGCAAAAACAGGGGTATAATCAGGAGGCCATGCCAGGCCTGAACTACGGCACTGGGCGACGATTACCTTTGAAGCTACCAGTCCCGGCAGGCAAACTACGGGACTACTATAGCAAAACTCGATGTGGATTAGGGTATGTAACACCCACGATGACCCCTGAGAGTTCAGATAAAGAATGTGACTGGCATTCACATTTGACCGGGTCACCAACTTCTGACTCAGATACTAGTATCGGAGATGTATTCAGACAAGTTCTGTCGGTCAACATGGCATTCGCCGACGCTTATGAAGAAGATGAAGACATCCCTGAGATCCTCGAGCTAGAGCCGTGGGTACAGCAGCTGGATGCACAATGGGAAAAGCGGTTCGAACAGAGAGAACCTCCCATTGAAGATGAGGTCATACAAGTAGATCTTGGCAATAAGTCTTCTCCAAAACCAATCTTCGTCAGTAAAAGTCTAACAGACGAAGAGCGAGAATCGTTGCTGAAACTTGTCAAAAAATATATCGATGTGTTCGCCTGGAGCTATGAAGATATGCCGGGGTTAAATCCCAATATTGCTCTTCATAAACTCAACATCCGGCCGGATGTAAAGCCAGTCGAGCAACAACAGCGACGCTTCCGTCCAGCCATCATGGACGCGATCGAAGCCAAATTCAACAAACTGATAGCCAGTGGCTTCATTCGTGAAGAGCAACATCCTGACTGGGTCGCCAATATAGTGTCTGTCCTCAAGAAGAATGGGAAGATTCGAATCTGCATCGACTTCCGCAATTTGAACGAGGCATGTCCGAAAGACGAATTCCCTCTCCTTATCACAGACATCATGATTGACAACACCTGCGGCTTTGAACGCATGTCATTTATGGATGGATTCTCGGGGTACAACCAAATCAAGATGTCTTCTGACGACGAAAAGCACACATCATTCCGAACACCAATCGGCACATACTGCTACACAGTCATGCCTTTCGGTTTGAAGAATGCCGGTGCTACATATCAAAGAGCCATGAGTATCATCTTCAGAAACCACTTACGCAAGACGGTGGAGTGCTACGTTGATGGCATCGCCGTCAAGAGTCGCCATAAGAAAGACCATCTACAGGATCTGAGGACGGTATTCGATCTGATACGAGCGCACAATTTGAAAATGAATCCCACAAAGTCCTTCCTGGGCGTATCCAGTGGGAAGTTCTTGGGTTTTATCATCACCGCCCAGGGTATCTATGTAGACCCTGAGAAGACAAATGCAATTATGGAGATGGTCCCCCGAGAAATCTCTGCGAACTCAGAGGCCTTCAAGGGAGGCTAGCTTATATCAGGAGGTTCATTTCTAACCTCTCCGGGCGATGTCGACCATTCACCCACCTCATAAAGAAAGGCGTCTCGTTCGTGTGGGACAAAGAATGTCAGCAGGCCTTCGACAGCATCAAAGAATATTTGTCGAACCCTCCAGTTCTGGTGGCCCCGGTTGCTGGAAAACCATTCCTGCTCTACGTACGAGCAATGGAACATTCCCTCGGGGATCTGCTGGCACAAAACAACGATACAGGCCACGAGCAAGCCATATATTACCTCAGTCGAATGATGATTAGGCCAGAGCACCGATACACCGCTGTGGAGAAGGAATGCCTTGCCCTGGTGTTCGCTATTCAGAAGACATGGCACTATGTCACTGGACAAACAATACATGTGATCTCACGAGTCAACCCTCTCAGGGTCCTCATTACTAAACCAGGGGCACTCAGCTCTTGCCTCGCTATATGGGCATTATTTTTGTCTTCTTATCATATGATATTCGTTCCACAAAAGGCTGTCAAAGGTCAAGCCCTGGCGGACTTTTTAGCAGTCCACCCGGGTTCGGAGTCATCCAGAATATAGGAAGAGATCCCCGATGAGGTCGCCGACTCGCATGCAACCTCTCACGATGATATATGGTGAATGTTCTTTGACGGTGCTTCAAGAACGGGACCCAAGGGAAACATCGTCGTCAGAGTTGGGGTGGTGCTAGTCTCCCCTTCCGGACTGGTGATTAACTACGCTTACTCCCTCATGGAACCCTGCTCTAACAATGTGGCCGAGTACAACGCTCTGGTCATTGGCCTCCAACTTGCAAGAGAGCTGGGGGTAGAATATCTTGAAGCATACGGCAATTCCCAGTTAATCGTCAATCAGATCCGGGGCTCATACGAAGTTCGCCACGAAGACATGATCCCCTACCACCAAATAGCAATCGATATCATCTCGTCATTCGAGGGGTTCTTCATCGAGCATGTCCCCAGACTCCGAAACATCGAAGCCGATACCTTAGCGGGCCTGGCCGCTTCCCTAGCAGTGTCGAATCATACCCATCAATCGGTAGAAGTGATAGGCCACAAACTAGTCTGCCCCAAGAACAACGTTCAATTCATGGCAAGTTATTCCGCTCAGGCGATTGATGATGCCCCAGACTGGAGACAACCATTCATCGACTTCGTCGTCTACGATATCCTGTCCGAGAACCCAAAGGAAGCCACCTCCATTAGACGGCATTCCCTCAGATTCTTTTACGATGCAAAAACGAAAATGCTGTATCGCCGATCCTACGATGGATTATTGGTTCGGTGTCTGTCAAACATATAGGCCAAAGAAGCCGTACGAGAAGCTCATGACGGTGTCTGCGGGGCCCATCAGCCTGGCCCTAAATTGCAAGACCGTCTTCGTCGAATGGGCTATTACTGGCCCACGATGGTAGCAGATACGATAGACTATGCGAGAAAATGCAAAGCCTGCCAAGTCCACGCGGATTTCATTCACCAGTCATCCGAATTCCTACATCCGACAGTGGCATCCTGGCCCTTCGAAGCATGGGGGATGGATATCATTGGTCTAATTACTCCACCTTTCTCCCGTGGACATCGCTTCATACTTGCGATCATGGATTACTTCTCCAAATGGGCCGCAGCTGTTTCACTCGCCGAAGTAAAGACTTCAAATGTGATCAGCTTTCTCAAGCATCACGTCGTCTATCGCTTTGGACTGCCCCGAAGGATCATCCATGACAATGGTTCGCAGTTTGTAAGCCACGCCTTCTATCGGTTTTACGATAAGCACCGCATCCTTAATTTTGCTTCGACACCATACAACCCAGCAGCGAATGGGTTGGCAGAGGCATTCAACAAAACAATCATCAAACTCCTCAAGAAGTTTGTCTCTTCCAACAAACACGAATGGAACGAGAAGCTCGGTAAATGTTTATGGGCGTACCGTACTACAGTCCGAACAGCTACCGGGAACACACCATTCTCTCTAGTGTACGGGAGTGAGGCAGTTCTCCCATTAGAGACTCAAATACCCTCACTTCGCGTCGCCCTCACTTATCAATTGACGACGAATGATAACTACCGATGCCGACTACAAGAGTTAGAGGCCTAAGATGAAAAGCGCCTCCTCGCTCAGCAAAGAATCGAGCTATACCAAGCACGCATCTCTGGAGCCTTCAATAACAAGGTTAAGATCAGAACATTCCAAGTGGGCGATCTCGTTCTGGCGGTCCGATGACCGATGGTTATAACTTACAAGACCGTCGGCAAGTTCCAGCCAAAATAGGAAGGCCCATTTATCATTAAGGCCGTATTCTCCAACGGAGCTTACCGCCTCGCAAAACAGAATGGAGATTTGCTCATGTTGTCCGTCAACGGCAAGTTTCTGAAGAAATACTATGTCTAGACCACAACTTTCTAAATCATCGAGTCATGTGCCCGCTGGTACCACTGAACTCGCCCTCACAATTTTCCAGATCATCGAGTCATGTGCCCGCTGGTACCACTGAACTCGCCCTCACAATTTTCCAGATCATCGAGTCGTGTGTCCGCTGGTACCACTGAACTCGTCCTCCACAACTTTCCAGATCATCGAGTCATGTGCCCGTTGGTACCACTGAACTCGCCCTCACAATTTTCCAGATCATCGAGTCATGTGCCCACTGGTACCACTGAACTCGCCCTCACAATTTTCTAGATCATCGAGTAATGTGTCCGCTGGTACCACTGAACTCGTCCTCCACAATTTTCCAGGTCATTGAGTCACGAACCCGCTGGTACCCCTGAACTCACACTCACCATTCTCCAGATTCCCGAGTCATGTACCCTCTAGTACCGCTGAACTCACACCACAACCTTCCAGATTATCGAGTCATGTGCCCGCTGGTGCCACTGAACTCATACGTTCGTAATATCGAGTCATGTACCCGCTGGTGGCTCTGAACTCACATCCCGGTCACTCTTTCAGATAGTAAGTCATGTATGATCATACCTCTGAACTTTCTTTCTGGAAGAGATCCTCCCTCATGATCTAATACCCGTACTCCCAGTACACAAAAAGGGTAATCGATCCACAAATTTCCAAAACGGCCATGTCCTCATTACCTCTGAGTCGTTTCACTTCCGCTAAAAACAAATCACCCCCTACATAGAACTTCCATGTCCTCATTACCTCTGAGTTGTCCTATGTACCCCCTCTTCATTGAGACCACTCCTACCATGTCCTCATTACCTCTGAGTGGGAAGGCTCCGTAGAAGAAACCTTCATACTTGCCATGTCCTCATTACCTCTGAGCAAGTATGTCGATTCTCTTTCAACCTATTATTTGTACCCACAACCGGAGTACGACAAGGATAATAGGTCCACAAATGTCCTCTGTTGACCATAAATAGCCTCCATTGAATTCACTCCTGCCATGTCCTCATTACCTCTGAGTAGGAAGATTCCGCGGTAAAAACCTTCATACTTGCCATGTCCTCATTAACTCTGAGCAAATATGTTGGTTCCCTTTTATCCTATTATCCATATCCTAAGCTAGGGTACGCCAAGGATAGTAGGCCCACAAATATCCTTTGCTGAGTTTCTCAGCACAGGCCCACCATTCCTCATCATGCCCCGGGAGCCCAGCTGCTCCATGGCGTTCTTTCTCCCGATACTCGGAACGTCCGTGACCATGTTATCGTGGAACCGTTCTAGGTGTTTCCAATCGAACTTGTTACCCGTACCTAAAACCAAGGTATGCCATGGGTAGCGGGTCCACAAACAAGTCCTCCATGCGTGGCAAACACTACCACAATACCACAAGCACAACAAGCAATACAAATAAAGGAAAGAATCAAAAGTACACTTTATTTGAAAGAAGAAAAAAGCATTACATCTTTTGGGACCACGTCCCTCTAAAAAAGAAAATAGAAACAAAACAAAAAGAAGAAAAGGTCGACTATGGTTCGGCATTACACAACTCCAAGAGACGGTTTTTCACCAAGGCAGTCCCCCGCTCAAGCCTCTGTTTAGCTCGGCGCTCGGCCTCTTGGGACAACTGCTATGCGTCATTCAAATACATATACGCCTGCCAGTTGTTCTCTATCTTCTTTAGGGAAAGTTTTAGATTGGCAGAGGCCCTACTAAGCTTGTCAGCTTCCTGAATGACAATCCCTTTCTCAGTACGAGCAGTTTCGAGCTCGGACTCCAGGAAGGCCAGCTTTTTTTGGAGCTCGAGGATCTGTTCCCGGGTATCGGTTACCCTACGAGAGGCATCCGCTTCCTGAGTCGTGCAATCTTCAGTTCGACGGCACCATTCATCGTATAACCGAGTCAGATCCCGGCGGTCCTTCAATATAGCCGGCTTGAGCGACTCCCGGGCAATCATCACCTTTTCCACCGCGGTAACAAGGAAATTGCGCTCTTGGTTTATCGCCGCGGGTAAATCAGCTTGCTGCAGCCTGCGAAACTGGGCTACGAGACGATCAGCCTCTAACAATTTAGGCTCCAGAAGCGCAGCCAGTTCCCCTCCACCAGGGAGTGCCTTAAGGATATTGATCTGGCCACCGGCACATTGACGGGCCAGAGTAAAGGGAGTCCCCCTTTCCACAGCTGCCTCGATCCCCCTCCTCAGGTGGCGGTGGAAACTATCGACAACATCTCGGGACACTTCATCCAAAACCTCTGTAGAGGACAGCGTCAATGGGAGTGTGGCAGGCAGTACCGAAGGAGTGGCCTCAGAAGTTGCCGCCCCCGCCACCAAGGAAGCAAATTCTGTGCAGAAAGACGCTTGAATAGCGGCTAGCTCCTCTTCTGCCGCCCGAAGAGCCTGGATGCTCGGCAGGGCAGAAAGGTTAATCCCCGAAACTATATTCGCAAAAAAGGGTACAGAAAGCATCGTCCCTTGTCCCAGCTGTACTGCTACCTGGGCTCCCGAACTCGACCCAGATGGAGGCCCCTCAATGCAAGGAGATTTCGTCAGATCCCCTCCGGTAGGGTCCGCCCCAGCAATGTCCGTTACCAGCAATAAAAGGTTGGGACCTGAACATCCAAAGCAACCATTAATCGACGTAATCTGAAGGATAGGATGATAGAGTAAATAGGCTTATTCACAGATTAAGGTTTGACTTGTATTACCAGGGGAAAGGCATGGAGGCTGCGGTTCGTTCACAGCCGGCGTAGTTTCCCCACCCGTAGCTTCTGATCCGAATTCAACTGGTTTCTCTGTCACGGCCATCCCTAAAAAGGAGCCAGCCAGGACAGTGTCATCCTGTTGGAGTTCAGATGTCTCAGGGACGGGCGCAGTAAAACCCCCATCCCCCTGAGTTGAGGTCCCAGCAAGGTGAGACTCCTCGACCGCCTCCGGAAAAACCCCTGCAGCAATGATAGCAGTGCACACATCACTGACCAAATGGGACAGGACCGGATCAACCTCGGCAATCGAGTCCTGAGAAGCAAACTCATCTGACGCCTATAAAGAGCAAAAGGAAAAAAGATTAGGCCATAACATAGAAGAAGAAAGGAGGTAGTCGAAACTCAAATCACCTCAGAAATAACGTCAACATCATCAATAAACAGCATGCGACGTCTTACCGCAGCGTACTTTGTGGAGTAGGTTCGGCCGTCAGCGGCAATCACGCGTCTGCTTCGCTTATACGAAGGGCCAGGTACTACAGATGGTTGATCCTCCACCACCTCGTCAGACCACGTAGGCGGCTGACCCGCCACCCTTTCATCTGGCATAATAGGGGGCTGATTCCCAACTTCCTCGTCCGAAGAATACGACGAATCATCGGCGTCTTGTTCATCAACCTCCTCGTCCGCCATAGTGGACTCTGAGTCCGGCACAGGAACCCTGTTCGCCCCTCTCTTCCTCTTCTTAGATCCCTCTGGCTTCTCAGCCAAACCAGTGCCAGCAATGAAGCTAGTAGTTATATCAAAGTCGACAGGAGGCTTGCTCGCTGCGATATGATAAAGGGCCGCTATGTACAAAATATCCCCTGCCGTCTTGGCATCGGGGACCAAGAAGCTGGCCCAGGTATAGACCGCATTGTAATAAAGCCAAGCCCGGACGCCATCGAGTACACTGCCCTCAAAGCTCAAGCAAGCGCTAGGACAATCCAGGAACAATTGACTATACCCAAATTGACGGGAAAATTTACTGGGCAGATAAGGCTCCAGGTATACGTTATTTCGGTAACGATATACCAGGTGCGCAGGGCGGATGTTGCGCAGCCAAAGAAGCATCTTCTCAGATAAAAGTTGGGGAGGATCAACACCATCAACATGTACTCCCCTCACTTCTCTAAGGATAAATTGAGGAAAAGAGACAAAGAACTCAGGCCCGTCAACTCGCGCCAACGCCCTCCGGCAGGCCAGCATGGTATCGTGCTCCCAAGGCTGATGACGTTATCGAAAAAGGAAGGCATCATCAGCAGTAACATCTTTTTTAGTTCCTGGCCTCATTAACGATCGATAGTGCATTAATAACCACCCCATGAGGTAATGGTATGGAAGTTCTATCCGCTCAAAACCAGCGTCGTCTTACGAGCAATAACCTTAGACGAAAACGTACGGAGGCCGTGGTGTATACTACACACCATGGCCGAAAGAAGGGCCAATCTGATTTTGAAGACCAGCTTCACCGTCGGAAGAATGAAGTGACGGTTGATCCTTACAGTAGAACCCGCCCCTCCCGAGACTACGCAATTTCGTAGCCATATCATCAAAAACCCGGCCAAGAGTGCCTTGTCAGACATCTCCTGGGTACCGTAGTAGAAATAACTTAAGGAGTCGGTACGACTCCCGAACCTGTCACGGGTGGATCTCGACTTTTTGACCTTCAACATCATGTCCTTTACCTCCTCCGAGGTTTGAGGACCTCGAGACGATACCCAACCGGAAGGACGTAACTTGAAAAGATACGCGACCCAGGCCGTGGTATGTGGGGCGGTCACTTCAGAGCTATTTTCCTTCTTAATAGCAGTCTGGTGGCAGATGCTATGGTGGCACAGCAGTTCTCGGTACACAGCGATGAAACCAGGAAATCGTCGATCTAGGTCATCGAATTCCTCATTCGTCGGGGTATATACTTCAAAGGCCTCACCTCCCCACGACAGCTTAGAAACAGCATGCATCTCATGGAGAGCAAGTCCCAACTCTCCCCCGGGCGCGAAGAAAGTCCCCGTACGCCGGTTATACAGCTCCAAAAGGGCCATGAACAAAGGCTTGTTAATAGACAACCCGTAACAGGTGCCCCGGACGGCGTAGTAAAGGTCAATTTCTCGAAGGGATTCCTCATATTTCCTCAGGATCCATGAGGTAAGATTGGCCCATGTAGGAATGGGGTTTATCAAATTCAGCAACGACAACCTGCCCATAGGATAAGACCCCTTGCGAGCGAGCTGATTCACAAAAGTATCAGCTCGAGTGAAAGTAAAGTTAGGACCAGTCACGTTTACAAAAGTGCCAGGGAGCAGCCCCATCACACTCTGACTAACTGAATCCTTGCCCGTACATGTTGAACCAGTACGCCTATTGTAGTGGATGTTACCCACAAACATTCCCGGTCGGGTAGGAGACAGAGAGCCCACCATTGTCCTGCCCAACGGTACCATATTAAACCACGAGAGGGGATAATGCCGCTCCATCTCGGGGATATGGATCGCCACTCCGTCTACAGAAAAATCCCAGTTCTCAGAAACATCCAGCAGTCGGGAGTTCTTTATGGAAAAGGCATCCCCAAAGAGAAAAGTCGATTTCAGATATTCTCCGTCCAGCTTTTTCGAATTCATCATGGAACAGAGAAAGTGGAAAGGTTGGTTGTTAATGACAGCCACCCTCTCTCCAGGTTCATTAGTGGGAAGCTGATCCACTATATGTCGAATTAAGCCGTTGAGCCGCACGCCCACAGCAAACTGAGCTAAACCTACAAGAAGCTCTACTGCTGGGTTGGTTGGGAGGCTCACTGAAAAAGGACAAAACAAAACAGGATTAAAAGATGGCTACTGAACTCAAGTCCCTACGAGCCTATGCAGCTCGGATCAAACGAAGCCCTATGCGGCTCAATTGTAATTGGGTTCCAGGTGGCACGGCCCCAAGAGAGCTTATGTGGTTCAGCCAACACAGCCTCATGCGGCCTAAATCAATTGGGAGTTCCATATGACATTGGTTCGATAGCTTATGCGGATCAATCGAACATATGCGGTTCTAAGCAGAAGAGCTTTTGTGGCACTGAAGCGCTATACGGATCAGTCTGTTAGAAGCGTATGCGGATCAATCGAACATATGCGGTTAGAAGCTTATGCGGTTCCATTCAAGGGAGACTTCATGCGGCTAAAAACCTTCTCATGCGGCTCAAACATAGGGTATCTCCTATACGGCTCGAATATGAGAGGGTCATGCAGCCCATACAGCATATGCGGCTCTATCATAGCCGAACTTAGGTGAAGGCTTGTGCATGAATATGCAACAGATCCATGGATTCTTAGGATTCAAAGTATCCAAATACAACCCTTACCATTAAGGTAGGATGGACATCAGGGTGCACTTCGGGAACGACGGCTGATGATGAAGCCGCCTTCTTGCCCTTCGCAGCAGCGGAGGCGACCTTAGAGGATTTGGCGGCCATGACCGACGGTCGGAGAAGGAAAATGAGGAAAGAAAGGCAAGACAACAATAGTTGAACGAAGGAGAAAGTAAAGAAATCCCCCCGACCGTACTCATCCTTATTTATAAACAAAAAGTGAGGTGTTTCGATCCCCATGCATACACGAAGACCGACTCTTCGGTTATCAAGGTGAGCCACCGAAAATGAAGGCCAAACTCCTCGGATCCCGTACCAAAAAGTGGCCTTTAAAGCTGACAGTAAATCAACTGCATTTAATGCAAAAAATTGCCATACGTGGCAATGATGACGTAGCCGAAAGTCCCCTGCGGCTAAGCCCTCCATGCGGCTGAAACATCCATACGGCTAGGACTTCATATGCGGCCAGAAGAATACAACCATGCTTCTTATTCAAAGTATTTCAATTTTGCAAATTGAAAACTTTGAAGGGGGTCTTATATAAGCATGGAAAATACTAAAGAAAGATCCATGCGGCCAGGAAACTCCATACGGCTCAGGAAGCCCATGCGGCTCACAGATTCATGCGGCACAAAGGACTATACGGCTCAAGACGTCCTATGTGGCTCAGAACAGAAGACACGTGGCTTACAAAATAGTTCTCCCCTCCTTCATTAATTACTTTGACGGCTGACAACTCTGAAAAAAAGTGGCAGCCCTGACATAAAAAAGTTAATTATGACTCTGTCATAATAACAGACTCTAGGGAAGTGAAGGAGATCTCTGACACAATCCCCCGAGATCCAAAAAATGCCACGTGGCCATGACACGTGGACAGTCATATGCGGCCCGAGCGAAGACTCCCCATACGGTTCAGGATAAAGCTGCCTTATGCGGCTCAGGCAGAAACAGTCTCATGCGGCTCAAGCAGATGCAGCCCTATGCGGCTCACAAGGATCATCTCCATGCGGCTCATATTATCATGCAGTTCAGAGATTCAGAGGCCACTCTCCATACAGCGCTGCCACGTGGCCAGGCGTATGCGGCTCAACCCTTATGCGGCTCAATCCTTATGCGGCTCTTCCCTCATGCGGCTCAGTGACTCCCGGACATGTATCATAAAGCCAATCAATTTCCCAGATTTACTGCAATCAAAGATTGGGTCAAATCCTAATAATCTGGGATACATGACAGGAGAATTAATTAAATTTATTCATTCAGATTCGCAGACATCAGCAAATCATCACCACGGAGATTTATTCTAATCAGCATTAATTATTGATAGGATTTGGTGTAGTCTACACTAAATGGCCTAGATTTATCACACTCAAGATTAATAGCCCAGATTGATCGATCAATAGGTCGCCGCCACTTTTAGGGGGCAATCATTGTGAACCCTAATGAGGTCCCTCCATTCTTATAAATAGCAGGGTGCCATTCCCTTGCAAGATATACATACGCACACATACATATAGAGAGGACTTTTTGAGATTAGAGAGAGCACCACATACTTAGAGAGAAAGAGCAGAGAGAGAGCAAAGAGAGCATTTCTTCAACGCCGAGCAATCTTCTGGAGCCAAGGCTGCATACCGATCGTCCAAGGAGTAAGGCAGAGCGGCCGTCGCTTTTCCGAGCCTCTATCGTCACCCCCCAGAATCTAAAATAAACAATTATACTTAGACTGCTGTACCTAGGCTTTCGTCCCTAGGCTTTTTTTGTACAAGCGAGTTTGTAATGTGATGTAAAAGTCCAGTCCTCCGATAATTGTTCTGCTATTTTATATTTCATGGCAAACAAGGTCTTCAATAGGGTAGAAGAAAGAAAATACTCTACTCCTTCTAGCTATCAATATGCTATACAATTCTTACAAGTAGACCTAAAATTTTGTACCTATCTTCTAGGCAAGGGTCGAGGCTGAGTTGGACAGATACACACATGTATTGGTCAATCTTCTAGTCATGGTATTTTATAGATCATTTCAAGGCTAGTTTTACCATATATAGTGATAATCGTCTAACCTAACTTAAACCATCATACTCTATCTAATACTTCTAGGTCACCTATCATGATATTAGCACTCGATAAAATTCCTCTAATACTTCTATTCAAGGTCATATCTTAGGCAAATGGTAGCATAGTTTAGTCTAGCAATCTTAGGGTCTCTCGTTAGGGTCAAACTCTACAATATGTACTCTATTCTAACTTCCATGTTAGGGGGATATTTATAATTTTCTACCCACCTTAGCTATTTACTTAGTCCTATCAAGCATGGATTCCTATGTCCTATAAGTAATTCTACAACAGAAGAATACCATTTCTACCTACTTTGTCCATCTAGTATAGGTGTCTACCTCTACCATACTCGTCTTTAGACAATCAATCCTACAATATAGTTGGCATAGTTCATCTAGCATATATGTTCATCTTTTTGAAAAGGAAAAAGATGAGAATTCAATACAAAAAGGTTAAGAGAAGTATATTCGATTACAAAAATGAGGTTTAAGGGTGATAGAAGAAATCAAAGGAAATTCAATGGCAGTTGTAGATTAAGATTGTAGTCCTTATCATATTGCAGGCTCGTTCGGTACAGTAACGTAACCGAAACGATTTAATCTCGACCTACATAGGCCACAACAAAAATATGTTATGCCCCAGTTCCAAAACACATAAGAACCCAAGACATGAGTATGGCAGATGTATGGCTAGAATAAGTAACCCAATTTAATGGATTATCTTAATCGTAGTATATTGTAAAAGTAAACTAAATTTACTTTTTCTCAACTATGTCTCAATCTACATATAGGTAAATAAAATAATAATGAACATCATGTAATATAGTCGGTCGCCTATAATATACATGTTCGAGCAAACTCAAGAATAACATAGGTTTGCAAAACTAGGCTAATAAGCAAGATATAACAGAAAAGAAAATAGAAAGTACGAGAAAACGATAAAGTAACACTACAAGCGATACCTGAACCCTGCAGCTGAAATTATACCATCCACATGTCTATACTATAAGCTTAGCACCAAACTAGAGTGATCACCATGTCCTCAAAGGGACGTAGCAAGATACAGAAGAAACAATACCATAATAAACTATAAATAAACATGATAATGTGTTCACTAACCATCTATGTGAATGCATGTTGAAGATGACTTTGGTACGTATAAGTAGATGAAGGAATAAAGCATAGCATCTGCTAGAGGTTAGCTATCCATTTGCACATTAGCCTGAGTTTCAGCTCAGAATACTTGTTAATTCATTAGACATCCAGGCCCTGAGTTTCAGCTCAGCTATCTAATAAATGGTCGACCCCTTCGGTGGAGCAACCTTCAACACCGGAACCACGCAATGTATATACTGGGTACGCCAACCCCTTATCTCTATTATTCTTTGTGTTTAATTGTTTCAAAAAATTTTTGGATCAGTAAATACAAAGGAGACTCTGATGTAATTTTTGTGAATTTCTAAAGATAGTTTTTTTCGTGAATTTGGACTCCTTAGAAACTCATGACTTAAGTTATAGGACTTGGAACCATCTATCCTAGATCTTTAATGTCGGAAGATTCTCGAAAAATTTATCGAAATAGATATTTTAGAATCCTTCTTGGTTTCAATACTTACATGGACCTTATTCGTCTCGAAAAGGACGAAACTATTACTTGATTACGACTTGACTTTTAGGACTCCCGTTTGAGGGATAGTTTCTATGGAATTTGAATGTCTAGAATAGGTTGCATTGGAATGGAAGAGAAACCATTGGATCACACCCGGCTGACTTCTTTGCAGTATTAATTTTAATTTTTTGTACTGATCAGTCCCTGAATCGGTGTTCATACGGTCGCGCGAATATCCGAGGTGAGGCTTAGCTCACTTTTTTGACCGCAATTGGACATCCAGGCCCTGATTTTAGCTCAGTTATCCATTTGCACATTACCCTGAGTTTCAACTCAGAATACTTGTTATTTCATTAGACATCCAGGCCCTGAGTTCCAGCTCAGCTATCTAATGAATGGGTTCGATATTCTTAGAAAAGTACAAGTCATTCGAACTTCTTTTATAGCTCATGATTCGATGACTCGACCCAGATGATTCGGAAGCTATCTTATGATGCTATCTTGCTTGTAATCATATCAATATGTGATAGTACAGACGGTTGGATAATCTAAGCACCATCCGTTTTGTACGAGCCTGATCCCGGACAAATGGGGTTATTATTGAGATGCTAGGCGTGTATGTGTGATCCAGAAAGGTTTCTCTAAATTGCATTTATGCCTAGAAAGATGTTGTTTATGTCCTTGTGACATTATCTTGAGAGCTATTTACTTCTTGACTGATATCACAAGGTATGAGTTTAATTGCTCAAGCTTAGACTACTTTGTATTCATTTATCTTATTATTCCACATTCATAACTCTCTTCTTTGACCGAGGGCTTCCTCGTCGTATTGACGACCTAGTTTTGTTCACTAGGGATTGAAGAAGAGCAGAATGAAGGTCAGACGTACACCGAAGACGAACTCTATGAATGACATGGATCTGAAGAATAGTATGTCTTTATTTTGGTTATATTTATGGTTATGTAAATTAAGTTTCTTGAAGGATCTATGAACAGATATGTATATAATATGCTTTGGGGAAAACTTGATCAAGAATGTAACATTTTGGATGAATGAATTTTTTATAAATTGTGGATAAATTCTGTGATTGTTCCCTTATAACTATGTCTATCCAGGACCTTACAGGCAAAAATTGCAGGGTACAATACAGTATTCATTGTACAGTTGCGTAGCCTGGGGTGAAGTATCACACGCTCCGAGTTATCTTGGGAACCGGGACGTGACCATACTAGCATACCTCCCGACCGTGTTCTGACGCGCGGTCAGCGGCCGCTGTCGGATATACTCTAGAAATACACCAATAATCGAAAAATTATGAACCCATACCCGAACAACTACTGAGGCTAATATGTGGCTTCTCTTACGCCTACTAATAGTCTTTCCCACCCATGTCATGCACTAGTCATATCCATGACGTGAACAATACATATTTTAGTGCAAGTCACTAACTAGACTGACACTAACTCTATATGAACCGTCACATGAACCTCTCGCACCTATATCTAGCCGAACTAAGCTTAGGCCAACATAATGTATCTCACTCATGGTGTCGTGTAATGATACGTGACAAGGCATGAAAGTTATTATGAATAACATCACAACTTCTTGGGTACGTCTCCTATACACGTAAGTCAAACACATGCACACTCACCACAACATCGATACGACCATCGATGGCACCCAAGTTATACATGGACCGTAATTTCTAGTCATCTGGTACTTCAAAACTCAATCATAGCTAAAGTCATCTACCATAATAATTAACTAATTAATTATTTATAAAAATCTAAAAATCACCATTCAATAAAATAAATAATAATAATAATAATATTTCAAATTTCTGGGAAGGGGAGCTACAAATTTACCTACCTTAAAAATAATTTTGTCCTCGAAATTCTAATTCATAACTAATCCTTAAAATTCAAAAAGGAAGTCTACCTTAACCTTAATCTCCTTAAATTTTAATTCCTCAAAATAGTTTATATCCTCCTCCTAGCCATTTTGTAACTACATAACCTCGAGGACTTTTACCCACCTTTGGTCACACTACTCCCTCGAAACACAGGTCATTAAAACCTTATAACCATCAAACTAGTTGTTAACAACCCTACCAACAGACGTCTAGGGCATATGGCATCTGTAATCCTCTCATATCTATCAAGCAACCCAAAATTTAACAAGCGACAAATTTACATAAGTAGCTAAGAGATATTGATAAATTTTAATAAGTATGACCATTCATCGCTCTAAAATAAGAAGGAAAGGAAAATAAGGAAGAATAATCGAGAGCAAATATGAAGTTTCAAGAGCGGTAGAGTGTATCCAATGATACAGATAGAAAAAGAGTTTATGAACCATTAACTTATTTGGTAGATTGGGCTACTCTAGTCTGATCACTTGCTAAATCGAAGAACCCTTCGTTTCTTAGAGGGGCTTATAATCCTTGCTATACAGAAGTTTCGTTCTCGAAATTCTAAACAAGGTTCCAAAATAGAACGAAATGTGAGAAATCAAGATTGTGATCTTTTCTGTGGTTATTTAAACACACGAACAAGGGATATAAATGCAATACAAGATCGTATCGTGACTTTCAGATAGATTGAATAATGGTTACAAATGACTTCACATTCTAAGAGGTGGAGACTACATAATAGGTATAGGGACCTATTTCAAATAGTTCGATTTTATAGTCCAAGTATGGTGGTATGCCTGGATGGGTTTTACTGGATCTTAATGGGTTCTCTGATTGGACATCACTCGTTGGTTGGATGAACCTTGGATTTCGTTCTATATTGACTGAACAAGGTCCCAATGAAAAAACTATGACATGGAATAGGATTCATCCCAAGTGGTTGAGCTAGTTGCCAGTCGGTTGGTTAGCTAGGTTCCTAAAGCCCAAAAAGGTGCCTTCAGTGACTTTTGTGTCTAAGTAGCACATGAGGCCTCTATTGGGTGGCACACTAGTGGCATGTGCATAGTTGGCTTCGAGTATATCACAATTTATATTGGGTCGGGTGAATTGAGTCGAAGTTGAGGCTCTAACGGGAATCGAAAAGTATGCCGGTGTTATGGTAAGGGCTATAGCTAGTCCTTTTGTCCTGAAAGTCGTACCACAAAATATAGTACAAGGGGACGGGTTTGAGTGGGACTTGATATACCTAGATGAAGATGGACTTGTCTATATCTTGCTTAAAAAATTTATTGGAAGGTAACAGCTGGTCTCATGCTTCAAATATTAATGACAAGGCCAGGGACACAAAATGATCTAAATGGAAAGTGGAAGTCCATGGGACACTAATTATCATCCTAATGGAAATTATTCTAATTAATCGGTAATCCTCGTATATCCCAAAATTTTAGAAGGCTTACAGTCTACCCACCTTAGAAGCTAGGACATGGTTTTAGGAATAATGAGGTTAGAAGAATTCCAAAGTCTGTATATTGTACCTCGATTCTTGTTAATAAAGAATAAGGCATGGCGTAACGGGATACAGTAGATATAAGTCAGGTCAAGGATCGTTCCTCAATAAATGCAAAACGAGTGTGTACAATGACACATGGTCGATAAAATAGAATGATCTACTCGTCCATAGTATACAAGAGTTATCGAAGGGATAACCAACTCTAAGGCACATCATATGAAGAGATTTCTAACAACTGCGTCGTGAATTTCTATTTGTGTCGAACATGCCAGACTATTGTCACAAGGGTTCTAGTTAAAGCAAGCTTCAAACAAATAATTAGAGGCTCACAACAATTGGTCTCTTGAGAATAGGTAGTCTCCTAGGTTGGCATTTTGACTAAGGGTAAAACCCTAATCATTCTCAAATTCAGATGGCTAGAAGGTCCCAATAGTAGTTTGAAGGTCGAGAGGAGAACGTGTAACTCAAGACAAGGTTCTAGTCACATGACTGGCCGATGGTAGCTACACTTGTGTACACAACTATCATGGCCATGGGGATACTCTGTATCTATCTATCAAATACGAGCGTTCGTCTTTCCAATTAGTGAAAGACAAAAGCAATAAGGAGTTCAAGGAAGATGTCATCGAATACAATTACGTGATTCAAGGGCGAATGTATAATTCAAGAGAAATTGTCAATACAGTCGCGGATGAGATCCTGGATACCTCTATATCTCAATCCACGTAGGGTAATTAAATGAAGAGCGAACCAAATGCATCATGGTTGATCAGACCGTAATATACTGATTCTGATTAGACAATATGTTAGTAGGCGTCCCTAATAAACATACGTCTTGAATCAAGCTCGATAAAAGAGTAAGCTTGCAAAACTAGGCTGTAATAGCAGTATTGGTCAAGATAGTCAAAATACAAATATGCGAGATTTTGGGAAAGGAGGCACAAGTAGTTCGAGTTTTAAGAGAATCAAAACCTTACCTGGTGTTCTTGCTTATATATTTTTCCTACTATTTTTCTATCCATAAGGCCTTGGTCGACTAATGGGTTATGGAACTCTAAATTCTATATTCGAGGTAAACCTATTAATGTCAGTCAATTACCTTGTTAATAGATCACAACGACCACGGGATGCTAGGTTGGGAGACAGACTATTTAACTTACAGAACTTTCACTATTATTGGCTTTGGATCTCATGGGACACACAGAACATTTTTCTATCCTATATAGTATCCTAAACTTGTAATCACGTCTGAAGTCATTTTACCAAAAATTATGCCTCGCCCGTATACTCTGCCTGTGGTAAACCCTTGGTTCCATGGTTCAGATATGATATGCTATTAGACACAAGGTCTAAAGAGGACAACGAAGAAATAGTTTTAACAATATACCATAAACTCCGATTCCTTGAAATAATTTCGAATCTATGGGTCGTGTCTCGCCAGTGCGCTGCTGGCTGTAGTGAACCCACACTCTCCATTCTCCAATAATTGGCGACAGTGCGCTGCTATCTAGCCATCGCAGTCGTTAAATTACTCCAACTATATTACTAAGAACTTCAATGAGCTGCTAGAGATTCAAACTAGTTGACTATGATAGAAAGTGTACACATTTGCCTATAAGTCTCAACCCTTAAATTAAAATGTTGATTGGGGAGGAAATAACTGAAGACAAGGGAAGTAAGAACATCTTAATCTTTATTTCATATGTATTTCAAATGGCTGAAGGAAAACTTTGAATCAAATCTAACTCGAGATTCGTATATGAATAGCAGAATCGGAAATTATAAACCAGTTCCTTACAGCAAAATAGAATTTAAAATAGGCAATTCTAACTTATGATATGATGTTTATATCTAATAGAGCAAAAAGAAAAGTGAACAGGTTATCAAGATTATAGCCTTAATTCTAGGAAAGCCTAACTAACCAAGTGAGTAGTATACCCACGTTGGATCATATCGTCATATCAAAAGTAATAGTGTATCTATAGAGATCTGGCAAGCTATCTAAATTAATAATTCCGTATCTAAATTGCATGGCCTATCTGACAACCTTAACTACCCAACGGTCAATTTAAATAAGGGACTCCTAGTCCCAGTCATTCTCTTTAATCAATTTAACTCTAATTTGTGAATGAGCATTTTTTTAGTCGCAGGCTCGCAATGGTACGACTAACTTAAGCACCATCACGAGTTCGTATATTTTGTGAAAATGGACCTGCATGGGCCACCACAAAAATTTGTCACGACCCGCACCCGCTTCTTTGGATACGAGACGTGTCCAAGCTAGCCGACGCCGCAGAGTCGGTGGTAGAACGCTGTTACGGCCAAGATGCTCAAAATTACAAAAGATACATGTATTGCTCATTCACATTTCTAAATTGATTACAACTTTTACAAATTACAAGGTTATACAATTTCACATTTGCTAGAAAATACAATGTCTCACAAAATAGAAAAGATAGCTAATTCAACTATCTAGGTTGACCTCTGCATACCCATGCCTTCCCAATGCTAAGAGTGATCGCGGCTAAACCTGAAAAATATTGATTTCCAGTCAAGAATGGAACGAGTACAATCTCACAACAGAATCAATAAATGACGAAATCCATAAATCTATAATAATACTGAGATACATGATTAGGGATAAATAGGAAATCATGGTAGGAATCATGCGAGTAAAAGCAAAAAGACATGGTACACAAGACAAGCAATGACAAGAAACTGTAATGTAGCAAGACTATATCTAACAAGTGATTTGAAATACACTTTCGACATGTAAACGGTTAAGGGGTAAATCCGGCACCCTGCACGTGTTATGTGCAGCTGCTATTATTCAAAAATAAACTCATAGGATATTTTTGAGTATTTTTTCATGTCTACTAATGTACTTCCCCGTCCGACTAGTACCCATGGATTCAAATAGGTCACGAACACGAAAATATATTGGTCACGAACAACATGCAAGAATCCATAACTACTATCTCGTGTGACAAGCGTGTCAAGAATCAGCATGATATCAATGTAATACAATATTAAATACAAGAAGTATAGAGATAATCAAATACGAAAACTATCAGAGATGTACTCGCCTGAGGTCCTGTGCTGGTGAAACCGATAATACTATACCACTCAATGAGCCACAACAGTCAACACATACAGAAGTCTCCGGATGCTGAAATAAATATTACCAATATTCTCAGAATTGTCAAATTAGCTATAATTGCCTGTCCTTAAGTCTAATTCTGGACACAAGGATAAAACTGTAATTTCGGGTCAAAACGGTATCCGTCGTTGGACCCGCTTTAAACCAAAAAGCGTGCCAAAGTCTATGGTCTCTAAATTTGTCAAACTATATGTCAACAGATCCGACTTCTTGATACGAACCCAACCGTATGGCCAAAGTCGGATTTCGGCGGGCCGTGCACAAAATCGCCCGTTGAGCCGGACCGTGGGGCCCGCAAAACGACGATCCGGTCAACTGTCTCAGAATCGAACCAACCTTGGCATACAAGACCAGAAAGATGATACGTTGCAGTTGGCGCAAGTTTTGTCTCGATCTGACAAACGTGCACAAAGTAATTGGAAAGTTTGCACAGAGGCCGATACGGTAAATTTTGACTGATACGCATCAAATTCGTCGCGCACACGCGACCAATTTGAATTCCGTCAAAGCCCACACGTCCACGAAGCCATTGTGCACCTTTCGATACTTTCGTTTTGCGAGCACGTCGCTCAGTTTGGCAGGACGCTTGTCATATCGAGGAGTTTTATTAAAATTTCATAATTTTTTAGAACTATTTTTGTCGAACTTGGGAGTCGATTTTCTCGACGCATAGTCAATCAATTTATAATCTACAAAGAGGGTTGTAAAGCCCTACAGGTTGTCTATCACTGCCTCTTATTTATTTTCTAGAAAACCTATTATTCTGCTCGATAACTGTCTTTCAAAGTGGACGCCTGAACTGGTTCTATCACTTGTTTACACCCAGTTTTTTGCCGATTTTTGAATCGATTCACTGAGTAGGTTGTTTGATTTTTATCCAAACTGATTAATGGGATTTCTAGATGGATAGGTTAGCTACACGGAAGATTTTGTAGATCGAAATTTCATCGAATATTCGACAAGATAATGGTCTCGATAGGGGGTTACCTAGTAGTGCACGCCTGTTATGGCCGCTGCTTTGCAAACTCTGTCACGGCGGCTGTTGTCGGCCACTCGCGGCATTGCTGGCCGGCCAACGGTGGACAGAGGCGGCGCACGGCGTCCAGGGGCGCACAGGGTGGCTGGGGCTGGTTGGGATCGGGTTTAGGGTTTCATTTTTTTGCTCTCGATCTCTCTTTCTCTGTTGTATATATACATATGTTCTGTTTGTTAAATAGAGCCGATGGGGGGGGTCTCGAGCCTGTGGGCTTTTGGGGTTTAGCATCTCCTTATTATTATTTATATATAAATCTATATATATCTATATATCTATATAAACACACACACACGCACACACACACACACACACACACACACACACACACACATATATACATATATATATATATATATATATATATATATATATATATATATATATATATATATATATATATATATATATATATATATAATATATATATATATATATATATATATATATATATATATATATATGTATATTAATATATACATACACGTATACACCTTTATATATATATATATATATTAATATATACATACACGTATACACCTTTATATATATATATATATATTTATATATATATATATATATATATATATATATATATATATATATATATATATTCACATATACACCTATATATATACATTTATATATACATACACATGCACAACTATATATATATATTTATATATACATATCTATGCATACATAAATATTCCAATAAAATCCTAAATTTCTAAATACTCTTTTTCTAGTGTAGGTCCTATTTATATAAATATGCATATATGTATATATATATATATATATATATATATATATATATATATATATATATATATATATATTATAACCTTTATTTGACAAAAATAATATAACCAATAATAATGATAATATTATATAATAATAACCTCAATAAAATAATAATAATAATAATGAAATTCAATAAACCAATAATGGTGTATATACCATTATGTACAGTCTAATAATCTCAAATATGTACAAGGACCTATTTTATACAAATGTCATTGGATATCAACTAATAATGATATTTACAATATTTAATTAACGAATACGACACAATTATACCAAAATACATCAACACGAATGTCATTGGACGTACCACATGACTACATGGGCTTGGGCTTGGGCTTGTGTTGGGTCCAATCTGGACTAGTTTGGTACAACCGGGTTCCCTAAAACTCAATAATATAATTAATAAGTAAATAAATCTTCGGTAAGGGTTAAGTCGCAACTTGGCCTGGTTTTTCTAGTTAGGACATCACTATGGCTCGACCTTCCTAGGCATGGCTAATACACTAGTCAAGGCAAGCTACTGCACTATCCGTGCCGTGATTCCTAGTTGTATGGTACTTTAAACTCAATCATGGCTAAAGTCATCTACCGTAATAATTAACTAATTAATTATTTATAAAAATCTAAAAATCACCATTCAATAAAATAAATAATAATAAAAATATTTCAAATTTTCGGAAAGGGGAGCTCCAGCAAGTTTTCATGCGAAGTTCTTACAACTTCTACAAACGCGAGCTTTGATCCGAAGCACTCGACCAACTTCAATTGTGAAGTATCTTACTTCTTGTCAAGCCTCTGATTACATTCATACTGAAACTTGTAGACCGTATCGTACTGGCAAATAGACTAGAGGATTGTAACTGGCTTAGGATTTGAAAATGAAAAGCTTAGAAGGCTTTGGAAGACCATAGTAGTCTTAGAAAGAAGAAAAGAGAAAGTGAAATGGTGTGTTTGAATGGTAGAAATTCTTTTCTATTTATAGGTTTTCCAAAGGAAGAATTTGGGCAGAATTCTTTGAGAGAATCTCGTCAAATAGTTGTTGCATCCGTAACTGCGGAGCGACTGCGTTTAAATTTTAATGTTCTACTAACCAAACTCGGGCCGAATTCGGGATATACTCGGTCCGAATTCTGTTGGTCCAGAATGGTTTGGTTAGCGTTTTATAAACCAGGTTTTTGGGCTTTTGAGAAGTCAAGCAGTTATGAGCTTTTTTAAATGGGCTAATTTTCAAAACAAAGGATATTTAAAAACATTTTGGGGTAGCCTATTTTCTAGTAGGACTCGGTGTACATTGTATTCCTAGACTCAATAAATTGTGAAAAATACATTGATATTAAAAATACAGACTTAATGGCAAAACAGCTCCAAGTCTTGAACAGTAGCAGTAGCTGTTCTCAACAGTCGTCCAAGTAGCCCTTATATCGAGATAGAGTTAGATCAATTATTAAAATCAGAATTGACCATGACCAATGGGCCAACATATGTAACAGTAAATAGAGAGAATTTACAAGATAAAGTAACATGTACATGAATGTAACAAGGCAAGAGTAAAATTGTAAGTAAGTACAAGAGCAAGAGAACATGATATATCATGTACAAGAATCAAGAAATAATACTATAAGTGAGCACTAGTTTCAACATGTGACCGGCTTGAAAACTTGTACAAGAATATATGGCATGGTTAATCATACGTGCAGTATATGATCAACAAGGAACAATACATGCTTACATTACGACAAGAATATATGGCATGGTTAATCATACGTGCAGTATATGATCAACAAGGAGAGTATGGTCACATATCTATACTAATACTCTCCACTCCCGACTGGTATAGTAGATCCAACCATGTTACGTTACGACACGGGATTCTCGGAGAAGGTCACGAGCCCTTCGCATGAATCGATATCCATCAATGCACAAAAACAACAACAAGGCATGCACAAGGTACACTAAGGTATACAAGAAATAATATCTCATGACGGAATCCAGGAAATACTAATTCGTGTGACCGATTTGTCAAGAAAGCAAGAATATCTACACTAAATACAAGAAACATAGAAAATATCATAAATAAAAAATTATCATAAAAATACTCGCCTGAGATCCAGTGTGAAATATCAACTATATCCAATACGGTGCCTCAAAGACGTAAATATGGAATATTACATCAACACATGGTTTGAAGTGATAAAATAAGTTAACTAGTCAAATTCTAGGTCTTTAGGCCATTTCTAAGTCAAAACAGTCAACTAGGCCAACTCTAGGTCAAACTTGGTCAAACTAACTATTTCTAGGTTGTACTAACCTATATCCAAGTTAGTGGGTCCATACCTTGCTTATCTAGGTTAGACTAGCTAATACAAGATACTAAAGTGGCATATTTACCAAGTATCCATATATAGAACTCTAATATATATAATCACTAGTTATCCTTTATCTAATACTAACTAGTATTGATTACCTTGGCTTTGAGCCATCATTGGCATCATTAGCTTCCTACCCTCTTGTATCCAATACCAAAACTTAGTGATACAACATACCTCACTATTATCCTAGTATTATCTTAAGGTAATACCAACATCTTAGTAATAACTAAACTCCTTACCCTTATCTTAGTATTCCCCTAGACATAACCCTTCATATATCCAAACACACACTCAAACAAACCCATTATATTGTCGTTGCACAGGCTACTGATGCTGAAAACAGCCCTGTGCACATGTGTGCACAAGAGCCTTGGCTTCCAACTCCAATTTCTGTTGTCACCTAATCCCTTACCCTAATTTTCTCCTACCTAACTGTTGCTACAAGATAGTACGCCACCCAATTTCCATCTGCAACTTTCTGCTGTCAAGAGTATACATTGTACACCCTTAAACACACCCTTAGCCCAAGACATTGGTGCATAGGCCTAAAGCCCCCCTGCCTAAGCATTTCAGTCCTCATATTCCCAGAAGAAAAATAGGAAGAAGAAGAAAGAGGTACCTCTAGCTACAATGAACTGCTACCTACACTCATACATGTTTACTCATAGAGCCCCTAAGCTTGAAGTTACATTATTTCATTGCCCAACAGCATACTGTTGCACACACATCAGTGCAGGATGCATTGATGTGTAGCTGTGCATCCCTGGCACAGGGTGCTGTTGCACACCTCCTTGTTGTGCAGGCAACCCCAATTCTTGTAGGCAGTAAGTACTGCTGTACTTCCTCCTGTGCACACTTATGCACAAGACCACAAACCTATCCCCTGCCTAAACATGTTGTAGCCAAGCACAAGCCTCCTTAACTGTCTATCTATCTATTGTCATCCCGCAATGGATACACACACCCCCTACATTTTCTTTTACACACACACACCCCTACATATATATATGCCTATATATCTACACACTTATGTGTCCAAAGTGACACATGCACACAACCATAGTCTCAATTAGTGTACATATGTGCACCCTATACCCCCTATAATATAGACACACACAATATCAATACTCTTATATACATACACATATCCTCATGTAGCTACCCATATGTACTCACATACAACATAGCTTCTCCAATAGGTATTTACCAAGACACATCCCCAACGCACATATACATGTACATACCTATATGTGCACACACAACTATAGTATATAAAACATGTATATATATATATATTTATATTTATATGTATGTATTTTTTTAAACCAAAACACCTCTTTATTTCATTATCACAAGTACAGGAACAACGAAAATAAAGAAACAAACTACAAGAGTAAGCGCACAAAAGTAAAGGGACCAGCTACAAGAGAGGGAGCTCAGTATGCGAACAACGGATCATCGACTTCTTCACCTGGCGTTTAACTTCAGAAATCAGCTGGGCCGAGGAATATGAGTAAGCTTCATACCTAAACTTGTTACGGATTTTCCACAGCACCCAACAGATCACGCCTACCACCACTTGCTTAACATGTTTCTGTCTCTTCCGCCACCAACATTGGAATCTCTGTAACAAGTCCAGTCTGCTAGCCTGAACTCCAAGAATCACTTAAAAGTAACTCCAGATAGCAGTTGCTAACTCCTCTTCTCTGAAGACGTGTAATACAGACTCTCCATGAGGAATAGAGCAGCAGTGGCATGATGAGGACAATGAGAATCCAAGCTTCTGAACATTGTCGTCTGTTGGCAATTTATTGAAGATAATACACCATAATAGGAGAGACCATTTAGAAGGCAAACATTTGTTCCAAATGTTCTTGAAGTAATCACATTGAGGATGATGGGCACGGATTTGATCCCAAGCCGAAGTGATCGAAAACTTTCGAGTCGGGTGTGGTAGCCAAGCAACATTGCCTCGATCATCTTCCTGAATAAAATCATCTCCTAACTGTCAGCCACTTAGAAGACATTTCCAAACATGTGAAGCCGCTGAAGTAATCTCCACATGTTGAGGATTAGAATATACACAGTATTTAGCCTTCATAAACCCTGCCCATAGCGAGTTTGTCGATCTCAGCTTCCACCATAATTTAACAGTCATGGCGTCCAAAACATCCCCCAGTCTTCGAACCCTAAGCCCTCCTTCAGTAGTTGTACGAGCTACACGCTCCCAGCATAGCCATGACCGCTTGGGCATGCCATCTTTCGAACCCCAAAAGAAACTATCCAACATGCTCTCGACATGATTAAGGACAGCTATCGGGGGATTGCAAGCCGATAAACAATGAACAGGAATAGAGGAAAGAACAGCCTTGATAAGGACTAACCTGCCGCCATAAGAAAGAAGCTTGTTATTTCAATCAGAAATCCTTGACTGAATTTTGCCGATCAATTCATCATACATAGAAGCATTCCTTCGACCCACCATAATAGGACATCCCAAATAAACCAAAGAACCATGTTGGAGTTGAAATCCAGTCATTTGTTGCAGCTCAATCGCTTTATCATGCAAAAAATTTTCAGATAATATCATGGCAGATTTTGCAACATTAACAAGCTGACCCGAATTGGCTTCATACTTGCTAATAGCCTGCATAAGTAGCTGAACCGAGCGCTTGTCTGCTCCAGAGAATATGAGCACATCATCTGCATATGCTAAATGAGAGACTCGAGGGCATCCTCTCGGAGAATAATAACCAGAGAATCCAGTCACAGAATTGAACTGAATAAGACTCCTACTCAATGCTTCAGCAGCTATAATAAACAATGCAGGAGATATTGGATCCCCTTGTCGAATACCACACCGGCCATGAAAAAACCCCGAAGATCTCCCATTAATCAAAGTAGAGAACCAAATATTATCTACCAGATGTAGGATCATGGTCCTTCATTCATTACAAAAACCAAATTGCTTCATAACCTTCAGAAGGAATGCCCAACTCACCCGATCATAAGCCTTGCTCATATCGAGCTTAACAGCCATATTACCTCCCCAATGTTTGTGGTCAATAGCCGCAATCATCTCCTGAGCCATAATGATATTATCAACAATCTCTCTCCCGCGAACAATTTGTTCGGGAGAAATGATCCAAGGAAGAATATCAACTAATCTCCGTGCCAATAATTTAGATATAATTTTTTTGACAAAATTGTACAAGCTGATCAGTCGATAGTCAGGAAGAGCTTTGGGATGTTTGGATTTCGGAATAGAAAGCAAAAATGTACTTGTGATAGTGTCACGACCCGGTCCCAATTAATTTGGGTCGAATCGGATCATGCCCAGCCTGCACCGTTGTTGAGACGGCGGCAGTAAGCTGTATCACTCATGCAGGTAAATAAACAACACAGTCTAATTGTCACAACTTTAATAATTTGAATAGTTTTAAAAAAAAACTTTTTACAATAAAATGAAAGATACATCTGTAATACATTGCTTTCCACAAACATCAAGAATTAAAAAGAAGAAGAAAAATCTAGGCAACCAGCTCATCAGTCTCGAGATCATCGTCCTCTAGTTGGAATCTCAGGAAAAATACCGTGGAACAAAGCATCATCAGCGATACCTAAAATGTTGGGTCTCCAGTCAGGAGGGAGCAAAGTACAATTACGAATATCCAATAATTCAAATAATAATTTGAAATTTGCAATGTTAAACAATTTGAAATACTTTAACAATATTTTTCAACAATTCTACAATTGAAAACAATGTGATTTGAGTAGGTAACGAACTATGACCGGCTTGGGATGATTCAATTATATCCTAATGATACGGTCCGGCCTATCCTCGTGTATAGGAGGAATCAGCTCGCACAATCAATGATACAATATAGGGGTATTGGTTATAGACGCTACACTACTCCCCCAATATCCCGAGTCAATCAGATTCAATCAATGAGTCAATATTCGAACTCTAGTAAAGAGTTCCACAATCAATACTCTAGGAGAGAGTTCCGTGTAGCAATGTGGTTTAAAATTGCAATAAAACAATTACTAGATAAATTACCAAATAGACATAACTGCACTTGCCTTTGTTATTGTGACTGGATCGAGAGTCTGTAACGGGGAACTAGGTCAAACACTTCCTCGAAATCCTACATTTGAGATTCCAGACTTAGAAATAATATTCAATCCATATCTAGATGTGCTAGTTACAATCTCTAGTTTTTTTTGTCCTAATCAATTTTAAATTGTATTAAACTACAGCTAACGATTACGTCGCAACTACGTGCGTTGATTAAACCGGTTAATTGGATTATTTGGAAAACACACGAGAATCAATTACAATTTGGAAAACTTTGTGTTTTGTAATATATTTATAAAAATACAGTTTTCTTTTAGTGATAAACCGTGAACTAGTTATTTACTAATATTTTATCCATTTTAATTAGTTCTTAATTAATCAGTAAATCGCGCTCTAATCTACGATTATGCGACTAATCAAAAACCACCCAAATTACATCCACCAGAAAAAGAAAAATATAAAATAAACTACGCTACACAATACAGTGGCACAGCTAATGGTCCTAGGGTGGACTTATGCCCTGTACAATTTTCTTTTACATTAAATAAGAGAAAATGATTGAAATAAATAATTAAAGTGCAAGAATTAAATATTTAATTATAAATAGCCTAAATGTTAAATAAAATAATTGAAAATGAAACTAAGAGTCTCAGACTCGGTCCATTCCTCAAACTTCGGCTAATACCACAACGTCCGGTCGGACCGGTGCGTTTGTATTTCGCTGGGGCCCACAGACCGGTACGATCGTCGCCCGAAAAATCAGTTTAGAAATTCATTTTCGAAAGCCAATTTTGAAATCAATATAAATATAGTTTTTGTAAAAAATTTGGGCAGCACTTCCTCTATTTTCGGGACAAACCCAAAACTGGGAAGTGCGCCAACAAATTCCTGCAAATATTTTCCAACCCAAAATAGTCCACAGAAATATCCACCAAAATGATTTCCAACACCACAGAAATAATTCCAACACCACCGAATAATTCCCAAAATATCCGGGAATCCATAATCCATCCAAATCACACCAACCCAGCAAGTAAAACACAGGAAATTAATCTAACGCAGCTAAACGAAAATATATAACGCAGCTAACCGGATTCCCGAGAGGGAACCGGGGGACCGATCTATCATCATCGACTCTACGGGGACGAACTACTGTGACTATCCAGAAATTACCAGTTTCCGTTGGCGGGGAGCCGCGGGAAAAATCTCGGGAAAGAAATCCGAACTAAGTCGGCAGCAGGTCGAAGTTCCGAACAGCGACGAGAGTCCACGGACAGCGGAAACGCCGGCGGGGACAGCAAGGACCGCGGGAAAGGGCGCTGGACAGCGCAGCGGAGCACGCTGACGCGGCGTGACGCGGACAGCGCAGCGGGGTCGGGGTTCTGCCGGCGGGGGATCGCCGGACTGACTGCGGCGGAGGGAGCCGCGGCCACAGGGGCTCGGCCGGACGGAGAGGGCGGCGCGGGGCGCGGCCTCGGCGAGCTCGGGGAGCTGCGCGCACTGGACGGGGGAGGCGCCGAGGGGCAAAGGGGGCCGCAGATCTGGACGGCAGGGAGAGCGCCGACGCTCGGCAAGAGGGTGGCGCGCCGGAGGCGGATCCGCGGGGACAGCGCGGGGTCGCGCAAGGGGCGGCGAACGCCGGAGGAGGCGCGATCGCCGGAGGAAGTCGGCCGGGGCGTGAGCGGTATTGGCCGCGCAAGGGTCGAGCCCGTGGGAGAGGGGCGCGGGTGAGGAGCTGTCGCACGGGACAGGACCCCGACGGTCGGCCGAAGGGGCTGTGGGGGTTCTGTGCTCGGCCAGAGAGTTGTGGGAAAAGAGGATTTTGATGAAATTTTGTGTTCTGTGGAGTAAGGGGAAAATGGTTTAAGAAGAAGAATGGAGAGAAACATGCAGGTGGGAGAAGAAGTAGTGGGGAGTAGAAGAGAGTAAGAGAGTTGGGGAAATATGGGGGTGAGTAATACTTTCTGTGAATGCAACCAATGAAGAAGAAAGAGTTTAAGAAGAGAGTTCTCTTGTGAAGAGAAAAGCATGGGGAAGTGGAAAATATAAGGAGAGTTGGGGTGGGTGTTATGCTGGAGTAACCGTAGGGGAGGAAAGTGAGGGGGGTGTGTGTTGGTTAGTGATTGGATTGTGGGTTTATTAAAGAGAAGGAGAGGAAGAGTCTTCTTCCAGAACGTGGGGAACAAAGTGAATGAGTGGAGAAAAAATAGGGGAGGGAGTTATTGAACGTGGGAAGGGGAAGAGGTGCTGGTCCAAATTGGACCGGCTCTCCAAACAGTTTTTTTTTTTTTTAATAATTAAGCCAAGTCAGATTTAATAGGAAGGGAAAAAATGAAATTGGGTTCGGGCTCAGGCCTGGGTCTGGGTTCGGACTCGGGTCTGGGTCTGAATTCAAAAATCCATGTTGTTTAATTTTCGAAATCATTTGCACTCAAACATATATAATAATAATAAAATAATAATATTAGAAATACTAATAATTAATACTAAAACACTAATAATAATAATAAAATACTAATAACAATTATTCACAAAATATGCGTTTCACAATCTTCCCTCCTTAGAAAATTTCGTCCTCGAAATTAAAGGCAGGGTAGGAGATTCAAACAGTTACGGGTACTACGTCCGTAACTCAGGTCCAACAATAAGAATTTTCAAGACAGTCGTGGATGAGACGGTTTAGGGACAAGTTTTATGATATTATCCACGCAGAAAAATACAAAGGCGAACCAAAGTACACGAGGTTGATCAGACCATCATGCACCGGTTCTGATTAGACAATATATTAGTGGGTGCACCCAATAAAATACCGTCATGATCAAGCTTGAAAAAAAAGACAGCTTGCAAAATTAGGCTAACTTAGCAGCATCAGTCAAGTTTAGAAAGAAAAGATAAGAAAATAAATGATGGCTCAAATTCTGATCTTCTCATCTCTGACTAGACTTGCAACTGATTCCTCTGGCACTGAAAGGTTGATTCCAATCTTCAGTTCTGAATTATCCAAATTGTGACTCGGATCCGAAATGTAACGTCTGAGCTGTGACGTAGAAAACGTTGCACACTCCCAAGATTAGCTGGTAGAGCTAACTGGTATGCTACTTCCAACTTGTCTTAAACTTCAAATGGCCTGATGTTCCTGGCCTCAATTTCCAGCTCCGTCAAAACTGATTGTTCCTCTGGTAGGAGAAAACTTCACCAAAAGCAATTTGGTCTTCCCAAGACATACTAAATTCCGAGACGCAAAATCTCAATACATCTTCAAGCATCTGGATTGACCTCTCTGATTGCTCGTCCCGCGGTACTCCATGAATCCGGTAGATGTGCTTCCCGTATAATGATGCCCACTTCTTAGTGGATAAACCAACTTGAAGGAAAAAAAGTGTGCTGACTTAGTCAGTCGGTTTATTATAATCCAATTGGTGCCCTTCCCTCCTTGGGAACAAGGCAATCCTTACTCAAAGTTCATTATCATATGCTTCTACTTCTACTCCGAATTGTCCAGCGGCTTCAACAAGCTTGTTGTCCTCTTGCTAAATTTCTCATGTTGACAAATTCACATCTAATCCCATACCTGAAATTGTCCTTCTTTATTCCATAACACCAATCAATGGAGGCATATTCCGATACATCTTATCATCTCCTGAATTTATGGAATACTGCGACTGGTGTATTTCTTTCATCAACTCGTTCCTCCGTTTGTCAGCCGATACGCAAAGTCGAACTTCGCCATCCGTATCGACCAAGTGCATCAGCGATTCACATTAGCCTTACCTGAATGGTACTGCAGGTTGATGTCGTAATCCTTCATCTGCTTCAACCATCTTCTTAGTCTAACATTCAGCCCTTTCTGAGTGAAGACATATTTCAGACTTTTGTAGTCCGTATAAGTTTTCACTCCCTTTTCATAAAAATCATGTTTCCATAGTTTCAATGTAAAGATAATTGCAGCAAATTCCAAATTAGGCGTGGGATGATTCTTCTCATGAGTCTGTAGTTGCTTACACGTGTAAGCAATTACTTTCCCATATTGTTGAAGAACGCAACCCAGTCCTCTTCCAGAGGTATTACAGTAAATTGAGAACCCACCGGTTCCTGCGGGTAGCGCGAGGATTGGTGTAGTGGTAAGTCTCTTCTTCAGCTCCTCAATGCCGCTTGGCAAACTTTCGTTCAGATGAACTCTTCATTCTTCCAAGTGTGCTTCGTCATTGGCTCAGCAATCTTGGCGAAATCTTTCACGAACTTCTGATAGTAGCCGGCCAAGTTCAAGAAACTTCCGAATTGAACTTGGGGTATACCACTTTTCAACAGCAGCTATCTTCCATCAAAATTTCTTCTCTTGACAACATGGCCAAAAATCCACCTTGTCAACAATCCACGTTCAGATAACTTACCAAACTTCTTTTTCCTCAAAATTTCCAAAACTTCCTCAGGTGTTCTTCATGCTCTTCTTCAGTCTTCAAATATATCAGAATGTTATCTATGGAGAAGATAAACTGATTCATATACTCATGAAAAAAATCTCTGTTCATGAAATTCATGAACATAGCAGGAGCATTTGTCAGTCTAACGTCCTGACCACAGAAAACTACACATACTTGATGTTTGAACGCCGTCTTGGAAATGTCCTCTTTCCTGACTTTGATTTGATGGTAGTCAAATCTTAAGTCAAACTTCGAAACATCCTATCTCCACATAACCAGATCAAACAGATCCTCGACCCGGACAGAAAGTACTTGTTTCTTTAGTGTCTGGTAATCGATGCACATCCGTTGTTCCATCCTTCTTGGACATAAACAAGATAGGTACTCCCTAAGGTAGAGTTCCATTCTGCATAAATCCTAGAGCCTTCATTGATCTGGTCCTTCATCTTCTATGAACTTCGAGTCTGCATCATGCCTTTGTAGGAGGCAAGGTCTGCTAGATAGGAAGAGAGTCCCTAGGTTGTGGCCTAACAGGTGTTGCTGGAATATGAGCTCCGGTTTGATGGAAAGATAAGGGCAGTCCTTTACCCGATGTTTAGCAGATCCACATGCCAAACATTGTCCCAATCTCTTGCGGCAACTAACGGCCTAATGACCAGGCCTCTTGCAATAGTTACAAGCCCAAAGCTTCTTACGACAAGACTGCCGGAGAGTACTTGATGGGACCCAAATATCTTCTAGATTCAGGGGTATCCTTCCTAGGACAAAGTTCTACTCTAGCTTGGTTGGGGATATCTAAGGCTACAACATGACGTTCTTCTTGTCTTCTCTCGTGATAATCATCTGTTCCTGCTGGGCTTCATCTTGAGCTTTCTGGAACTCCAGGGTTTCTTGAAATAGGACAACCATTTGGAAGATGATTGCTGGTACTGGTGGAGCAACAAAATGAATAATCCACCAGGGAAATGCAATTCAGTTTGAGATGAGGTAGGATTCGCCAGTGTAGGGAAAACTTCACTGGATGCACTATGAGGACGGTCAAACAGCCGCGAGGGAAAAGACCCTGGACTTGGTTGAGGAGATGGGGTATGATCCGGAGATGACACCTCATCGCCAGCAGGATTTGGTCAACGGTTATTCTCTGGACGATTTAGGATGCAAACATAAGCAAGGTATCCTACCAGTCTATAATCAAACAAAAATATTATTTATAATATATTTTGGTCCTATGTTGTGACAAATTGATGTTCTAGTGTTCTAATTGTTTCTAGGTATGTTTTCCTAAGTTGTTGTTCAGACCTGCATGGGCCACCACTAAAAACATGTCATGACCCGGTCCCAATTAATTTGGGTCGAATCGGATCATGCCCAGCCTGCACCGTTGTTGAGACGGCGGCAGTAAGCTGTATCACTCATGCAGGTAAATAAACAACACAGTCTAATTGTCACAACTTTAATAATTTGAATAGTTTTAAAAAAAACTTTTTACAATAAAATGAAAGATACATCTGTAATACATTGCTTTCCACAAACATCAAGAATTAAAAAGAAGAAGAAAAATCTAGGCAACCAGCTCATCAGTCTCGAGATCATCGTCCTCTAGTTGGAATCTCAGGAAAAATACCGTAGAACAAAGCATCATCAGCGATACCTAAAATATTGGGTCTCCAGTCAGGAGGGAGCAAAGTACAATTACGAATATCCAATAATTCAAATAATAATTTGAAATTTGCAATGTTAAACAATTTGAAATACTTTAACAATATTTTTCAATAATTCTACAATTGAAAACAATGTGATTTGAGTAGGTAACGAACTATGACCGGCTTGGGATGATTCAATTATATCCTAATGATTCGGTCCGGCCTATCCTCGTGTATAGGAGGAATCAGCTCGCACAATCAATGATGCAATATAGGGGTATTGGTCATAGACGCTACACTACTCCCCCAATATTCCGAGTTAATCAGATTCAATCAATGAGTCAATATTCGAACTCTAGTAAAGAGTTCCACAATCAATACTCTAGGAGAGAGTTCCGTGTAGCAATGTGGTTTAAAATTGCAATAAAACAATTACTAGATAAATTACCAAATAGACATAACTGCACTTGCCTTTGTTATTGTGACTGGATCGAGAGTCTGTACCGGGGAACTAGGTCAAACACTTCCTCGAAATCCTACATTTGAGATTCCAGACTTAGAAACAATATTCAACCCATATCTAGATGTGCTAGTTACAATCTCTAGTTTTTTTTGTCCTAATCAATTTTAAATTGTATTAAACTACAGCTAACGATTACGTCGCAACTACGTGCGTTGATTAAACCGGTTAATTGGATTATTTGGAAAACACACGAGAATCAATTACAATTTGGAAAACTTTGTGTTTTGTAATATATTTATAAAAATACAGTTTTCTTTTAGTGATAAACCGTGAACTAGTTATTTACTAATATTTTATCCATTTTAATTAGTTCTTAATTAATCAGTAAATCGCGCTCTAATCTACGATTATGCGACTAATCAAAAACCACCCAAATTACATCCACCAGAAAAAGAAAAATATAAAATAAACTACGCTACACAATACAGTGGCACAGCTAATGGTCCTAGGGTGGACTTATGCCATGTACAATTTTCTTTTACATTAAATAAGAGAAAATGACTGAAATAAATAATTAAAGTGCAAGAATTAAATATTTAATTATAAATAGCCTAAATGTTAAATAAAATAATTGAAAATGAAACTAAGAGTCTCAGACTCGGTCCATTCCTCAAACTTCGGCTAATACCACAACGTCCGGTCGGACCGGTGCGTTTGCATTTCGCCGGGGCCCACAGACCGGTACGATCGTCGCCCGAAAAATCAGTTTAGAAATTCATTTTCGAAAGCCAATTTTGAAATCAATATAAATATAGTTTTTGTAAAAAATTTGGGCAGCACTTCCTCTATTTTCGGGACAAACCCAAAACTGGGAAGTGCGCCAACAAATTCCTGCAAATATTTTCCAACCCAAAATAGTCCACAGAAATATCCACCAAAATGATTTCCAACACCACAGAAATAATTCCAACACTACCGAATAATTCCTGAAATATCCGGGAATCCATAATCCATCCAAATCACACCAACCCAGCAAGTAAAACACAGGAAATTAATCTAACGCAGCTAAACGAAAATATATAACGCAGCTAACCGGATTCCCGAGAGGGAACCGGGGGACCGATCTATCATCATCGACTCTACGGGGACGAACTACTGTGACTATCCAGAAATTACCAGTTTTCGTTGGCGGGGAGCCGCGGGAAAAATCTCGGGAAAGAAATCCGAACTAAGTCGGCAGCAGGTCGAAGTTCCGAACAGCGACGAGAGTCCACGGACAGCGGGAACGCCGGCGGGGACAGTAAGGACCGCGGGAAAGGGCGCTGGACAGCGCAGCGGAGCACGCTGACGCGGTGGGACACGGACAGCGCAGCGGGGTCGAGGTTCTGCCGGCGGGGGATCGCCGGGCTGACTGCGGCGGAGGGAGCCGCGGCCACAGGGGCTCGGCCGGACGGAGAGGGCGGCGCGGGGCACGGCCTCGGCGAGCTCGGGGAGCTGCGCGCACTGGACGGGGGAGGCGCCGAGGGGCAAAGGGGGCCGCAGATCTGGACGGCAGGGAGAGCGCCGACGCTCGGCCAGAGGGTGGCGCGCCGGAGGCGGATCCGCGGGGACAGCGCGGGGTCGCGCAAGGGGCGGCGAACGCCGGAGGAGGCGCGATCGCCGGAGGAAGTCGGCCGGGGCGTGAGCGGTATTGGCCGCGCAAGGGTCGAGCCCGCGGGAGAGGGGCGCGGGTGAGGAGCTGTCGCACGGGGCAGGGCCCCGACGGTCGGCCGAAGGGGCTGTGGGGGTTCTGTGCTCGGCCAGAGAGTTGTGGGAAAAGAGGGTTTTGATGAAATTTTGTGTTCTGTGGAGTGAGGGGAAAATGGTTTAAGAAGAAGAATGGAGAGAAACATGCAGGTGGGAGAAGAAGTAGTGGGGAGTAGAAGAGAGTAAGAGAGTTGGGGAAATATGGGGGTGAGTAATACTTTCTGTGAATGCAACCAATGAAGAAGAAAGAGTTTAAGAAGAGAGTTCTCTTGTGAAGAGAAAAGCATGGGGAAGTGGAAAATATAAGGAGAGTTGGGGTGGGTGTTATGCTGGAGTAACCGTAGGGGAGGAAAGTGAGGGGGGTGTGTGTTGGTTAGTGATTGGATTGTGGGTTTATTAAAGAGAAGGAGAGGAAGAGTCTTCTTCCAGAACGTGGGGAACAAAGTGAATGAGTGGAGAAAAAATAGGGGAGGGAGTTATTGAACGTGGGAAGGGGAAGAGGTGCTGGTCCAAATTGGACCGGCTCTCCAAACAGTTTTTTTTTTTTTAATAATTAAGCCAAGTCAGATTTAATAGGAAGGGAAAAAATGAAATTGGGTTCGGGCTCAGGCCTGGGTCTGGGTTCGGACTCGGGTCTGGGTCTGAATTCAAAAATCCATGTTGTTTAATTTTCGAAATCATTTGCACTCAAACATATATAATAATAATAAAATAATAATATTAGAAATACTAATAATTAATACTAAAACACTAATAATAATAATAAAATACTAATAACAATTATTCACAAAATATGGGTTTCACAGATAGATCTTGGTAAAGCATATGTATAGGCATATTTTTTTTTTGTATATATATATATATATATATATATATATATATATATATATATATATATATATATATATATATATATAAAATATTTACATATATATATATTTTTATATATATATATATTTATATATATATATATATATTATATATATAAATATATATATATGTAAATATTTTATATATATATATATATATGTTTTATATATATATATATATATATATATATATATATATATATTTTATATATGAAAATACAAACACACACATACACATATGTATAGGCATATCCATGTATATAAACAAACACTCACTATCCCGTATATGTGTTTATAGGCACTCACACATATATATAATTTTAGGACACATACACATGCGCAATAAATCAAACACTTGGTGTGTATCACCCACGTATCGTGCCATTCTATGATACAGTTGTGATATGGCCAAGATACATATACCAAACATTATCCAAATTCTACTAAACTACATAGACAAGTCCAAAACATATACTAGAACATAATTAGAGTACGGCAAGGCTAGTGTCAAGTGTCATGTGCAATTGAACATGTGCACCATAAGTATCGTAGACAAAAAAACCCAAATTGACCATGTGTCCTACCGTATCATGACACGACTTACATGTATTCATTTGTGGACACGAATTTAGACGCATCCAACAAAATCTACACTAAATAGATCTAACAAACCTAATAACAAACATTTGGTGCACCATTCTTGAAATTCTCCCAAAAGTGGTACAAAACTCATTATAACATTCAAATAGAGAGTCATTTTAGGTCTCAAAACTCTCCCTAAGGGTAGCCCTAGTCCATGGATGAATTCCTAAGGGTTCAATAACACAAATAAAGTGTAAATAGCAAAGAAAATAAGGTGTATACCTATTGGGAGATGGATGTCCAATAAAAAGCCAAATGGACACGATTCTGACACATAACTCCTAGCAAATTGACTACTTTTCTTGTGCTTCTAGTCTTTAGGCTTTTAGGCTCCTTCTAGTGTAGAGAATGAGAGGAATGGATGAGAGATTGAGTGAGATTTGAGAGAGATTGGTGGAGGAATGGTTCCAAATGGGAAAGAACACCAAATTAGGAATTAAGGGACTTATGAATAAAATGAGAGAATGGGATCCCCTTCCATTCATGGCCGGCCACTTATGGCTAGGTTTAGCCAATCTAAAATGTCCATCTAGCCCTCTAAATGTTGTCATGTGGCTAATTAATTGTATGGAAGGGTTTGGACCTATATCGGTAAATAGTCTAATCTATATTCTAATTAATTGGTCATGACTAATGAGCCGAATGGGCCTAGTCCAATAAGTTGGTCTATGAGTCATGTCATACTAATTTTTGGACTCCGGTTCACTAACACAAGTCTAACAATTTGGCAAGCCACTAACGGTAATGACCAACACAATATTTATAAATAAATATACACAATATAATATAGATATAAAATGACAAAATTACCCCTATTTTGAAAAGTGGTAGTGATATTAGGGTACTAATACTATGATTTAGACCTGGCAATGTCGTAGAAAATTTGTGTTCCTGGATAAAATTTATAGATATGAAACTGTGGACGACACCAAAATCAAATATTACACGAGCAGACGTATTATTGAAAGGTAATATACATGTCACTACTATATCGAGGTAAATGCCTCATCTCAAGCCATGGCATAGACATGTCCATGGGCATTGGGACGACGATGCTGCCAATTCTGCGGTACAGCCTGAGGAGCTCAAGGTGCCTGGCCTCAATTCGGCTGATACTACGACTATCGAGGGTGTTGAGTCGTCCCTTCGTCCAAGCAGTTGCATACGATATGTCCCTTGTGATCTCACTTGAAGCATGCTCCGTTTCTAGCTCAGCAATCACTCGTCTGATGCCCATCCGATTGCATTTATTGTAATGGGGTGCAGGGTTTTGCCCTTGGTAGCCGCCATTGGCGCCATAATTGTGATGCTTGTATGCGTTATTGCCTCCCACATTACTATGGTAATTGTAGTTGACATGATGCACAACGTCGAAAGTAACTGGAGGATACTGACGCTTAAGGTGGATAGCATGGTTGAGAGCCACACGTACCACTTGATAGTCTGGAGTGGCTACATACACAGTAACAAAAGGCCACATACCTACTTCGAAATGTCAAGCTCTATTCACGACATCTGACAGAGACGCACTTGAAACCTTGGCGAGCTTATTTAACTCTGTTGTATATTAGCGAACTGTCATATTTTCCTGTCTCAGTTGCATGAACTCGTTCTTCTTCTCTTGACGAACTGCTGGAGGAAGAAATTCTTCTTCAAATACTTTACGAAATATGGCCCAAGTGATCTTCGTCGTCCTATCGTCTCGGAGGATCATTCGCTTCTACACATCCCACCATTCATGCGTGTTCAACCGAAGTTGAAGTTGAGCATAACTAACTTGCTACGACTCATCAATGCTGAGAAGATTGAAGTAGTCTTCCAACTCTGCCAGTCAATCGAGCACCACGGAAGGATTTTCGGTTCCTTTGAACAAAGTATTGTACACCTTCTTGAATTCTAAAATTTTGGGGGAAAAATACTTTGTAGGTGCAGGCTGAGGCTCGTTAGGGTCGACTTCGCTACGTTGGTTCATCCGCTCTATTACGACAGGCATAGTCGCTGAATGATTGTTGTTGACTGTGATGGTCTGGACGATTTGTTACAAGGTGTCAAGTTGCTTCTGCTGAACCTTGAATTGAGTTTTGACCGGTTCTCGAACTGTGCCTGTCGAGCATCAACTTGCTTTTGTTGCGCTTCCATCATACACAATATCTGCTCTATTGGGTCAATTAATGATTTTGCCTTCGAGCTGTTAGAGCCACTTCAAGCATTAGAATCGTTCGTGCTCGCTGCCTCTGTGACAAGAAGACAACTCACATTAGTTTCAAAAAATATTATAGACTCACTTGTATGGAGTAACTCATCTCATCGACATGAAGTCAGGGTTGTGAGACTCGACTCAAGACAAAAAGACAAAAGATATAAAGCAGTGCTTTAATGCCATTATGTCTGTTAGCCCAATGATTATATGATATTTTTGAATATGGCTAATCAGTTAAGTTTTACATAATGATGTCACTAATATTTATATATTTACTATCATAATGTTACTTAAACTTAGCATTGTCCTACTGCTTACTAAATGCTATCTTATTATCATACTAAGATACTGCTTTGTTCGTCTAACATGTACTTATATACAAATAGTAAACATGATCAAACCATGACATATGCGATAAAGAATTGATGATGGGCCAAAGACGACGTTAAATCAGAAGATTTCTCTGAACCATCCAGCGACCTATCCGGGGCCTCGCATCGGGGGTTCTGCATGATCAAACTAGGACATATGCGATGAAGAATTGAAGATTTCTCTGTTTATCTTTGGACATTTGCCGTCAAGGAAAATGGCTTCTTCAAGTCTGCTCAAAGATGTCATCAAAGGGCTATTGGTTTTTCCAATTTATTCTGTATTTTTCTATTTATTGAGTCTAGATAATTTGTGAATCGGGATCACTGGCATTTAGAAGTTTATCCTGAACCAAAATAAACCTATCTTTGATCCCAAACCAAACCAGCATCCAAAAACTTTGCTGAACCAAAACTGACCTGAAATCAGCCTAACCAAACTCAGCCAGAGTTCTGTCCGAACTCGGACCGAACTTGGTCCACCAGAATTACTCCTGGTCAACAGCTTCTACATATTCATTTGGATCTACAACGTTCAAAATTATGAACGTTAACCCTACCGAGTTCTGTCCGAACTCTGTCCTAAAAATTTCTATAAATAGAGAAGAATTTGTCATTTCTAATCACTCATTCACTTTTTATCTTCTCTATCTATTCTAAAGCCTTTATATTTACCAAGAGCTTTAATCTTCCTATTTCCAAGACAATTCATGTTCTTCTAAGTGTCGATGGTTTCCGATTTGGAGTATTCGAGTTGTACAAGCTTAGAGTATAAAAACTTTCTTCAGAAAAGTGTTGAAGTTTGTTCGTGGGCTTCGGATTGAAACACGACAGTGTTGAAGTTTGTTCGTGGGCTTCGGATAAAAATATGACGGTGTTGAATTTGGCATGTTCTTCAGAGCAAAGCATGCGGTGTAATCTCTATTTCAAATAGTGGATTCAATATCAGGTTGAGTACTCGAGACTGGACTAGTCCTCTCAGAGAAAAACCAGTATAAACCTCGGTGTTTGTGTTTTCTCTTCTGAACTTATTTACTTTACGCATATACTTTTATACTGCCTATTTCATATTAGTTTGATTACTGCCATACATATTTTTAAGTGGTGATTATTATTCCGCTGCATGTACATACTCTATTCACCCCCCTCTAGAGGTGCTCAATCGGTCCTACAATGTCATGTCCCGATTCTATAGAATCGATAGTCGTCCTTCGGACGTGATGCTGTACGAGCCTAAGTTACACCCGCACAAGGCACTGTCGTAAGGTTATCCGAAACACATCAACAATTATAGTACACAGAGAATATTTGAACAACACATTTTCAAATAACAAAACTTTTGCTTTATTGATAATAAACATACTTTACAAGACACGGGCTAATAAACTGAGTCAGATGAGATAGTTTTTTCATACAGTACTTTTCCTTATACAAAATGAAAACACTCTTTGGACTTGAAATTGAGAAAAGTTGAGTCATTACGGCAGGTCCTGAACAGAGTCTTCAAAATGGTATGTAGGAATTGCCTTCGCACACGAGCAAGACTTCAAAATAGTTCAAACGTCGCCTTCAGTTTATTGGCACGCCTCCCTGGTCTGCAGCATCTATGGAGATGATGGTTAATACATTATCATGTACTAGAATGACTAATTGATCCCACGTTCTCAATTGTTTAAAAAGTTATGTAAAGTATGTAAAAATTAAGTGATCTTTCTAGCCATCATAGTCAAATTTCATATGAGCAATTGACAGAGCATAGCATATAAAACTACATTAAGTCTTACCCATGATATAGTCTCTGCCCCTGAATAAGCTTACAATGTTCTTTCATGTTCAACTAGATATCCTTAACTATAAATAATATATATATGTGAAGGTCATTTGCAATGGCAAGCCATCTTAGACTATAGCTGGGTTAGACAGCGATCCTTTCAACGTGGATAGCGAGTCCTTTTTAAAAGTTATCGAATTGCATGTACCAGTTAAGCCAATATTGTTATCCCCTTTCCTCCTTGGTCGAATCGGTTCCTTGGCCTAGGCACTAACTCCATTGTGCACAAGTTGTTCATGACCCTACGAGACTAAACTAGTTACTCAAGCATGGTTTACAAGTTGATAAGAACATTAACCATTTCCAATGTGTTCCACATATTCATTGTAACATTCATTCATCAATTCAATCCTTGTTTAATACAGTTCATGATATAGCAGTTCTATAGCAAGTATACATAATTAAACATACAACAGTTCTATGATTCACTATTCTATGGAAATAAGAATTTCAACGTTAAGTCTGCATCTACATCTAACATTTTATTTTTATCGGTATCGTTGATTGATTAGAGAGCAAGAGGATCAAGAAAAGAAAGGTCAAACCACTCGCCGTTGATTGAATGGGACGAGTGAAAGTGGTCTTCTACACTATGTGTCACCTACGCGCACGATCACCTGAAATCGCATAAGAAGAGTATCAATACTCGTTCCTTTCTCTTGAAATTCGATATGAAGTGCGAAATTCAAACAACGCAAACAATAAAATCCATCGAAAACATTATCAAAAATGCATTCATGAAAACCAACTCAAAAGAGGCAAGTGCGGCATCGAAAAACAGAGCAGCGGAGAGGTCCCTCGAGCTTCAGCCAAAGAGTCTTTCCTCGATATGCAATCCGCTAAATATGGAACCTAATTTGGAAGAAGTCATTCCATAACGAGGAAATTATCTTAATTTAATCTGTCCCGATCATTCGATACTGACAATTTTTTTAACTGCGCTCCCCGTGAACGAGGAACGAGGCACTACACCCGCTCCCCCCACCCCCGGTTGCACCATCCCCCCTCTCTCCGCAGTGCCGCCGCTACTGCTGCCGCCGGCTGCGCCCACGCCCGGAGAGAGGGGGGGAAGTGGTGCAGCCGGGGTGGGGGAGCGGGGCGAGGCAGCGGGGTAGGGGGTGGTGGAGGGGACCAGGGGGGGAGCAGGGTATCAAGTAGTTGAGTAAAAAGGTTTAGGGTATCAAGTTGAAAAACTGAAATTGTTAAGGATATCAAGTTACAAATAAACCAAAAATTATATTATTAAAATAATAATAAATTCATACAATTATTTTCTTGTAGAAGTTTTATCAAAAATCTATTTTCCTGTAAAAACATGTTAATACTACGATGTAGTATGGAAAGCTGTTATTACACTTTGGTTGGAGAATTAAGATATACTTACATTGTGTTGTTGCCTTTGCTTGGAGAACTAGGACCTGTTTGATATATGTTGCTACCTTTGGTTTGAGAAATATTTGTGTTGTCTACATTGTGTTGCTGCCTTTGCTTAGAGAAATATGCCTTGCTTACGTTGTGTTTACTGCATTTGGTTGGAGAATTATAACATACTTACATTGGTGGTACCTCTGGCTGTCTAACTTGTTGTATTGCTAGCTTCTTATTGTCCGGCTAGCTTGTTTATCTCATGACCTGCTGACTTTGGTTGGAGAATTAATTATGCTGCTGCGATGATTTTTTTATTAATTTATATATACATCTCACGATCTACTATAGGTAGCTTCTTGTTGTGTTAAATTCATTTATCCCCTTTTACTAAGTATTTCCTACTTTTTTTGTTGAGTGACTTCATTCCTGCTCATCCGAATGTATACAGTGAGTCAAATCTGACGTACCCTTGTCCCTAAATCAGGCGCCACATAACATTGGAATAAAAGAAAAAGTGTTGCTAGCTTGTTGTCCTACTAGCTTGTTTATGTTGTAAGCTTGTTGTTTAGCAATATGCTTGTTTATGCAAGCTAGCAATGCCTTCGGTTGGAGAATTCATGAGACCTGCAAACTATGACCTGCAAAATTGTTCTTGTGGTCTAAGCTTGTTGTCCTCTTCTATTTCTTATTTACAATTTCTGAGCAATTTCTAATTTTTTATTGATTAGAACTTTAGTAATTTAATTGGTTTTATACATGATGTATTTACCAGCTGCATATGTATGGGTTGTGGGAGTTGGTAAGCTTACTATTGCAAATGGTCGTGTCCATGTCTACTTTCAGGTTTTATTGTCATGGAAGTAGACTCGCATCCCAAATACAACCAAGATATCGAACAAAAAAATGTTCAAAATTGACTACTTCCAATACCAAATACCAAGGTTACTAAACATGTTTAAATATTTTTTTTTTTTTTTTTTTTTTTTGCGATGTCCGGCGTAACATATGAGACTTTGTCACACTACGTCGCATACTTTTTGGACCCACTATTTTTAATTTTCTCACACGCACACACCTCCCTCGTGGTTCGATTCTCGAAACCGTCCGCCTTGTCAGAGGTTATACCTCTCCTTACTGGTCACAAGCACCACCTAAGTACGGTGAATTTGTAAATTCAGAAACTGTCTAAGCCAAATATCACATATAGATTTCTATTTTCCAAACCCTGGTCAGGTTACCAAACAGTCCTTTACATGCTATGGGGAAGAAAATTTGGTCATTTTGGTCCAACACCACATTCCTCCCCCTGCCCCCTCGGTCCAACTTCAGTTTCATTCCAGCTCTTTAATTCATTAATCAACTCCTAACCAACAGTTCCCTGCCCCATTTTAAGGTGACATCCTGCCATTAAAAACCCGTAACCTTCCACAGGAAATCTGGGAGGAAAAAGTCCTAGTCGTATACCAGCAACCTGCAGTTTTTGTGATTCCCATGCGCTGACCGCACGAATGGAGAAGGAAAGCAACCCCTCCTGGGGGGCCCTCCTTGACTGCAACCTTTGGGCTATGCTGACTCCTATAATGAAAGTTTCAGAAAGAAAGAAAGACCATGCAGTAGTGCTTTGTGCAGTTTCAGAGCCAAAAAAACAATGGAAAAATTATATATACATAGGATTAGAGAACACTTGCAGAAGGACCAATTCCGGATTATGGGCAGGCGGGTCCAGTATATTAAGATTCGAACACTGACAATTAATCTCCTTTTGACTTGTATTAATTACTTTACTAAAGTTTATTGTAATCATCAACATTCATCCAAGTTTACTAGAGTTGTGGGGAGCATATATGACACTTTACGGGAACATAACCAAGTTTTATGGTGGCTAGCTTGTGGATGCTAAATTCTTGGTCATGGCAGCTATGAACATAAGAAAAGGGAGTTACTATTAAACCTGGTACAAAGTTGTCTGACTAGTATGAGACATAATTAAGATCATGTAGCTATCTGAATGGGGGCCGGTGTTTCATCCCTTGTAGTTGAAGATAAAAATATATACTATGTACCTAGCGCGCGAATGTTGCATATGGCTTGTTTAAGGGGCTGTTAATGTGGTTGTTCTAACAAATGTTGCACATTTAGATTAATTGCAACAATTATTTTGTTGCAAATGATGCAACTTATGTAACAAATATTGCAGTACTTATCTCAACTATTACAGTATTTCTTACTACAGGCAAAATAGATGCAATTCCAATTACTACTATATCTTTGTTGTAACATGCTAATTTTAAATTTTGACATAATATAAATATTTAACCCTATATCTTTGACACATATACCGAACTTTTTACTATAGTCATGACCTTTAACATGTTGTCACATATATCCAATTTAAAATCCCTGTGGTTTGGCAGCTTAAGCAAATTTTATTAAAAATACTATTATTGCATGAATTTGTCTCTCAAGTCTCCGTGTCAAGGGTCTATTGAGGGGACAAGGGGGACAGTTACCTACTTACCACCTCTATTCAAGTGAAAATTCATTATTCTTCTTATGATTTGTGTAGGTTCACTTAATAACATATACAACTTAATTGTTTTAGAGTAATATAAACCCTAAACCGGTATCAACACTCAGAGTTTAGTGAAAGTGAGGGAACTATAATATAGTATAAAAAAATATAATAATGTTTGAATCTTCTCTGTTTTGTTTTTTAAATCATATATATATATATATATATATATATATATATATATATATATATATATATATATATATATATATATATATACTAGCATATGTGCACGTGCCTTGTACATATTTTAACATTTCTTAATTAGTTTAGGAAGACTCTTTAGGAAGACCAAAGGGTAGTCTTCCTAATTACTAAGTTGTCCTTATTAAAATTAATGAACTATTTTTAATTAGTATAAGTATGTAAGGGTATTTTTGGAATTCAAAAGTTTCACCATCTAAGTTTTCCTATTATATAGTAGAATAGATATATATATATATATATATATTTATATATATATATATATATATATATATATATATATATATATATATATATATATATATATATATATGTTGGTGCTTTCTTTACATGGGGAGAGCTTGCTCTCAACATGCCTTGTAAATTTTAGTCCCACATCGGAAATGCACCATGAGTTATCTCAATATATATACTTGGGTGTGTTGTTGAGAGATGCACATGGGGTGGTGACCCTAAGGAGAGAACCATGTGAGTGATTTTACAAGGAGGTAAAAGTAAGGCTCCAAGGATTAAGCATTAATGCTTTTGTCATTCTCTTGGATTAATTCCATTTGGAGCTAAGCCCCAAAGGGGCTTAGCGACTCGGACTCGGACTCAGACTCAGACTCGGGCTCATGAGGCGTAATGTGGCGTAATGTGGCGTTTTGTAGGCTGAATCAATACGATTAAATCAGATCCTATCTTTGTGGGATTTGAATTAATTCAGATCCTATCTTTGTGGGATTTGAATTAATTCAGATCCTATCTTTGTGGGATTTGAATTAATTTCGTGGAATTTGAATTAAATCTCGTTGCTATCTTTTGGGATTTGATTCAATCTTTCCATAACTGAAGAGGCGGCTAGGGTTTCCACCCTCTCTCTATAAATACTCTCTTCTGGCCTCCTTTGTGACTACGACGAAAATTACAAGTCAGAAAAGGAGAAAGAGAGAGAGAGAGTTGCTGCCGCCATTGCAAGTCCATCCGAGGAGTCAGAACAGAGGTGACTTCGAGCGTTCCACAAGTTCTTCAAACTTGCTGGTTCCTGGAAGCAGATCGTGTGGGGCGAATCTTGCTTTGAGCAACGGTGTTTTGACACCCCAGCAACTGTTCTTCTTCTAGTCTTCCTCCAGATTATTGTAACTCGTTCTGTCCCAATTGTAACACGTTTGCAAGGAAGAACGAGAGATCTTCTCTTCTCTATTTCCCTCCTTCAGATTGTAATTTGGCTATTTGTTTTTTTGTACCATCATAGATCTTGAGTTTGATCACTGTAAAGTTTTTGTGAGACTCGATTGCATCAGTTTTTCCATCTTTGATCAAGCCCCGGGACTAACAATCTCAAAGCAAGATCCGTGTAGATGAAAAACATTAATGCTTCGCTCCTCCAATCGGACTTCTGCAAGTTGGAAAAGTTCGATGGAGAGCACTATCAAGTCTGGAAGAGAAAGGTTTACCTAACTCTTCAACTGAAAGACGTTGATCATGTTCTGTTAGAGGAAGAACCCTCTGTTCCAGACACTGGATCTACTGCCGCAATCAACGCGGCTACCAAACTCCAGGCCAAGTGGAGAAGGAAAAATAGCATCTGCAGACTTCTCATCCTGAATGCTATGGTTTCAAAACTTCGGAGGGATCGTTTTAAAACTTCGGAGGGATCGCTTCTCATCCTGAATGCTATGGTTTCAAAACTGAAATTTGTCGTCGGAGGGATCGTTTCAAAACTTCCTGCTGGATAGAGTACCTTCTATGCAAGGATACACAGAAAGAAGCTAGACATTAGCTTGGGAGATCTACTACAAGAGATCCATGTTGAGGACGAGATGCGTTCCCAACAGAAGGTGGACACTCTGTCCAAACAGTTGGCTAAAGCCAATCTTGTGCAGATGAGAGATCCCAAGGGGAAGCAGGCAGCTTCTCATCCCAAGAAGAAGGACTTCACTAATCTAAAAGTGAAGGGTCCTTCTTTCAAGCAACAGAAGACTAAGTCCCACGTGACTTGTTACAATTGTGGCAAGAAAGGCCACTACAAGAGTGAATGCAGATCTAAGCCTAAACAATCAGAGAAAGGTGAGCCTAATAAGGTTTCATTGGTTTCTAACTTTGTTGCTATGATCGCACAGGTCACAAATGTGGGGGTTAACTCTGACTAGTGGATAGACACTGGTGCGACTTGCCATGTCTGTTCTGGCAAGGAATGGTTCGTCACGTACCAGCCGATATCTGAGAAGGTTGTCATGGCGAACCAGGCCCAAGCTGAAGTTCTGGGGATCGGGACCGTGGAACTGAAACTCACTTCTGGAAACACTCTGACGCTTCAAGGTGTGAAGCATGTTCCGGCGATTGCCAAGAACCTGATCTCTGGGAGCCTGCTCTGCAACACAGGCTTGAGGATGGACATCAATGCTGGTCAGATGGTGATGTCCAAGAAAGAAACATACTTCGGAAAGGCTTATCAAACCGAAGGAATGTTTAAAATTCAGCTTGTCAACCAGTTTGAAGACATTAATGCAGTTGCTTTTTCTGATTATTCTCTTGAGTTGTGGCATAATAGACTAGGACATATTTATTGTAAAAGAATTAACAAAATGTCTAGTCTAGGACTTATCTCCAAATGTGGGGGTAAGGTGGAGAAGTATGAAGTGTGTGCTCAGACGAAGATCACAAGGAAACCCTTTTCATCGGGTCAATCGAAGCACAGATCTTCTGGAGTTGGTGCACTCCGATATCTGTGACTTCAAACATTTCTCCACGAAGGCTGGGATGAAGTATTTCATAACCTTCATCGACGACTTCTCAAAATACGCGTTCGTCTACTTACTCAAGTCTAAAGACGAAGCTTTCGAAAAGTTCAGAGAGTTCAGGACCAAAGCTGAGCGGCAGACTGGACAACAACTCAAGAGGTTAAGGAGTGATCGAGGTGGGGAGTATAGGTCTCATGAATTCGCATCGTTCTGCAAAGAACATGAAATTATATGTGAGACTACTGCTCCATATTCTCCTCAATCCAGCGGAGTAGCGGAGAGGAAGAACAGAACGTTGACAGAAATGATGAACTCAATGCTGCTAACCACGGGTCTTCCTAAATGCTACTGGGGAGAAGCTGCATTGACGGCCACTTTTATTCTAAATAGAGTGCCATATGCAACTTCGGACGTAACTCCTCATGAACTCTGGTTCAAAGTCAGACCAAACTTGAATGTCATTCGAGTGTGGGGGTGTCTGGCGTATGTGAAGCTCCCAGATCTGAAGATTCAGAAGCTAGGGACAAGGACTACGAAGGCGATCTTCTTGGGGTATGCCAAAAAAAGTGATGCTAGGAGATTTCTTGATATTGAGTCAAATCATATCATCGAATCTCGCGATGCTGAATACTTTGAAGACAAGTTTGCAAAAGACAAAAACATTATTCTTTCGGACATTTCGGAAAATGATGTAGGTGCAAATGAGACTGAAATCTCATATGGGCCAGTAGTCCAAGAAGAAGCTGTTGTTGAGGAAACAACTCTTGTACCAGAACTCGCAGAGCCGTCAGCTAAGCGAGCGAGGAGACCGAAAGATTTCGGAGATGACTTTGTCACCTATCATGTGGAAGCAGATCCGCTTACCTATGATGAGGCGATGAAGACCAGAGATGCTATCTTCTGGAAGGAGACAGTGAATGAAGAGTTTGACTCTATCACCTCCAATAACACATGGGTGTTGGTAGATCTACTTGAAGGAGAGAAGCCCATCGGATGTAAATGGATCTTCAAGAAGAAGATGAAGGCAGATGGAACTATTGACAAGTTCAAGGCCAGGCTGGTAGCCAAGGGATTTTCTCAGAAACAGGAGATAGACTACTTTGACACGTATGCTCCAGTAGCTCGGATGACCACCATCAGGATGTTAATCGCTCTAGCAGCTATACATAAGTTGGTGATACATCAGATTGTTGTAAAGACCGCATTCCTGAATGGAGAGCTGACCGAAGAGATTTACATGCAACAGCCAGATGGATTTGTCGTCAAAGGTCTTGAAGACAAAGTCTGCAAGTTGGTGAAATCATTGTATGGTTTGAAGCAAGCTCCCAAGATGTGGCATGAGAAGTTTGACAAAGTTATTAGGTCAAACGGCTACAGAGTCAGCGAGACGGACAAATGTGTTTACACAAAGTTCGCTGATGGAAGAGGAGTCATCGTTTGTCTGTACGTGGACGACATGCTAATCCTAGGTACGGATATATATGTCACAGAGACAAAGAAGTTCCTCTCAACCAAGTTCAGTATGAAGGACTTGGGGGATGCAGATGTCATCTTGGGCATAAAGATCATCCGGACAGACACTGGAGTAGCGCTGTCACAATCTCACTACATTGAGAAGATGCTCACACGCTATGGGTATAAGGATCTTCCAGGGATCGATACGCCATACAGGTGTGATCAGAAGCTGAAGCTAAATTCAAGGGAAAGCGTTAGGCAGCTGGAGTATTCTAGCGTTATCGGAAGTTTGATGTACGCAACCACTGCCACAAGGCCTGACATAGCTTTCACCGTGGGAATGCTGAGTCGGTTCACTAGCAACTCAGGGGTTGAGCACTGGAAAGCTGTGAAGCGGGTGATGAGATATCTCAAGAAAACTCAGACATATGCACTGCACTACAACGGGTATCCGACAGTAGTGGACGGCTTCAGTGATGCTAGCTGGTGTTCAGAGGTGGAAAGCGAGAGATCCACAGGTGGATATGTCTTTTCCTTGGGTGGAGCTGCTATATCGTGGAAGTCGAAGAAGCAGACTATACTCTCTCGTTCCTCCATGGAATCTGAATTCTATGCACTTGAAACTGCAGCAGATGAAGCAGAATGGCTTCGGGAGCTCATGTATGATCTTCCACTGGTTGGGGCTCAGATACCAGCGATACCGATATACTGTGACAACCAGGCGACTGCGGCGGTGGCATCAAATGACCTCTTCAACGGGAAGAAGAGGACTGTGCGGCTGAAGCACAGGGCAGTACACGATCTTATCAAAAGAGGTGTAATTGCAGTGGTTGATGTTCGGAGTCAGGAGAACCTGGCAGATCCGTTCACAAAGGGCCTCAAGCGCCAGTTGGTCGATGACATAGCTTGTAAAATGGGCTTGAAGGCATTCTGATAGTGTGTCTTTGTAATCCTACCATAAAGTTTTATGCTATTAGTTCAAAGAGAAATCTACTAGGCATCTAACTTTTGGTTCAAAGGAGGATCACCGACTGGAAAACTATCAGGTAACAGTGGGTACTTGTTCTCTGGAACATGGAAAGGATACGGACCCATAACCACTGTTGTCTACTATGTATTTTTCTGCAAAAAAAAATAGATCCTGTGGAAGGTTGGCTTAAACGCCTTAATGAGTTCTCATGCAGAGTGAATGCCTGGTGTGCTTTACAGGAAGCACGGTAGAGCAGCACTACAAGGAGTGAAACTCCATGCTACAGTAGGGTGACTCCACCATGAGGTTCCCAGGTAGGGGTAATGCCTCGACTTTGCAAGCCAAGTCACAGCGGCGTAGCACCGCAAATAGGCAGGTAGCCTAATGCTGTATGACGTAATTAAAGAGTTGTAGATAGCACTACAAAGGGGAGGTTGGCCCCATGTTACAGTGGTACGACACCACGATGAGGTACCCAGGTAGGGGTAAAGCCTCGGCATTGCAAGCCATGTCGTTGCGGCGTAACACCGCAAGGAAGCCTTAGGCTTCATGCTGGGTAGTTTGGCACTACAAAGAGGCTTGTGACCTCATGCTACAGTAGTATGACACTACGATGAGGTTCCCAGGTAGGGGTAATGCCTCGGCTTCAGGCCATGTTATAGCGGTGTAGCACCGCAAGGAAGCGCAAGGCTTCATGCCATATCTCTTTAATAAAGAACTCACCTATAGTGTATGGAAAGAGATATCAGGCCGTCTCTTGAGGGTAAACTTGTAGACGCCCAAAATTATACACTAAAACCAGGCTGGCACAGGGCCTTTAATGTGCAGCCAGAAGCACACGTAACTACACTTTGTGAGTGGGAAGAATTATAATTGTGGTGCAGAATTCAAGGCGTAGTCCATTCTTGTATCACATTGTTATTTAACTCATGCGGAAAGATTCAAGTCGTCAGCGACATCTATCCTAATACAAAATGGACAGTTACTGTGGGGAACGCTCAACCCTGGACACATATATATATTGTAATATGTGGAGGATTGTTGGTGCTTTCTTTACATGGGGAGAGCTTGCTCTCAACATGCCTTGTAAATTTTAGTCCCACATCGGAAATGCACCATGAGTTATCTCAACATATATACTTGGGTGTGTTGTTGAGAGATGCACATGGGGTGGTGACCCTAAGGAGGGAACCATGTGGGTGATTTTACAAGGAGGTAAAAATAAGGCTCCAAGGATTAAGCATTAATGCTTTTGTCATTCTCTTGGATTAATTCCATTTGGAGCTAAGCCCCAAAGGGGCTTAGCGACTCGAACTCGGACTCGGACTCGGGCTCATGGGCTCATGAGGCATAATGTGGCATTTTGTTGGCATACTTTGCACTTAGCACGTCAGCAGTCATGCGGTCTTTATGCGGCTCATATGCGGCCATGCGGTCTTATGCGGCTCATATGCGACCTCATGCGGCTCATGCGGCCATGCGGCTCATGCGGCACATACGGCTCATGCGGTCCATGCGGCCATTAGGCTCATGCGGCCAGGCTGCTGCTGCTGCCGCATGGAGGGATCCGCTGACTGTGCAGATTACAAATCAGTAATAGAAAGGCTGAATCAATACGATTAAATCAGATCCTATCTTTGTGGGATTTGAATTAATTCAGATCCTATCTTCGTGGGATTTGAATTAATTTCGTGGGATTTGAATTAAATCTCGTTGCTATCTTTTGGGATTTGATTCAATCTTTCCATAACTGAAGAGGCGGGTAGGGTTTCCACCCTCTCTCTATAAATACTCTCTTCTGGCCTCCTTTGTGACTATGACGAAAATTACAAGTCAGAAAAAGAGAAAGAGAGAGAGAGTTGCTGCCGCCATTGCAAGTCCATCCGAGGAGTCAGAACAGAGGTGACTTCGAGCATTCCACAAGTTTTTCAAACTTGCTGGTTCCTGAAAGCAGATCGTGTGGGGCAAATCTTGCTTTGAGCAATGGTGTTTTGATACCCCAGCAACTGTTCTTCTTCTAGTCTTCCTCCAGATTATTGTAACTCATTCTGTCCCAATTACAACACATTTGCAAGAAAGAACGAAAGATCTTCTCTTCTCTATTTTCCTCCTTCAGATTGTAATTTGGCTATTTGTTTTTTTTGTACCATCGTAGATCTTGAGTTTGATCACTGCAAAGTTTTTATGAGACATCTCAGATCTCGATTGTATCAGTTTTTCCATCTTTGATCAAGCCCCGGGACTAACAATATATGTATATATATATATAAAATCTGAGATGCTAGGGTTTCCTCATGAGCGAGGCAATCTTGGCAAAGGTGATGGCGGGAAGGGATCACCACCGGGACGGCGACAAAGGGAGGAAGGTGGCGCATTGACAGGAGGGCTAGGGGACGCAGGGTACACAGGGATCCCGACGATAGAGCCCCGGAAAGAAGCAGGGGGCTGGACCACCGTTGCCAGAAGAAGAAGGAACAAACCTAATTCGGCTCTGGAGAACCAAACGAGGGGCGCTCAGCAAGGGCAAGGAGGACGAGAACAAGGGGGTAGGGGGCAACGTACTACTCCGACGCAAAGAGCACCAGCGTCAATGACTACGCGGACGGCAGTCCCGGGAAATAGTCTACCATCAGGACGCGTTCCATTCTAAGGCCGAGGGGGGAGTTGACTGCTCAGAAAGGTAAATCGATATTGCAGGAGGAGGTAGGACAAGCTGAAGATTATAATACCATAAGGCAGGGTGGGGCAAGCACCTGGACGAAGCATGTAACATGGGCAAAAGTCTGTCGCCCATCGGCGGTGCAGGAAGAAGTTGATTTACAATATATAGAGCCAGGTATTACTAATGGAAAGAAGATGGTCGAAATCACGGCAGATGATCTACAAGAAATCCTGGAATACTGGAAAAACACATTAGTTTTATATGTGATGGGTAACAGACCGTTCTTTGGACAACTCCGAGCCTTCGCATACCGAGCATGGCGACCCAAGGGAGAGATGGAAGTCTTCTCGCATGAAAACGGATTTTATTTTATCAAATTTGCACTAGCAGAAGATCTTGAAAGGGTGCTGGAAGGCGGTCCATGGACCTTCGATGGTCGGTTAGTAGTTCTGAAAAGATGGTTACCAGGATCCAATTTTGAAAAAGATCGACTAACTACGGTGCCTATATGGATAAGATTCCATGGTTGTCCCCGCAATTATGGAGTATTCCGTCTATTATGAAGATAGCTAGCATGATCGGGAACCCCATCTGCACTGATTTCCCGACGGCTAGACGGCAACGGTTATCATACGCTCGTATATTTGTGGAAATATCGGTTGCAGGAGATCTACCGCGAAGCGTCGACATTGTGCTACCAAATGGAGACTGGATACAGCAAGAGATAGATTATGAATGGGTTCCGCCATCATGCGTAAACTGCAAATGCTTTGGCCACACAAAGGAAAATTGCAGAGACCCACTCGAGGGTGCAGATATTAGTACTACAACAGAGAAGGAAACAGAAGCAAGGAGTATACAGAGCAATCCTATAACAGGTAATGATGTTCTCTTAGGCACAGATAGAGATACGACCATGGAGGATAAAGACCAAGCAGAGAAGGCGACCACACCCCAGGGAAGCATCTCGGGGTCGGTGTTGGGAAGCGTCAGGAATCGGAGATGTCAGGGGGTCAAAACAAACTCGTTGATAATAATAGCAGTCAAGCCATGGTAGTGTACACCTCTAACCAACCGATGGGAGCCGGCGATGACAATATGAGGGAGGAACCAAGTCTCCACGACATCAGCAACGCGTGAGACCCGACGGAAGATGCTCTCGCTGCTAAGAGACCTGCAGTGGCGAAAGAATATGGGGATGTTCCCCCACAGAAAGTTGGGGGATGTGGTAGTAAGGATACCCAAATTGACTCTGAGGGACTCACTATAAACAATCCTAGGTAGGAAGAACAAATCAGAGAATTGCGGAGACTTGGAAACCCTGAGACGGGAAACTATCAGTCCAACGAAGCTCTCTCATATTGTCCGCGAGAGAGTTTGAGAATTAAGGATGCCAAATCTAACCAATAAATGACGGTCATTTCATGGAATGTACGAGGGGCAAATTCCATTGGCCGGTGGCGGGAAATCCAGGAAGTGATTAGACGGAACAGGTGTACTGTAGTTATGTTGCAGGAGAGCAAAATAAAGGAGCCATGAAGATCTCTAGGACGACTCTGAACCAATGGACTTCGGTCCATAACATAGCGGAGTATGGTGTGGCACGCATCTGGATGATGTAGAATACTCGAATCTGGACTGGCCAGGTTAGATTCTCTTCTGAACAATTAATCATTGTTAAGCTATCTAATAAGGGTGGCTTGAGAATTGCGGTAGGGGCGGTATATGGTGTCACGCCCCAGAACCAGAATACTGGAGAGTAGGGGCAGACATAGCCAGCTACGTATATTGAAATGGAAACCACCTCGATATACGGTCACGACTGTCTAGATATGTGAGGGTTTTCTACAAGCCAACAGTCTCTTATGGTCATGAACAAGCCTAGTGTCTCAATCACCACAAGTAAGTAAAGTCGCAAGATGTGTGATCATTAAATATACAATAATAAGGCGTCCCAAATATTATATATTCAGCTGATCATGAAGCTAGTCGTTACAAAATGTTAGGACTAGCAAGAGTTTAGTCATACATGATCAACCCTAGGATTTGTCAATCATGTTTACAGCCCGTAGGCAGACAGTAAGTAAAAGTGCTCCGAGCTAACAGGTGCACGTCGGCTAAACGCCTCAAAAGAATAATTTTTACAATAGAGTGAGCGAAACAAAATAGAAAACCCACTCTTGGCCCGGATTCCGTCTAGTGTTCACCATTGGGCTGGAAGCTTGGTAGATCCTCGGGAGCTGCTTCGAAATCTGGCCACACAAAACCAGCTGGGTCAACCCCAGAAAGAGCAAGTGCCCCAAGGGGGCCACGAAATAAGAACAAAAGCCAGCAATCAGCACAGAAAATCTAATATTAAAACTAAAATTACGAAAACATGTCAGGATGATATACGACGGGATAACCATGGAACTATTCCGATAGCCAGGTTACAACCCGTAAACCAAACAAGGACCGGGGTTGTAACCCTTCATCTGAACAGAGCTTGGTTTCCCACCATTTATCGACAAGATAAGTAATGTAAGTAATCAAGACAGGAAGCAATCTTACATGGGATCAAGACATGACTAGACTGGTTATACCTCATTCAATCAATCACGGCCAAGCAGATCCTACGGCTTACTACTTTAACTAACTAGGGATATCACAGGCCTAATTACTAACAAGATGTAGTGAGATTGTTCCACAGCCACAAGCCCTGCAGACCATCCAGGTTACCCAGGACGAAAGATTAGGGTTGAATTCAGGTGGGTACATCGTCTAGGAGACGCATGTACCCTTAGGTGACTTAGAGGGTGCAACACCTGACAGTGTGCTGGAAATGCGCCCTACTCGACGGCAGGCTACAAATCTCTGGAGCGCCCAGGTAACGGGATTGCCTGTAGCTGTCTCATCTCTTCATGACTACTGTGTTATTCTAGTTATTAGCCTTAATCCATTTTAGTAGGTACTCCTGACCGTGGTACTCAGGAGTCCCATCCTAGACATGATGCAAGACAGGACAAGTGGATTTAACAATCAAGCAAGAAAGAACCACCCACGGTGTCAAGGCAAGTCAAGTTAAGTTATCAAGATAAATCATGTCAGGGTACTTGTCAGGAGTGTGCCACGACGGGCCACTATCAGGTCAGGTTGGTCATGTCAGGAGTGCACCACCACGGGTCACTGTCGTGTTATGCTAGTTCCTTGTCATACCGTGCCACGTACAATAGTCATTCCAAACATGTTAAGTAAAATCAAGTTCATGACAAAAGGCGTAAGGATATAAAATGGGCATAAAATATCTAATAAAATATCAAAGTGCAGGGTTATAGAAGAGCCAGGCTTCAAGAAATAAGACCAAAACTACAAGAGCCAATGGGTTAAGCAAAAGGGGTCAGGGGAGCAGCGTACGAAAAGTCACGCATGTTGAGAGCAGCGTGGGTGAAAAGTCACGCACGCTGAGAGAGCAGCATAGGTGAAAAGTCACGCACGCTACAGGGAGCAGTATAGGTGAAAAGTCACGCACGCTACAGAGAGCAGCGTAGGTGAAAAGTCACGCACGCTGAAGGGAGAAGCATAGGTGAAAAGTCACGCACGCTACAGGGAGCAGCGTAGGTGAAAAGTCACGCACGCTACAGGAAGCAGCGTAGGTAAAAAGTCACGCACGCTGAAGGAGACACGCTTCCAACAGGAAGCGTACTCAAGCCTACATACGCAGCGCTAAAGAGCGTGCGTAGCTCAGGGTGCGTAAGCTAAATAGCTCTGCACACTGCTCACAGTCTTCTCCAAATAGCAAGAACACCATGGCTGAACCCAAGCTACACAGCATCATAACTTGGCCATCCGAACTCCAAATCCGGATTTCTAAAGCTCCATCTTGGGTGAAACTGAAAGCTCTTCCACATGGAAACATCAGAACTCAAAGAAAGCCAACCAAAATGGATCAAAACATATAAAATCTAAAAATAGCAATAACTTAGATCTACATCAACAGAGACTCCAAATCATAAAAACCTAAGAACTAATGTTGATCTCCATGTCCTAAACTAGCAAATGGACAAAGAAAAGAGGGTCCTCATGTAGTGGCAAGATGCACTTGCCTAGGGTTAGGAGAGTTGTGTTGAGGAAGGAGAAGAAGAAGAAGAAAGAAATTAATGGTGTTTATGAGGAGAGAGAGTGGTAGGTGGGAATATAAATAGGGGAAGTTGTGGTGGGGATGAGGAGTAGCATAGGCTAAGGTGATCCATCATATAAACCAAACCAAACAGAACCCACCCAATAAAACCGAGCCATGCCAAAAATTGAAAATACGAGAAATACCGAAATTCCACAAGTCGAGAAAACTAAAATACATACCAAAATCCAGATATGAGTAAAAATACAAAATACGGGAAAAATACGGGAAATGAGGGTGACATATGGACATAATGATCGATGACGTAGATTCCAACTCTGGAAGGATGTAGTCAGTTCTGTGGCATGTATGGACGATTGACTTCCGTTACTAATGTGCGGAGACTTTAACGCCATGCTTTATCCAGAGGAGAAACAGGAAGGAAGACAGGTCCCGAAGGAGATGTTAGCAGACTTCCAAAATTGCCTTCTTCAATTTGGCTTACTCTATTTGCCCAAGATCGGCCACAAGTGGACGTGGAGTAATAGCTCGATAACTAGCCGGATCGTTTGACAACTTGATAGAGTGTTATGCAATCTGGCGTGGTTGGGGATTTTCCCCGATACTAAGGCGGAGGGGCTTCCTAATGGTACTAGTGACCATACCCCCTTACTAGTCCGGTGTAACATCCAGTTTTCCAAATGAGGATAATTTTAAAATTTTGTGATTATAATCATTTAATAATGACATTGAAATCAGATTATAATTTTTGGTGATTTTTAATCCATTTAAAACTATTTAAAATATTGAATTGTGATTTTGATGGTTAAGTAGTTAAACCCTAGTTTTGCTAAGCCTAGAGACTAACCATGACCATGAAAACTTAGTCATGTAATTAGGATGACTAATTACAACTTTTTAGCCTTGGGATATTTTGGTCATTTTGACAATTTTATGAAATTGTAATTTTGATTAATTAAATATTGTGCTAATCTTTTAGTTAAGCCTTAACCTAGAAGTTTAACCTAACCTAGATTAGTCTTGAGGTTAGAATCATGGTTAGAACATTCCTACTAAGTGTCAAGGTTAGTAATATCTAGATAGTCCTAGGTAGGATATTTTTCCTTTGAGATATTTGTAAACATAAAGCCTTGAACCAATAGGAAAGCTTGAAATTGGGTGGAATGACCTTAGCACACATCTAGCTATAGCAAAACCCTAATTTCCTTAGATGACCAGCCATACAAGCCCGCCCCCTCCTATAAGTGCCATACTTAGAAGCCTTTGCCTCTTTTTAAAAACCTAGAAGAACCCTACTTTATTCTTCCCTAAACTTCTCCCAATTAATCCAAATTGAGCCCAAATTGAGTCAATTCAATTATATCATCATCCCCAATATTAGAGAAGACTTGTGGGTGCTTGCTAACAAGGTTTGAGGACGTTTGAACCGTAGCAAATCGAGGAAGACGTCAAGTCGAGGCTCTTTACATTGAGTTTGAACACTCAATAGGTAAAACCCTACAAACCCTAATAAATTCCTGATTTCTTCCCATAGATGCATTCATTTAGGGTCCCCCTAGGTGTAGCCCAAATTTGGTAGGTTCTCGTGTCCATTTTGTGTCCCTATCAGACACGTATCGGTATTTTTAAAGAAGTGTTTGGTGAAATGCCACATAGAAATGGATTTTGGTAATTTTTAAAACTAATTACATGTATGTAGCCTAACATGTGTATACTACAACCCTAATCGACTGAGTTGATTTTAGTATTGTTTGGACAATGTTTTAGGGTTTGGACATGCAGCACGAGACACCGTACGGACCTCGTGCAGCTCTTCTGCTGTTCGAGTGTCTTAGCGGACACGACACGCCACCATGTGCCATGAAATTTGGTAGACACATGGGCCTAGTGACTGACATCACTGCCATAAGATTTTGTGGGTCCACGTCGACTGTGCGCGAAGGAATCGAGGCTGCACTGATTCTCCACTGTCACTGCACACACGAAAAACCCCATTGATATGTACTTCGTGCGTGAACACACGACTTCGTGGATATGACTCAGGCACCTAGACACATATCCTGACACCCCACCTAGCTACTGACACAAGCTCGACTCGTCTCGAGCTGTGTCGTGTCCAATCGGACACGATATGGCCGTACGAGGCAGTGCTGAGCACTGTCCTCTGATGCTAATTCGACTTTTGATTGGACCTGTTGGATACCACTTGGACACGAACCATTAGTTCAGTAGACACCAAGACACTTGCTTGACACCCTGACACGAACATGAGAGGTTTGGTTGGACACACTGTATCCAAACCCATTCGACACACACCGTACACGATGTCTGCCTTGTATTCTCTGATACCATGTTAGGGACCCTGTTTAGGACACTTATTGGACACTTGCAGACACATGGACACGTGTTTGACACTTCCCTAAGACTCTGACATGTTTACATCCTTACCCGTTCTATTTCCCTACATTTAATTTTAGTCCCAATTTTTTATGTGCAGTGACATACGATTCATTTCATATGAAACTGTTCTGTCCATTTTCTTTTAATTGTTTAGTCCATATATGTATGATTCAGTCACACATACATCTTAGTTCAGACCATTTCCCTTGTGTGTATTAGTCTATATATACCAGATGAATATTGTATTTATATATATATATATATGAGATGTTAGTGCTTGATATTAATTTGGGTAAGTTATTATATTACTTATATTACAATGTATTGTGGGTTTTTCATTAGGTTTTTGGTTTCGAAATGGGGAAATTTATGTATCAGTCATCATTTCCAGTTTATATATTTGAAACTGACAGTAGATAGGTAAATGGGTTTTCTGAGAATTCAAGTGCAGTGCATGTTCAGAACATGTTGCAATAGGGTGAGTTAACTGTGGTTAGTTTATATAACCTGAGACTAAAATGAGTGACAACCTGAAGTTGGTTTTGGGATTTAAGGTTGTATATGTATATGTGATATATATATATAAAAAAAAATATATATATATATATATATATATATATATATATATTTTATTCATATATATATATATATATATATATATAAGTGAGGCTTTGGTGTTCAGTCCATTATCCATCTAATATCTGTGTTCCCATATCAGTATACGCAGACATTTACTTGGCATCAGTTAGATGGGTAATATAGAAGAGAGAGTCTACTGCAGGTAGGAAGAAGGAAAGGGGAGACTTGAGTAACCCATTAACATTTTAGTTCCCCCTATTTTAGTAGCAGTCATGGTAGATACGAGCATTCCATAACAGTCTTAAGGGTGGGGATTTATTCATATGTGGCTTGGGTATCATGAGGGGGCAAGAAACTGCCATATGGTACTGCTCTGAATGGTAGGCAGGTCCTGTTGGACCTAGGTTGAAGTGATTAGGAGGTAGGTTGGCAACAGGCCTAAGTAAGGCCAGGTAGAGCATTGTTGGTATCAATATTGTGTCCATGTGTATCAGTCAAGGTTTGGGGTTCAGGTTTGAGAGGATTAGAGGGATGGTTACATGTCCTTCTCAGTGAAGTCTAGTTAATAGTGAGGCTTTAGTGTTCAGTCCAGTAATGGACTTAGAAATTAGTATGGTGCTTGCTAGTGGTTGGATGGTGTCATATAATTGTCCTGTACCTATTTGAATCCTTCACTGCATTGCATTACAGAAATCCTTTCAAGTTCACAGCTTCTTGCATATCCCTCATTGCAAATTGTTCATAGCAGACCATATTTTATTTACTGCATTTCACACCATGTCCTACATACCACTATACTATATTTTCTTCACTATATTCATCCTTGCATCACCAGGTTACATACCTGCATTCCTTGGATACCCCTCACCTATTGCTGCCCTGCCATGTTTGTCCAGATTTAAATATATATAGGTGGTTACACACTTTTATGACTCATGTTTACATTATGCACATATGTGGGTTATGTCTGATATATATGTATGTGGCTATTATATGAGAGGTTAGAGTTATACTTTACATATGTAGATATATATGTGTTGAGGTGGTTGAGTCATGGTTAAGGTTACATGTATGTGTGATGTACATATATGTATATGTGTAATGTCTATATGGATTATGTTATACGTTATGTGTGGTATGGAATATGGTTATGAATTAGAATGAGTTAGAGTAGAGGCCCTAGTGTAGTACTTTACATCTATGTTATGTGTAAATGCCCATATAGATATATATGGTTTACCTTAGATGTATGTTATGGTATAGGAAGGGTTGAGTAGATAGTTTACCTTTGACCTAGGTATCCCAATAGGCAAGTACATATAGTGTAATGAAGTATGGTTTACATAGGGTATTTATGTAGATAGTGTTGGTAAACCAAGTTTGACTAATAGTGGACTTTGACAAAGTTTGACCAAATGGTTCATGTTGACTAGAGTTGACCAAAAGTCAACATTGAGTCAATATGTGACCAATTGACCTGGTATGACCTAATATGACTTTGTTTGACTTGTTTGACCTAGATAGTTGACCAGGTTTGACTTAGAGTTAACTTAACCTAAATTTGACTTAGAATCATGTAGATTACATCATAAACTTCATTTACCTTATTTTAAACACATTATAACCTGTACTGCTCTATTTAGGACATTGTGACTCTGGTACAGACATCTGATATTACTTTACTCTTTTCAGAGTATCAGACGAGTACATTCTCTGATAGTTCTCTCATTTACTTGTTAATTACTGTACTTCAGTTCTAGTTAGTTTTATGTGATTCTCTGTTACAACACGTATGGATATTTCTGGATTCATGTATGCGACACACATACCATCTTGTCTGGCCTCTATTACTGGAATCATTGTTGGTATCATCATGCCTGGCATCTATTACTGGAATCATTCTGGAATCATTGCTGGTATCATCATGTTTGGCTGGACTCATCTCGATTCTTGTGTCTTGTACTGGATTCACTTGTATTGCGGGGCGAGGAAATATTGAGTAAGACATGTAAACATACCCCAAATATGGAATCTCTCTACTGGAATCTACTGGAAGCATAGCCATCTCTCGCCTGATCAGTGAGTGATATGCCTGATACCTACAGCCGTTTATATGTCGATCTCGGTATTTTAAAATATACTGTTAGAGTATAGTCTAGACTCACCCTAGAATCTTTGATCACTGACTGGAATCATCTTATACTGGACTCATCTTGTACTGGAATCACCTGATATCAGATTCATGTTGTCTGGACTTACTTTGGTTTTACACTTATTTACATTTACTGTCTAGACTTATATCATGTTACTCTAGTTCAGCTAGTTTCTATTTACAGTCTTTATTGCCATGATTCTTCTCTTGTTTAGTTACTATACTTTCCTTGTATCTCAACTGTTCTCTATACCATCACCTAAATATAAACTGCCATGTTCATCAATATAACTGTCTATAACTGCTTTGTAGTTCTCTGTCATTTACTTGGGTTATCTAGATGAGATGTGCTCGTTCCTGTCCTGACTGGACCTGTTAAAAATATTACAGATGATTGCCCGGAGGACATTTGCCCTACTTACCTTAGAGTAGGAGATGGCTTAGCTACCTTTGGCCCCGACACTCAGGAGTGATCGGGAGACTAGATAGTTGACTTGGTTTAGTTTTCATGTTGTAGAACTTGAATTGTAATAACTTGAGATATGAGTTTGTATTTGAGTTTGTTTGAGATATTATTATTTATTAGTTTATATTTGTTGTTGTTTAGTCTTTATTTATAAACTTCTATGTTACCTTATCGTGCTTAGACTGTGATTGAGATTTCATTATATCTATACTTGTCCTCCGTTCGGAGTTGAGATTTGACAAGTATATTATATAATTGCGTGAGTTGTTGATTAGATAGTAACCTAGGATAGCGTTCTACTGTCGATACTACGGCGTAGGCTGGACGTACCCACTTCTCGTGCCCCTACACTGGGTGCAGGTTGTGACACATTTTTAGTGGTGGCCCATGCAGGTCGAGAGTCGCATTAGTACGACGTCGTGGTAGTTCAACGATTAGTTGTACTGCTGCGCGCCTGCGATAGGAACTAAGGAATAGGCTTTAGCAGATAGAGTACCCAATCACAGTTAGGACTACTTGAGAAGATTCTTTGGATGACCCTTGAGAATCTTATTATAAACCATCTCGAAATTCGATTCCGACAGTTTCTGTCTACTTCCTTGTTCATCATTGAATTTGATTCTTGGTATTCATTATTGACTTGATTTTCTACCAAGATAACGTTATGGGCTAGGTTGCCTCAGTCATGGAATCTATAGTCTTCTACAGCCATATTAGCTGGTTGGGCGATTAGATAGAGTCTGATTTTGGATATATTTTTTGGGTGTGGGAATTTAAAGTTTTCGCAGCCAAGCTAGCAGCAATACAAAAAATTTAAATACCATGATTCTAGAGGTATATACATTAGTTGCAGACTCAATAGATTATCACAGCCATATTTACTGGTTTGACGAGGATTCAGGTAACATGTTTCTGAATAGACGGGTATGATTATCAGATTGTAGAATAGATACCATATAGATGGTGCCCTTGTATAATTGAGTGGAATATCAGTGTGGATATTACTTGAGTGTCACGGATTAGTTAGAGGGAGTTAGGCCACCTGTAGCACAGCACCGTGTCCCGCACCATCAGAGGGGTAGAGATTAACGCTGCAGGTAACGGGTTAGCAGGTTTGACCTTCTTGTTCTTCTTCCCCACCTTCATGTGTGATTTCCATTAGTACCTATCAGAAAATGCTTATGATATGTAAGATAGCGTAGTTACCCTGATCAAGACTGTGGAATCACGACCAGTAGTACTGAGTTTGAATTTATCTTTTGACCTTGTTTGATAGGGGGTTTGACCAAGAAGGTGTACGATCATCTTAATTTCGAGGACAAAATTCTTCTATGGGAGGTAGACTTGTAACACCCAGTTTTCAAAATAAGGATAATTTTGAAATTTTGTGATTATAATCATTTAATAATAACATTTAAATCATATTATGATTTTTGGTAATTTTTAATCAATTTAAAACTATTTAAAATATTGAATTACGATTTTGATGGTTAACTAGTTAAACCCTAGTTTTGCTAAGCCTAGAGACTATCCATGACCAAGGGAGCCTAGTCATGTGATTAGGATGACTAATTACAACTTTTTAGCCTAGGGGTATTTAGGTCATTTTGATAATTTTATGAAATTATAATTTTGATTAATTAAATATTGTGCTAATCTTTTAGTTAAGCCTTAACCTAGAAGTTTAACCTAACCAAGATTAGTCTTGGTTAGATTCATGGTTAGAACATTCCTACTAACTGCCAAGGTTAGTAATATCTAGATATTCCTAGGGAGGATATTTTCCCTTTGAGATATTTGTAAAAAGAAAGCCTTGAACCAATAGGAAGGCTTGAAATTGGGTGGAATGATCTTAGCCATACATCTTGCTATTGCAAAACCCTAATTTCCTTAGATGACCAGCCATACAAGCCCCCCTATAAGTGTCATACTTAGAATCCTTTACCTCTTTTTAAAAACCTAGAAGAACCCTACTTTGTTTGTCCCTAAACTTCTCCCAATTAATCCAAATTGAGCCCAAATTGAGTCAAATCAATTGCATCATCATCCCCAACATTAGAGGAGACTTGTGGGTGCTTGCTAGCGAGGTTTGAGGATGTTTGAACCGTAGCAAATCAAGGAAGACGTCAAGTCGAGCCTCTTTACATTGAGTTTGAACACTCAATAGGTAAAACCCTACAAACCCTAATAAATTCCTGATTTCTTCCCGTAGATGCATCCATTTAGGTTCCCCCTAGGTGTAGCCCAAGTTTCGTAGGATCTCGTGTCCATTTCGTGTCCGTATCGGACACGTATCGGTGTTTTTAAAGAAGTGTTTGGTGAAATGCCACATAGAAATGGATTTTGGTAATTTTCAAAATTAGTTACATGTATATGTAGGCTAACATGTGTATATTACAACCCTAATCGACTGAGTCAATTTTAGTATTGTTTGGACACTATTTTAGGGATTGGACACGCAGCACGAGACACCGTACGGACCTCATACAGCTTTTCTGCTGTTCGAGTGTCCTAGCGGACACGACACGGCACCATGTGCCATAAAATTTGGTAGACACGTAGGCCTACTAACTGACATCACACCCATAAAATTTTGTGGGTCCTCGTCGAATGTGCACGAAGGAATCGAGGCTGCAATGATTCTCCACTGTCACTGTACACACGAAAAATCCTACTGATACGTACTTCATGCATGGACACGCAACTTCGTGGACACGATTCAGGAACCTAGACACATACCCTGACACCCCACCTAGCTACTGACACATGCTCAACTCATCTTGAGCTCTGCATCGTGTCCAATCGGACACGACATGGCCGTACGAGGCAATGCTGAGCACTGTCCTCTGATGCCAATTCGAATTTTGATTGGACCTGGTGGACAGCACTTGGACACGAACCTATTAGTTCAGTAGACACCTAGACTATTGCTTGACACCCTGACACGAACACGAGGGGTTTGGTTGGACACACTTTATCCAAACCCATTCGACACACACCGCACACACTGTCTGCCTTGTATTATCTGATACCATATTAGGGACCCTGTTTAGGGCACTTGTTGGACACTTGCAGACACATGGACACGTGTTTGACACTTCCCTAAGACTCTGATATGTTTACATCCTTACCCGTTCTATTTCCCTACATTTAATTTCAGTCCCAATTTTATATGTGCAGTGACATACAATTCTTTTCATATGAAACTGTTATGTCCATTTTCTTTCAATTATTCAGTCCATATATGTATGATTCAGTCACACATACATCTTAGTTCAGACCATTTCCCTTTTGTGTATTAGTCTATATATACCAGATGAATATTGTATTTATATATATATATGAGATGTTAGTGCTTGATATTAATTTGGGTAAGTTATTATATTACTTACATTACAGTGTATTGTGGGTTTTTCATTAGGTTTTTGGTTTCGAAATGGGGAAATTTATGTCAGTCATCATTTCCAGTTTATGTATTTGAATCTGACAGTAGATAGGTAAATGGGTTTTTTGAGAATTCAAATGCAGTGCATGTTCATAACATGTTGCAATAGGGTGAGTTAACTGTGGTTAGTTTATATAACCTGAGACTAAAATGAGTGACAACCTGAAATTGGTTTTGGGATTTAAGGTTGTATAGGTATATGTGATATATATATAAGTGAGGCATTGGTATTCAGTCCCTTATCCATCTAATATCTGTGTTCCCATATCAGTATACGCAGACATTTACTTGGCATCAGTTAGATGGGTAATATAGAAGAGAGAGCCTACTGTTGGTAGGAAGAAGGGAAGGGGAGACTTGAGTAACCCATTAACATTTCAGTTCCCCCTATTTTAGTAGCAGTCATGGTAGATACGAGCATTCCATAACAGTCTTAAGGGGTTGGGATTTATTCATATGTGGCTTGGGTATCATGAGGGGGCAAGGGACTGCCATATGGCACTGCTCCGAAAGGTAGGCAGGTCCTGTTGGACCAGGGTTGAAGTGATAGGGAGGTAGGTTGGCAGCAGGCCTAAGTAAGGCCAGGTAGAGCATTGTTGGTATCAATATTATGTCTATGTGTATCAGTCAAGGTTTGGGATTCAGGTTTGAGAGGATTAGAGGGATGGTTACATATCCTTCTCAGTGAAGTCTAGTTAGTTAATAGTGAGGCATGTAGAACCTAAAAATCAAGTTGCGCCATATATCTACTACTTAACAATCAAGTTGTACCCCAAAGATCAAGCTTTGCCACTAATATGAAGCCCAGAAATCAAACTGCGCTACTGGTCAGGTTGCGCCACACATCATACTGCACCCAATCACATTGCGCCAAAATCTAAGTGGCGTCTGACATTTAATGGTCATCATTACTTGATAGCACTGACAACTGACAGCACAGTGAACGAGGAAAATCTTTTCGAATCCTTCGAATTGTGCCGCTCGAGGAGATTGGACTGACAGCTGTCCTACACACCTTATGAGTTGCACCTAGGCGCAATTTAAACAATTTTTCTAGTTGCGCCTAGGCGCAACTTATTCTTAAAAGCTGCCACATGTCTAGGCGCAGTCTAATCAGGCGCAATTCAACTGGTTGACTGAAGCTCGCGTAACCTGATAAAGTTGAGACAATTTTTATTTCCAAAGCAGGATGACGTGGTGCACTTGCAACAAATCTCTCAAGACGTGTCTACTATCCTGTACACGACCACGCGCATCTCAATCACATGATGCCACGCATCTAAATACAGTTAGTACACGATTGATTACCTGAATGAAAATTGGTGCAATATGAGGTCGGCGTAACCCAATGTGGCACAATCCAGCCTCGCGCACATCAGAATAACTGATAAAATAATTATTTCCAGAACTCTATAAATAGAGTTTCTAATCATTGTTAAAGCATCACCGAGAGATCAAGAACTCTTGCAAAATTGCTGCTGCATTCTCCAAAGGCTATAGTCTTCAAGTTCACATAGTCCAAGGGATAAAGTGGTCATCTTCTGATCAGATTCCTACAGTTGTAATTCCCCATAATTCAAATTTTACTCTTGTATACTTGTAATAGAATAACTTTTTGCTTTTACAAACAAAATGGCGACTCTGTTGGGGACGACGTTCTCCTCCGATGAGAAGGTGATAACTCAAAGTGATACTGCATCGATCGACAAGACGCAGAAGAATCTGGTTGTTCAAGTCAAGCAGACAGCCTACGAGGATATGATTAACACTAAGAGCAACAAGTGAACTATGGTTATCGCCAAGAACAGGACTGTGTGGACTCCTAAGTCTCCTGCAGTTGCTGTTATCCAGGCTCAACTTGAGTATTCAGTGGCCAAAGCGCAATCCGCCTCTGTGGCTCAGGCACAGCCTGTTTCTGTTGCCAGGGTGCAACCCATTCATCCTGCTGCACGTACGCAGTCCACACTTTCTACTGCCCGCATGCAGTCCACTAGTCTTTTTACTGCCAAGGTGAAGTCGGTTCAGGCTGTTGTTGAGGCACAGTCTACCCATGTTGTTGCCAAGGCGCAACCAGTAGCCTATATTACTAGGGTGCAACCAGTAGCCTATAGTGCTATGGCGCAAACCAAGCAATCAGTGACTCGGGCGCATTCTGCTGCTCTGGCGCAACCCAAGGGAACTAGTCTTTTGGCTATTCCCTCTTCCAATTCTCCAGTTTTGAACTTGGAGAAACAATGTTCTAGTGCCAAAACTAGACAGAATAAAGGGAAGAGTCCTTTGACATTTCCTCAACTGGCGTAACATGTGCCTAAAGTGGTCCCACAACAGAATAGAGGGGAATGCTTCTTAGCTAACCCTCTATAAAATAATAGAAAGCACCCAATGGTCTTTTCTTAAACTTTCCTGGTCCATGACTAAGAGGAAGATATATCAGATTCTATTCCTTTAAACAGAGGTCTTCGGATCTCTGATATCGGAAAGAATACTGATCAAAGAGGCATCTTACCTGCCCCTATGGGGTCTGGTCAAGATCATTCCACCTTACAAATTTTAAGATCTAAGCAAGGAAAATTGAGGGTATCACAAACAGAGACACTTGGAGCAGAATTTTCTGATTTACGCGCTTATCTCAATAGGCGTCAACCAATATCAACTTTGGTGAAATGTAAGAACCCTATGCCAAAGGCCAATCTGTACCAGAAGCCAAAGTTTGAAAAGAAGGACCCAACCACTTATGCTAATGAGTTGAGTACATCTTTGTACACTCAGGAAACTAAACATCTGAAGAATAGGAGACATGTTCATAACATCATTAAGGAATATGTTCCTCCGACTTCTTCTCATCCTGTAGTGGTAACTGATCTCCAGGAACATCTTACACAAAGACGAGAAATTGCAGGGATGTCTCCTCATCTCCAAATTACTCTTTAGATCGCCACTGCCTTCACGAAGTCATCATCAACTGTTGCTGCCAAACAGCTCGACGATCTGTCTTTGATCGTCTGAACTATGCTTCAACTCCCAAACATATAATAGAAGATGAAGACGAGCTATTATATGCTTCTGTCAGTATGACTTCTCAAGGCACTGGGGTGGAAAATGTCCAAGACGTAATGCATCCCGTAATCCCAGTCAGCAATACTTGGATCAGATTCGTGCATCCAGTGAAGGTGTCTTTCAATACACTAGATCGAGAAATCAACATTTAAACCAAGATGTCTTTAATCAAGAAGATCTCCCCATCGCTCATGTAGGAGAGGACTCTTTTTCATAGTTTGATATAGATAGTGAAAGTTCTGAACAAACTATCTCATCAATAGCAGCAATAGAAGTGACGGCATATACCATCACGAAAGATCAAGATGCCTCTACTTCAACTAATCAGGAGCAACGAATTATTGCATGAGAAGACAAATTGAAGGCCATGGTAGAAATGGTTGCAAGTATGCACACTATAATCGTGGCTCAACATACAGTGCCACCGATTGTAAACCCTGCTACAATTCCTGAGCTTATAGAATCTTCTGTACCAGTTAATGTTAGTCTGGGGGTACAACCTCCTCAGGTTGCTTCTGTGCCAATTCAAGCTGATCCCAGACAGTCTGGTACTGGGGTGGTAATTACCACGATGTTCCTCCTCCCAACACTTCTAACCAGCCTACCAATTCCCAAACATCAGGGGATGATAATGAGGCTGTGAAGCTCTTACGTACTCCGTTCGAGGCCTTTAAGTAGAAAGATGGCCTACAAAGATTGGGCATAAAGCAACCATATCCTACAGAGTGGAAGGAGGTTCCATTCCCTCCTAAATACAAGCTCCCGATCATTATGTTGTTTGATGGCAGCACTTCTCCAAGTCAGTACATCAATCACTTTGAGGTGATGACTGACCAATTACAGCCAAATAATGCTCTCCTTACCAGAGTATTCTTCAATTTTTTAGCCGGCACAGCATACGACTGGTATCGTAGTTTGTCTGATGGCTGCATAACTTTTTTTGCTGGTTTCAAGTAAATATTCTTGGAACAGTTTTATGAGAGAGTCAACGACATGACAATATCGGTCCTCATTAAAATTAAACAAAGGCATAATGAATCTACAAAGAGTTTTATTGAAAGATTTTGTCGAGAGGCACTCAAAATGCCTTTAGGAACTCCATCTGCTGTAACAATAGACACTTACAAATCAAACTTGTTGCCTATTATCAGTATGTGGACGAGATCTATACAATTTCAAGATTGGCCTTCTTTCATTGTAAATGCCAAGGTGGCAGAGGTCAGTGCCGAAAAGTTTAAATAGTTAGGAGTTCAGATGACTCATCCGAACCAAGATGAACATTCTACACCCGACGGTAATAATCGCCAGAATAACCACAAGGGAAAAAAAATACTTGCCATCAATCTCAAAGGCAAGGAATCTTTGGTTGTCAATGTTACTCAGACAGCATCCACTCCATCAGCACCACCACCAAAAACAAATCGTCCAAAAGAAGAGTATTCTTTTGATGAAGATGATACTTTGAGCATCTTTGATTGCTTGATCAAAAGAAATAAGCTTCAGCTGCCAGAGGCAAAACAGCCAGAAGAAGTGGGTAAAACTGATCAACCTAAATATTGTGTTTATCACAGATTTATAGGGCATCCAACCAGAGCATATTACGTGCTCAAAGGCAAAATCCAGGAGTTGGTCAACTCTGGAGCAATTACTCTGCAGCAGGACGAAAAGACGGTAACTGCTAATGTGCTTTCTCTACAATTCGATGATTTTCCACCACAACTTGTACAAGATGGTGTTGTCCCCATTCCAAGGACTACTCTTGAGATCATGAATCTCCCACCTCCTCAAATTGAAGGTCTTGTTCCATTATCAACTGACATAAGGGAGATTATGTGGATTTACCCCGATCTGGTAGCAGATTTTGAAACTTCTTCCTCTTCTAAGCAAAATAAGCATTCCAAATCTAAATCCAAGAGCTGCAACATGGTATCCTTTGAACCAATAGCAGAAGAAGAAATTCAAATGGGCACTAGATCTGGAAAACCCTATCTTCGGGAATATCTCAAAAATCAAGATAATCATGTCTTATCTTCTGATGTTCTTTCTACATCAACTTCTCCTGCTGAGAATATACCATCTACATCCCTGTCGGTAGTGGAACCATCTCCTCCCAAATCGACATTATCGGACAAGGGAAAGCAACCTGCTCATTTTGACAAAGCATTGAAAAAGTCCTCGTCTCTTGGACTTGAAAAGCCATATAACTTTGACATATTGGCTCAATTGGCCAATATTCCAGCAAGATTGTTAATTTTTTAACTCTTACGTCTTTCAAAAGAAACTCGAGAGACGTTAAGTGAAGCCTTGATGCAGGCTGACACTTGTCTTACTCTTCTCAAGAAGCCTGAAAAGGAGCCAGTAAGTTGTGCACATTGTCATAGTGTATTTGAATTAATGCCCAATATTACTTTTACACAAGATGACATGTTTTTAGAAGACAATCGTCATGATCGTCCTCTCTATTTCACGGGGTATGTGGACACCATGAAAGTCGATCGCATTTTGATTGATCAAGGGTCTGCTCTTAGTATCATGCCGAAATCTTTGCTTTGAAGATCCCAGTGCATAACCTGTCTACAACCATCACAACCATTTTGGGGTTCAATCAAGGAAGAAGTGAACCTTTGGGGAAGATACGCCTAAAACTTCAAATTGGCAATCTTCGTACAAAGGTAACTTTCTATATAATTGACAATCATGGCTCATACAATACTTTGTTAGGAAGACCATTCCTCTATGAACATAATATTGTACCTTCTACTCTCCACCAATGTTTCAAATATGTGGATGGTAAGGGAGAAGTCCAAAAAGAGGTTGCAGATCTGAATCCTTTCAAAGGAGTTGAAGCATACTGCAATAATTCTTGCATGTACAAGGAGAAATTCATGAAGGTGGTACTAGCAATGGACACAGATGAAGAACAGAAAAGTTTGTCGAATGATACTCTAGTAATCCTGGTCAAAGGACGTACCTTCTGTCCTCAGTCTTCCAAACCACTGACTATCTATCTTCCTTCCCATGAGAAGCAGCTTCCTGGTGATAGTCAGGAACAAAGGGATCTCACCTCTTCTGAGCCGCTTGTAATCGACATTTGTCGTAAGAAGCCCCCTCCTCCTTCTTGTTCTTCTTCTCTCCCGCTTGTCATCAATCTGACTAAGCCTGCTAAGGCTAAAGTTCCTATTGTAAATGATGGTATAAAAATCAATAAAGCATCTCTTTTGTAGTATACTGATGTCTCTTATTATACTCAATGTTATTTGGATATGCTGGATAGCTTTAAACCACTTACAATAGAGGCCGTATCATCTCTGTGAAATGTGGTATCCTTGGATTCAATACAAGAGTCGTACCTCTTAGTACTATCTCGAAAGAAAGATAAAAAGCCTATATTCTTCAACAAAAGAGAGGAACAAAAAATCATGCTCTATAACGATAATAGAGATGATACAGGAATGCTACAATTACGCCGCTATAGTCCACAATCTAAAGCAATCATCCGTAAAATGGGCTATAATTTCAGAACAGGCCTCAACAATGGTAAAGGGAGGCAAACTCCTCTTCGTATTGTTGTTCCAAAAGGAAAATCACAACAATATCATAGTAAAACAACGCGAGGACTAGGTTATGCTTCACCACTTCCAACTCCAGAACCTTCCGAATCTGATGAAGAAGAACGATCTAACTCTTCTGATTCTATCTCCTGGGATTCTGATACCAGCATTGGTCATGTTCATAGGGTGATAGTATATTCTAACATGGTGTCTGCCGAATTCTCGGAATCGGCAAACGACGAAGATGACATTGAAAAAGATCCTGAATTGGACCCTTGGGCACAAAGGATGAACAATCAATGGGAAATTCATTTTGAACAACAAGAACCACCTACTGAGGATCAACTAGTCCAAATCGATATTGGAGAGAAGGGCGTATCACGACCAATCTTCATTAGCAAAAATCTCTCTGAAGATGATAAACAAGAATTAATTCACCTTATTCGTGAATATATTGATGTCTTTTCCTAGAGCTATGAAGATATGCCAGGATTAGATCCACAAGTTGTAACTCACAAACTTAATATTTTGCCGAATGCTAAGCCGGACAAACAACAACAATGGTGATTCAAGCCTAAAATGATGGATGTAATTGATGATGAAGTCAAAAAGCTTATAGCTTGCGGTTTTATCAGAGAAGAACAACATCCTGACTAGGTAGCCAACGTTGTACCAGTTCTAAAGAAGACCAGAAAGATTCGAGTTTGCATAGACTTTCGGGATCTCAACGATTCTTACCCTAAAGACGAATTTTCTCTCCCAATTACTGACGTCATGATCGACAATACATGTGGATTCGAATGAATTTCTTTCCTGGATGGGTTTTTCGGATATATTCAAATCTGAATAAATCTTGAAGATAAAAAAACATACTTCGTTTCGTACTTCTCGTAGAGTGTACTGCTATACAGTCATGCTGTTTGGTCTTAAAAACGTAGGTGCAACTTACCAGTGGGCTATGAGTACTATCTTTCGAGATCATCTGCGAAAGACTGTCGAATGCTATGTTGACGATATTGCTGTCAAAAGTCATCTAAAGGAAGATCACATTCAAGATTTAAGAACTATCTTCAATCTAATGCGCCAGCATCTTTTTTTTGAAAATTGAAGTGAATATTCATTCATTCACTTTCTTTGGTATTTATTGTCTCTTGTTTTAAATAATAAGAATTTACGTCCTTTACACCTCTGAATTTCGATTATTTATCAGCAATTTGTCACGTCCTTATTACCTCTGATAAAGTTGTCTATTGAAATAACAGTATTAGTAAAACTTTATATTCTGCCATGTCCACATTACCTCTGAGCAGATATAATAAATATTATTATTTTTTAAACCATGAAATATATCATATCCAGTACCTCTGAATATATTTTCTATTCTATTACTTATGTCTATAACAAGATATGTAACAAGTAATAAAACCATATAAAAAGTCTTTATTAATTTTTTTTGCAAGAGAAAAAAAATAGTACATTGTAGAAAGAAACAACAAAATTCGTCCATTTTTACTCCGAAGGATAGGTGATAAGTTCTGCAATTTGTTTCTTCAAAATTTGAACTCTTCCATCACAAGAATCTAGTACTCTCTGCCTGGCTTCAACTAATCCTGATTCGGGATCGAAAGGTTGTAGAGCAGCAGTTCGACGTGTTAGTTCTTTATTCTGAAGACGTTCAAATTCTTTCTTCTGGTCCTTCAAAACCTCTACCTGATCAACAGCAGATTGGTGCAATTGATTTTCTTGTTCTATGCTCTGCTTAATAGTCTGGAGTTATGCTTGAAGTTGAGCAATTTTGGCTTCCAAATCAGCAGCCTTTTTCTCTTCCTCTGTAGCCTTAGTCTTATGACTATCAGCAATAACAGCCGCATCAGAGATTTGTAAGTCTAGCTCGGAGGATTGTCTAGTAAAAGCTAGCAGGAATGCTTCAAAATTGGCTTTACTAAGTTCTGCTTCTCGAACCATAGTTTCATATTCCATGCTTACTAGTGGCTCAATATATCCTCTTTTCAACTCCTTGTAAGCCTTAATTGAACGCTCTAGCTCATCCAAAATATGCTCCAAAAATGAAGCTTGAGCTTCGTCTCCTTGACTATGGATGCCTTCGATCAAGAATGTAGTGGGAGTTCTAACGGTACTGAAAGGGACATCCTCTCTCTCCATAACCCTATGAACTAAGGGCTCCAGAGACGTAAAGAAGACTCTTGTGAAAGAGGCCACCATAAATTTATTAGCTGCCAGGGCTCCTTGAGTGGCTACTATGTTCGCAGAAGTCTTCACAGCTTTAGCAGGTGGAGGTACTTCATCTGGAGCGCTAATATAAGAAGAGCTTCCTTCTCCGACTACAGTTCCAATAGGTGCTTCTGTAAATCACATATGTCATTTATATTAATAACATATAATGCTAAAGGCGCTATGACAAATCATTCATATTTGGAAATTTACCTGAGCTGAGTACATTATGAGGAGTCTCAATAGCTTTAACTGTCTCGGACTGAAGCTTTGACAGAGTCTCTGCAGACATGGTAGCCTAACTACTCCCTGCTCCCGATTCAGTCGGTGGTGGCAAAGTTACTGGAGTTTCTTTTACTAATTCTGTTGCCACATTAGACATTTCAGGCTGCTTAGTGGTTGTGGGTTCATTAACCTGAGGAGGATTGACATGTTCCTTATCATGAACCGCATCCTCCTCGTCTTCAGCAGTTGAAGGATCTTCATTAACCGGGATTTCTTGTGATGATGGTGCATTCAATAAAGTTTGTTTTTCTTTAGTAATGTTGTTCCAATCATCATTATAGGTTTCATCATCAAAATCGCAACCAGTCAATGCGTCAGTCATTGCCTCTTCTGAATGAGTAGATACTTGAGCTTTTGGAGTATCTTGTGGAGGCAAATCCTGCTTTGGGGAGGAGGCTTTTGGACTCAGGGGAGATGGAGATGGAATTGTTATCCCTGCTGCAGCAAGTATATTGGCAGAAACATTTACTGTCATGATGGTAGTACGAGGCTGGACATCTGTTAAAGTAAGCAATACAAAGAAAAGCAATTTAGACATATATCTTTGATAAAAATTAACATACGAGGATATGTCACAACTTTGATATTACCTTCTTGAGATGGTTCTTCTTCAGTAATTTTTAATTTTCTTCTGACTTCTTTTGGTATTGGTGCGTCTGGCCCTGCAACAGCTTCAGTACGATCACCCCCCGGATCGATCAAGAAAGTAGAAGGTCCTCCTTCTATAACCTTCCCCTATTTCTGAATAGAAGAAGGGGTAATGTCCTTCTCTCCAGAGGAAGAACTAAGAAGCAACTATTTTGATTGAGAACGAGTTGTTCTCATCGTCAATGGTTCAATGATAACCAGTGACGTACTTTTCTTCTTCTTCGGAGCCCTTGGAGAATTAGGTGGATTATCTTGCTGAGGAGAGGCCGTTGTCTCCCTAGTTTTTCTCTTTTTCAAACCTTTAACAGAAGATTTTTCCTTTCGCACCTTTATGGATATGTTTAGAGGATCTTGAACTGGATCAGCATAGTTCATTAAAATTGATGCCTCCAGAGGTTCGTCGGTAGGATCTTTGTCTTCTACATCCCGAAAAGACTGAGGAGTACGTTTTCCTTGTTTAAATCTCTTTTCAGTTACGAAGCTGTATGCAGGATAGAAGTTTTCAGTGAATGTGTTCGCTGAAGTATAGAAGTTTGCATACGAATATAACATATGCGGGCCTTGTGGAAGTTTGTAAGACAGAAAAGATAGCTTTTGTGTCCTGGGCTTTGTAATAACTCCAAGCCCTAGCCCTATCAATGAGATAACCCTTGGCTTGTAGGCAAGTGGTTGTATTACCTACATGAAGCTGATCGTACCCAAACTACCGTGCAAATCGACTCGGCTAATACGGTTCAAAATAGCATTCTTCTTCGAATCTATAGACCAAGTGAGAGGGCCGGATTACCTTAAGCCATGAAAAGATGTTTGGGCTTAAACGAAGTGTTTCTTCACTTAAGTCCATCATTTGTGGAGGCATAGTTTCATACCCTGAAGGAGGTCCAACACATTAAAAATTCCATCCTGATCCACGGTTCAAGGCAAGTCGGTATTCTGAAAGAGAAGTATATTTCCAGTGAGCATTAGTAAAACGCCCGATGAAGTCTCCATCAGCAGTTATTTTATCCGAGTTCATCAAATAAGGATGGTGTAGCAATAACCATCCGAACAAATAAGTATATGGCATTTCAGTGAGGGAAAAATTCGACCAAGTATCCTTATCTTGCAGCATAGTGTCCAGAAAAGAACGCAATCCTACGTTCAGGCGGCAGGTCATAGCTGATAAGAGATCCATCTTGTATCCAAATACAAGACGTGTTACAGCGAACAGGATACCCCGATGGAATCTGTCAACTGCACTGGCTCCCGGAACTACAAAACGTCGTAGCCATAAAGATAGAAAGCCTGCCAGCTGGGCTTCTGGAGACATAGGTCTGTAACCCTGTCTAAGGTAACTCTGGAAAACATCACCAACCTTAAACACACCCGAGTCCTCAGTCAATATGACATCTCCATGATTATGTTTTTCTATCAGATATTGCATATCACTCATATCAAAAGGTTCAAAGAAATGAGGAAGAAATGAGGAGTACAGGCTTGACTGTCCAGTGGCTTGTCTTCCTATGCATGACCCAAGAACAGATATGGCATCCATTTGGTGTTGTAGCAAGTACCCGCAGTGGCACTTTCGTAATAAAGTGAGCAGATTTTGTAGTGACACAGCAGCTCTTGGAAAACTGTAATCATCTGGGGATTCTTCTTTGCCATAATATCTAATTCATCATTTGTGGGTATATATTCTTCATATGGGTTATCACCCATTGGTAGACGAGAGATATGTTCCATCTCGTTAAGAGCAAATCCCATTTTTCCATGAGGCATCATGAAAGTCCCAGTACTTTTGTTATCTCTCTATATTAGAGCCAAGAACATGTGAGAGATCGGGTGAATGCCATATACTATAGTGCATATGGCATTATAGGGGCCCAGATCAATGAGCTTGTCTTTGAAATCCTCCAAAATCCATATGGACAAGCTACGCCAACGCTTCATCCCAAGGTTTACCAGGTCTGTCATACACATAGCGCGGTCTGGATATCTTCCTTCAGCTTTTGTAAATGTATTTGCAAAAATAGGTATCCTTACCGGAAGGAGCAGGAAAGAATCCTCGGGAGGAATGCAGCTCGGCCCTAAACCTCTTAAATGTGTACTATTTTCAGAGGTACTGTAGAGAAGGTCCATGTTCCTCGGACGCAATCTATAGCAGATTTTACCAACTCTTGCTTGCTGAAGAGGAGTCAGATCCCACGACATCCTTCTAGGATAACTGGCAAAAGCATATTGAGATAATGCCATAGACCTTGATATTTTTGTTAGGTATATGGCTTTGTCCTCTTCTAAGAAAGTTCTCATCTCTTTTCTTGCCTTGGGCTGAGAGGTCTTTTTGATGGCATCCCTAAATAAAAAGGCAGGTTTCTTATGGACTGTAGTATCCAAGCTCTGAAGGGGTTCACCGTTCATTAAGTTCAAAAGGGTTTGATTATCTTGATCTATGAGCAGAGTCCTTCGTGCTTCAGGACCGTCGTTTGAGGAAAAGTGACATGAGATAAATTCTCCCTATACTCCGGTAGATTGAATGTTGAAGCAAATCTTTCTGTATTTGGGTCTTCCCTGAGATTAACTGCAAAGAGATACATGAACAAAAAATTAGAAATAGAACAAAGGTGTATGACTTATTGAGTTACACAAAACCTAAGTTGTGCAACATTCTGAGTTGCGCAACAACCCAGGTTGTGCCATATGCTATGTTGCGCGAAACTCAAGTTGCACAACATCTCAGGTTGTGCCACATATTAAGTTGCGCCTCAATTTTAGTTGTGCAATATTTTTTTAATTTTTGCGCAAACAACATGCGTAACGCGGTTCATAAGAACAAACAGTGTTCAAGAAAAGGGCAACCACACCCTAAGAAGGGGTGGCACAAAGTTTATGATACACCACACTCTAAAAAGAGGGCGTAAATCAATCAGTGATAAAATCATCATCCCTAGATCGAATCGGCTCATCTTCAATCACCTTCCATTGCTGGGTTGGCTGTCTCTCGTCGAGAAGAAGGCGGTGCATATTGTGGCACGCGGGTGGACGGAGCACGAGTTGAAGGGGTGGCGATGGCCTTCCCTTTGTCAGCAGCAGTCTTTTGGGGGGCCATGTCGTCGAAGAGATGGTCGGAAAAGAGAGTTACAAGAGTTCAAGAAATTTTCTCAGAAGATTAAAAGTGAAAGTAATGAATCACAGTGGATTAAATAGGGATTATTTATAGCCAAAAGTCAGAATCCTAACAGTCACCTCCGATTGAGCATGAAAAATCGTAACTGGTCACGACAGACAGCGCGAGACTGGCGCAACTTGACTCAGTCAAAACTTTTATAAATTCAAAGTATTTTAAAACTTTGAAATGTTTTTAAGTTTTGAAAACTTTGAAGGAGGTCTTGTAGAACCTAAAAATCAAGTTGCGCCATGTATCTACTACTCAGCAATCAAGTTGTGCCCCAAAGATCAAGCTGCGCCACTAATATGAAGCCCAGAAATCAAACTGCGCTACTGGTCAGGTTGTGCCACACATCAGACTGCATCCAATCACTTTGCACAAAAATCTATGTGGCATTTGACATTTAATGGTCATCATTACCTGACAGTACTGACAATTGATAGCACAGTGAATGAGGAAAATCTCTTCGAATCCCTCGAATTGTGCCGCTCGAGGAGATTGGACTGACAGCTGTCCTGTACACCTTATGAGTTGTGCCTAGACGCAATTTAAACAATTTTTCTTAGTTGCGCCTAGGTGAAATCTGAACGACTTATTCTTAAAAGCTGCCACATGTCTAGGCGCAGTCTAATCAGGCGTAATTTAACTTGTTGACTAAAGCTTGCACAACCTGATAAAGTTGAGACAATTTTTATTTCCAAAGCAGAAAGACGTAGCGCACATGCCACTAATCTCTCAAGACGTGTCTACTATCCTGTACACGACCACACGCATCTCAATCACATGATGCCACATGTCTAAATACAGTTAGTACACGATTGATTACCTGAATAAAAATTGGCACAACATGAGGATGGCGTAACCCAATGTGGCACAATCCAGCCTCGCACACATCAGAATAACTGCTAAAATAGTTATTTCCAGAACTCTATAAATAGAGTTTCCAATCATTGTTAAAGTATCACAAAGAGATCAAAAACTCTTACAAAATTGCTGCTGCATTTTCCAAAGGCTCTAGTCTTCAAGTTCACATAGTCCAAGGGATAAAGTGATCGTCTTCTGATCAGATTCCTACAGTTGTACTTCACCAGAATTCAAATTGTACTCTTGTACTCTTTTTTTAGTTTGTAATAGAACAACTTTTTGTTTTTGCAAACAAGGCTTTAGTGTTCAATCCAGTAATGGACTTGGCAATTGGTATGGTGGTTGCTAGTGGTTAGATGGTGTCATATAATTGTCCTGTACCTATTTGAATCCTTTACTGCATTATATTACAGAAATCCTTTCAAGTTCACAGCTACCTGCATATCCCTTATTGCAAATTATTTACAGTAGACCATATTTTATTTACTGCATTTCACACCATGTCCTACATACTACTATACTTCATATTCTTCACTACATTCATCCTTGCATCACCAGGTTACATACCTGTATTCCTTGGATACCCCTCACCTATTGCTGCCCTGCCATGTTTGTCCATATTTACATATATATAGGTGGTTACACACTTTTATGACTCTCATGTTTACATTATGCACATATGTGGGTTATGTCTGATATATATGTATGTGGCTATTATATGAGAGGTTAGAGTTATACTTTACATATGTAGATATATATATGTGTTGAGGTGGTTGAGTCAAGGTTAAGGTTATATGTATGTGTGATGTACATATATGTATATGTGTAATGTCTATATGGATTATGTTATACGTTATGTGTGGTATGGAATATGGTTATGAATTAGAATGAGTTAGAGTAGAGGCCCTAGTGTAGTACTTTACATCTATGTTATGTGTAAATGCCCATATAGATGTACATATATGGTTTACCTTAGATGTGTGTTATGGTATAGGAAGAGTTGAGTAGATAGTTTACCTTTGACCTAGGTATCCCAATAGGCAAGTACATATAGTGTAATAAAGTATGGTTTACATAGGGTATTCATGTAGATAGTGTTGGTAAACCAAGTTTGACTAATAGTGGACTTTGACCAAGTTTGACCAAATAGTTCATGTTGACTAGAGTTGACCAAAAGTCAACATTGAGTCAATATGTGACCAATTGACCTGGTATGACCTAATATGACTTTGTTTGACTTGTTTGACCTAGACAGTTGACCAGGTTTGACTTAGAGGTGACTTGACCTAGATTTGACTTAGAATTATGTAGATTGCATCATAAATTTCATTTACCTTATTTTAAACATATTATAACCTGTACTGCTCTATTTAGGACATTGTGACTCTGGTGTAGACATTTGATATTATATTACTCTTTTTAGAGTATCAGGCGAGTATATTCTCTGATAGTTCCCTCATTTACTTGTCAATTACTGTACTTCAGTTCTAGTTAGTTTTATGTGATTCTCTGTTACAACACGTATGGATATTTCTGGATTTATGTATGCGACACACATACCATCTTGTCTGGCCTCTATTACTGGAATCATTGTTGGTATCATCATGTCTGGCATCTATTTCTAGAATCATTCTGAAATCATTGCTGGTATCATCATATTTGGCTGGACTCATCTCGATTCTCGTATCTTGTACTGGATTCACTTGTATTGTGGGACGGGAAAATATTGAGTAAAATATGTAAACATACCCCAAATCTGGAATCTTCCTACTGGAATCTACTGGAAGTATAGCCATCTCTCGCCTGATCAGTGAGTGATGTGCCTGATACCTACAGCCATTTATATGTCGATCTTGGTATTTTAAAATACACAGTTAGAGTATAGTTTGGACTCACCCTAGAATCTTTGATCACTGACTGGAATCATCTTATACCGGACTCATCTTGTACTGGAATCACCTGGTATCAGATTCATGTTGTCTAGACTTACTTTGGTTTTACTTTTGTTTTTATTTACTGTCTGGACTTATATCATGTTACTCTAGTTCATCTAGTTTCTATTTACAGTCTTCATTGCCATGATTCTTCTCTTGTTTAGTTACTATACTTTCCTTGTATCTTAACTATTCTCTATACCAGCACCTAAATATAAACTGCAATATTCATCAATACAACTGTCTATAACTGTTTTATAGTTTTCTGTCATTTACTTGGGTTATCTAGATGAGATGTGCTCGTTTCTGTCCTGACTTGACCTATTGAAAATATTACAGATGATTGCCCTGAGGACATTTGCCCTACTTGCCTTGGAGAAGGAGATGGCTCAGCTACCTTTGGCCCCGATACTCAAGAGTGATCGGGATACTAGATAGTTGACTTGGTTTAGTTTTCATGTTGTAGAACTTGAATTGTAATAACTTAAGATATGAGCTTTATTTGAGTTTGTTTGAGATATTATTATTTATTAGTTGATATTTTTTGTTGTTTAGTCTTTAGTTATAAACTTCTGTGTTATCTTATCGTGCTTAATTGTGATTGAGATTTCATTATATCTATACTTGTCCTCCGTTCGGAGTTGAGATTTGATAAGTACATTATATAATTGCATGAGTTGTTGATTAGATAGTAACCTAGGATAGCGTTCTACCTTCGATACTGCGGCGTAGGCTGGACGTACCCACTTTTCGTGCCCCTACACTGGGTGTGGGTCGTGACATCCGGTTACAAGAACCTATGGGCGTTCGTCGACGTCCATTCCGGTTTAGTAACCACTGGCCGGAGCAGGAAGGGTACGAGGAAGTAGTCAACAGTGGCTTGTAGGCGGAGTATGTAGGTAATCCCCAATGGCACTTTGTTCAAAGGCTCAAAAGAATCAAGAGAGATTTGAAGACGTGGAACATACATAAACCAGCCCAACCGTTAGACATTGCCGAGTGAGAGCTGAGGGACGCCCAGGAGGGTCTCCAACGTGCGCCTACGGATTCGGACTGGCTAGTCAAGAAGTTAATCTACAACAGGAAGTGCATCACCTTCGATTCATGGAGGAAGTTAAGCTTCAACAACAAGCCAAGTGCCATTAGCTCAAGGATGGCGACAGGTGCTCGAAGTTTTTCCATGCGACAGTTTGTGCCAGACAATAAGTCAACTCCATAACCTCATTGATTGATGCTGCTGGACGCAAAGTGACAGACGAGAAGGAAGTCGCACAGGAGGCGGTTCAGTATTATCAAGAACTGTACAACCAATCCAATCCGATTATCCTACGGAGTTCCCGGAGATTATGTGTAAACGTATAGTTACTTAGAAGGGGAATACTACATTGAGGAGCCTGGTCACTATGGAGGAAATTGAATCAATTATAAAAGAGGCAGACCTGAGTAAAGCGCCTGGTTCGGATGGGTTCAATTTGGCATTTTACAAGCGTCACTGGCAAAAGATAAAGCATGATGTACTCCACATTGTTGATGATTTTCTTCACATAGGTAAACTTCTAACATAGTTAAATCATAGTTTTTTGGCTCTAATTCCTAAGAAGGATGGGGCTACTGCACTTGGCGACTTTCGCACCATAGCATGTTATAATTTTTTGAACAAAATAATAGCACAAGTTATGTGTGCGAGGATGCAAAATATTATGCAAGGACTGATATCGGAGAACCAAACGGCATTTATAAAGGGTAGATCTATTAAGGAGAATTGTCTCCTGGCTCATGAAATGGTGCGAGACTTCAACAAAGCAAGAGGGAGAAAAGGTTGCATAAAGCTTGACCTGCGAAAAGCGTATGACATGGTAAACAGAGATTTTCTGTGCTTAGTATTGCTCGACATGGGGTTTGATAAATAGTGGGTGGACAGGATCAGGATTTGCGTTTCTAACCCGTCATTCTCAATTCTTATCAGAGGCCAGCCACATGGTTACTTCGACAGCAATCGAGGACTTCGTCAGGGCGACCTACTATCCCCCTATTTGTTTACTATAGTAATGGAGTACTATACGTGTATGATGGATATGGCAATGATCCAGGGGAGTATTGTTCCACTATATCGAAGAATAATCCCGAGGATCTCACATCTTATTTATGCAGATGATTTATTGTGTTTGTCGAGCTGAATGAGAGGAGCTTCAAGGCACTTTCCAAGCTACTTGAAGACTTTGGTGCGATTTCTGGTCTCCGACTTAACAAGGAGAAAAGTCGGATTTACTTCAACAGGGACTGTCCACGTCAGGAGTATTGGGCGTCACTTCTTGGTATTGACAGAGGAGTCTTGCCAGTACGTTACCTGGAGCTCCCTCTGTTGATCAACTATGTGCAGAGTTCGGACTGCCAGGGGCTGGTCCAATATGTCATAAAAGGTTAGAAGGGTGGCAGTCACAAATTCTATCGTTTGGAGGACATATCGAACTGATTCTGTCATGCCCCGAGTCGACAAACTTTCGTCCCCGATGTTATTTTGCCGATTCGATCGTCCTCGCTAAGGCGTGATGCCGTACGAGTCTGGAGTTGTACTCGTACAAAGCAAGAACGTTATGTTGATTTGCATATTAATATGCCAAGTTGAAACTTCACAAATTACAATAGAATATAAGACGCAGTATAGGAAGATAAAAATTTGCTTTTCATTCATAGTTTTCAACGAAGTGCAAGTCATAATTACATTGGATGCCGTTGCGGCTACATTGATTGAAAAAAATAAAACATACTCGAGAAGCTGCCTGAATTGACACTTGTCGTTCCATACATTCGCCCCTTTATACATAAGCCGTCGATTGAATTGGCTTCAAAATACTTCAGCATAGGAAGAGCTTCAAAACGTCTCTCCACACTTCAACTTTAGTTTAGTTTAGAGCGCCCGCCGTACATGGGGAAATTGGGGGAGGGGATTAGCACACTTGCTAAGTGGACGAGACGAACCAACTTGTCTAAACTGACTCTGATTGTTAAGATTGGCATGCTTTAGAGTAATAAAGCATACAGCAAAGCGTAGTAATTTATCATATTTCTTACCACGGTCGTACATCGTCCCTGCATAAAATAGATATAATATTTACACCTTCATAAGACAATAGGTGAGCATGCTACTATCTTATATGCGCGATCATTGATGTTACACATCACGTGGGACTATCTCAACGACATTTCGGCCCGTTCAGTCTAGGTTGCAAGCCTGACTGACGGTCCCACAATGCATCAGTGCCGAAGCACGATTATTCATTCCCCTTAGGTCGATTCGATTCCAATGCCCCGGATATCGATTCGAGGAAAATCAACTTATGCACAAGCTGTCCTTGACCATGCCAATGCGTGAACAGTTTAATATATGCAACAGTTTTGTATAGCACGGACAGTATTGAACGGCATTATCATTTTCCCCTAACTCATGCAACGATTCATTTTCCCCAAAATCGTACTCCCGATTTAGCATCCCATAGGCACCAAATTGTCCGAGGCATCATAACCCACGATCGATGTTTCATATTATTTTGTAGCACGTGAAATAGTCTATCTTTTTACTAGAACCTTAAACTTTCTGGTTTATATGATAAACTTGCATTTTTCAGAGTAGATTACTCTAAATCGATACTTTTTTTCCGAGTTCTTGACCTTAGTGGATTGGCATGCAATTAACTTGGCATCGTTCGATTTGAATGAATTCGAGGGAAAGAATTTGTTTGCGGGACAGAGTAGAAAAGAAGGGGCCGAATCACCCATCGATTACTTTGCTCGTGCCGATCGTCGAAGCACTTCGCAATGTCAAGCTTTAGTTACACGAGCTCCTGCAATGGCACCAACACTTTGTTAAGATTCTTTCTTTTTTCTTTGCTTCAAAATTTGAAGATTGCATCCAAAAAAATGACGAAAAGCACTTCATCAAAACCCAGCGGCAAAAGCTCCAAGAAAACCATACAGCGGTCCGGTTGCGTCGAAGGGACTCTTATATAGAGCTCACTTGCCGAGACGCAGTCCGCTGCATCTAGGACTTATTCCAACAGAAGTCGTTCCATTAGTTGGATCGATTCTCGTAACATCCTTCCAAATCGATTTGATCGATGTCGCAAGGTATTATCATTTACCAAGCTTAGCGATCGACTCAGGTGGCTATCTAAGTTTTCGATCGATCTGACTCGTCGCAATCATATTATGAAGTCCGTCGCCTATCGAAAGCGGGGCGCTATATAATATACCACTAGGAAAAAGTTTCGTCCCGAAACTTAAGAACAAGGGTCTGACTTTAATTTTAGACAAACAACGCATTGTATTTTTCGTTCATCACTGCCTCCATCTCCTATGTTGACTCTTCAACTGAATGGTTCTGCCAAAGCATGCGGACCAAGGACATCGACCGATTTCGTAGCACCTTCTTCTTGCGGTCCAAAATTTGAATAGGCTCCTCCGAGTAAGACAAGTTAGTACGTAGCTCCAACTGATCGAAGCTAACCACATGACTTGGATCGTGCACGTATTTTCGAAGTTGTGAAACATGAAAAACATCGTGTACATCAGCCAAGGTAGGAGGTAGTGCGATCCGATAAGCAACCGTTACAACTCGCTCGATGATCTCGAAGGGGCCTACAAATCTCGTGCTCAACCTGCCTTTAACGCCGAACCGCATCACACCGTGCATGGGCGTTACTTTTAGAAACACATGGTCCCCGACCAAGAATTCTAGCGGTCGTCGACGAAGATCTGCGTAGCTTTTTTGTCGATATTGTACGATACGGAGTCTATCTCGAATCAAACGGACCTTTTCGACGGCCTGCTCCACCAATTCCGGTCCAAGTACTTGTCGTTCTCTGACTTTGTCCCAGTATATTGGCGAACGACACTTTCTCCCGTATAGCGCTTCATATAGAGCCATCTGAATGCTCGAATGATAATTGTTGTTATACGTAAACTCCGCAAGCGGCAAATGCGTATCCCAATTGGTCTTTAGGTCGATCGCACACAGACACAACATATCTTCTAAGATTTGATTTACCCTCTCCGTCTGACCGCCTGTTTGGGGATGGTACACAGAACTAAAGTTTAGTTTGGTCTCCAACGCCGCCTGTAGGCTCGTCCAAAAATGCTATAGGAATCGCCCGTCTCTGTCTGAAATTATTGAGGCCGGTACCCCGTGTAGTCGAACAATCTCGTCGATGTAGATTTGCGCTAACCGATCGACGCTCCATCCTACTTTAATTGCGATAAAGTGAGCCGACTTGGTCAATCTATCAATAATGACCCAAATCGCATCATTCTCCCGCGGCGTCTTCGAAAATTCTACAATAAAATCCATCGAGATGTTGTCCTACTTCCACTCGGGAATGGCGAGGTTCTGCAGTTCTTTGCCTGGCCTCTGGTGTTCCGCCTTCACTTGCTGACACGCCATGCACTGCGACACGAATGTAGCCACGTCTTTCTTAATGTCGTGCCACCAAAAGTTTGTTCGCAAGTCCTTGTACATCTTGGTGCTTCCAGGATGTAATGAGTACTTCGCATGGTGTGCCTCCGTCAGAATTTCTTTTCTGAGTTCGGCAGTTTCAGGAATGCAGAGCGTTCCCTTTAGTCACATCGTCCCGTCTTCATCTTCTGCAAAGTCAATCGCCCTTTCTGTCGAAATTAGCTCGCGCATCTTCTTCAGGAATGAGTCATCTTTATGTGCGCTCTTTATCTTGCTAAGCAGGCTCGATCCTAACTTCAACTGAGCTAGGTGCAGGTGTCGATACTCAATTCTGAGTTCGATACCTATCGCTTCACGGTCTCGCCGTATCTCCTTATTTATGGCTAGTGTTCCCATAAATATTCTGCTAAGCGCGTCGGCTACCACGTTTTCCTTGCCCGGCGTATACTCGATCGTTAGCTCGTAATGTTTTATGAGTTCGAGCCAACATCACTGCTGTAGGTTGAGTTCTCGTTACGTAAACAAGTATTTCAGGCATTTATAATATTTGTAGATTATGCAAGCCACACCATAGAGATAGTGCTGCCAGAGTTTCAACGCAAACACAATCGCCGCCAATTCTAGGTCGTACGTCGGGTAGTTTTTCTCGTACTGCTTCAATTGTCGTAAAGTGTAGGAGATGACTTTGTCTCTCTGCATGAGTACACACCCGAGGCCAGTTTTCGATGCGTCCTGAATATCTGAAAGCCTTCTGGACCGTCTGAAAGTGCAAGGATTGGAGCTGAGACGAGCCGTTGCTTCAACTCTTGAAAGCTGGATTCACAGTCGTCACTCCATTCAAATACTACTCCCTTCTGGGTGAGGCGAGTCAGAGGCGGCGCTAGTTTTGAAAAGCTTCACACGAATCTTCAATAGTAGCCCGCTAAGCCCAGGAAACTCCGAATGTCGCTAGCCGAGGTAGGTCGTTTCTAATCTACCACTGCTTCAATCTTCTTTGGGTCCATCGTGACCCCTCCGGCAGAGATTACATATCGGAGGAATGTCACGCTACTCATCCAGAACTCGCATTTACTCTGCTTGGCATATAATTTGTTTTCACGTAGAATCTACAGTACCGTCATCAAGTGTTCTGTATGCTCTTCTCGGTCCCTTTAGTAGATAAGGATATCGTCGATGAACACGACTACGAATTTATCTATTTGGGGTCGGAAGACTCGTTCATCAAATCCATGAAAGCGGCTGGGACATTCGTCAAACCGAACGACATGACTAGGAATTTGTAATGACCATATCGAGTGCGGAAGGCAGACTTCGATACGTCGTCGGACTTGATCTTCAACTGATGATAGCTTGAACGAAGATCGATTTTTGAAAATATTGTCGCGCCTTGCAGTTGGTCAAACAAGTCGTCGATTCGTGGTAATGGATACTTGTTCCGCACGGTCGCCTTGTTGAGTTTTCGATAGTCGATGTATAGCCGCATTGATCCATCCTTTTTCTTCACAAACAATACGGGAGCTCCCCACGGAGAGATGCTAGGGCAAATAAATCTGCGATCTAGCAACTATTGTAATTACACCTTCAGCTCTTTCAGTTCAGCTGGAGCCATTTGGTAAGACGCCTTTGATATCGGCCATGTATTCGAAAAGATGTCGATACTGAATTCTATTTCTCGATCCGGCGACATCCCGGGTATCTCGTCAGAAAAAACATTAAGAAAATTTGCCTTAACATTAGTCTGTATTGTGTTTGTATCATCCTTCCGCGTGTCACGAACTGATGCCAAGTATCCCGCACAGCCGAAACGCAACATACGCCTTGTCGAGATTGCCGATACCATTATTGCCGTCTTCGAGACGGTACCACACGAATATAAGAACTCTGTCTCGCTAGGAAGACGAAACACCACTCTCTTCTTCGCATACTCGATCGTTGTATGACAAGCGCCCAACCAATCCATGCCCAGGATTATGTCGTACTCTTTGATGTCTAGTACGATGGCATCCAAGGATAGATTTCTTCCTCCGATACAAATGTGGCCATCACTACAAATAAAGTTTGTAGGCATATCGACTCCCGACGGAGTGCTAACGCTAATATTCATATATAGTGATTGCATGATTATTTTATTTTCTTTCGTATAATCAGCAGATATAAAGCTATACGTCGCACCCGAATCGAATAGTACTCGAGCATGTATATTTTTGTAGAGTAATATACATGTTACAACAGTATCGGACGCGAATGCCTTGTCCCGTGTTAAGGCATAAACTCGTCCTTGAGCTCCGTGGCGTTGATTATACGGGTTGACGGGCATCGCATTTGCGTCTTGCAGTATCAGTGCTTTATGCGGATTCAGAACGTTCCTTGGTGGGTTGGGTTGATTCTGAAAATTTTTCGGACAGAATGTAACTATATGGCCTATCTCGCCACACTTGTAGCAAGATCTCATGACGCAATCGGTGCTTCGGTGCCTACGCTTATTGCACCTGGTGCAGTTGACAGCCATGGCCTCGGTCATCAAATCTGTTCGAACATTTTGATACTCCCGGTCCCCCGACATCGTTAGGATGCGTGTTGAAGTGGCTACGGATGCCTCTATGCGACATACGGCCAAGGATACGCTCACTATCGAGAGCGGTATTATAGGATTCATGGTATGTTCGGCACCTTTGATTCATGACGTCCCTTCGCAGTTCGTCATTTAGGCCTTGTTGGAAGCATTCACACCATGCTTCTTTGTTGGACGGGAAGGTGCCGATAAACTTCGCCAGCTTTGAGAAGCTCGAGTCATAATCGTCAATAGACATATTTCTCTGTCGCAGCATCATGAACTAGTCTTCTTTTTGACGACGGATGGCACGAGGAACATACTGTTCGAGGAAATCTTCCTTGAATATTTTTTAGGAAATCATAGCATCTGTATCGGCTTCATAGATTTCTTGCTTCTTAGCAGCCCACCAGTCGTAAGCCCTCAGTTGCAACTGTAACGCCACACAAGTTACCCTCTGGGACCCTTCAATGCTAAGCAGATTAAAAAGGTCCTCAATCTCCGCGAGCCACCCTACGATCACATCAGGCTCTGCTCGGCCGTTGAATTTTGGTAGATTTATCTTGCGGAACTCCTTTGCCTTGAACAAGGAGGAAGAATTTATCATTTGCGGTAGAGCTTCTTCTTCCTTGTCTTCTTCTTGATCGCCTTGCTTCTCCTCAGGTACCACGTCTGTTGCCTTGGTATTATCTGCCATCTTGCTCATTATCTGAGTTAGGACGTTCATCTGCTTCTGCTGCGCATCAAATTGGGCCTTGAATTGCATTTGAAGTTGTTGCTGCTGCAGTTCCATTAACTGTAATATTTTCTCCATTTTCGTCTCGCTAGGGCCAGTAATCTTTGTGCTCGATGTACTATCCACGGTTTCGGTTGTTGTGTCGACATTTTTCTTATCTCGCTTAGTCATTCCTACAAAACAGTATAAACCCGTTAGTATTTTTCAAAAATATCTACGGGCTTACCTGTATGGAACTTTTATTTCATGCAGCATGTCGACAAGCATTCAATCGAGCCATCGCAACGAACATTCCAACAATGAAACATCTTTCGAAAATCTGAGAAAACATAACTGTTCTCTGAAACCAATTTGTCACGTCCCGAGTCGACAAACGTTCGTCCCCGATGTTATTTTACCGATTCGATCGTCCTCGCTAAGGCGTGATGCCGTACGAGTCTGGAGTTGCACTGCTATAAGGCAAGAACATTATGTTGATTTGCATATTAATACGCCAAATTGAAACTTCACAAATCATATCAGAATATAAGATGCAGTATAGGAAGATAGAAATTTGCTTTTCATTCATAGCTTGCAACGAAGTGCAAGTCGTAATTATATTGGATGCCGTTACGGCTACATTGATTGAAAATAAAATAAAATATACTCGACAAGCTGCCTGAACTGACACTTGTCGTTCCATACATTAGCCCCTTTATACATAAATCGTCGATTGAATTGGCTTCAAAATACTTCAGCATAGGAAGAGCTTCAAAACGCCTCTTCGCACTTCAGCTTCAGTTTAGTTTAGAGTGCCCGTCGCACCTAGGAAAATTATGGGAGGGGATTAGCACACTTGCTAAGTGGACGAGATGAACCAACTCATCTAAACTGACTCTGATTATTAAGATAGGCATGCTTTAGAGTTGTCTTTCTATTTAGAACTAAATAAATTCAGTTCATATCGATAGCCATCTTTGAGTAATAAAGCATACAGTAAAGCGTAGTGATTTATCACATTTCTTACCACGATCGTGCATCGTCCCTGCATAAAACAGAAATAATATTGACACCTGTATAAGATAATAGGTGAGCATGTTACTATCTTATATGTGCGGTCATTGATGTTATACATCACGTGGGACTATCTCAACGGCATTTCGGCCAGTTCAGTCTAGGTTACAAGCCTGACTGACGGTCCCGCAACGCATCAGTGCCGAAGCACGATTATTCATTCTCCCTAGGTCGATTCAATTCCGATGCCCTGGATATCGATTCGAAAAAAATCAACTTGTGCACAAGCTGTCCATGACCATACAATGCGTGAACAGTTTAATACATGCAACAGTTTTGTATAGCGCGGACAATATTGAACGGTATTATCATTTTCCTCTAACTCATGCAATGATTCATTTTCTCCAAAGCTGTACTCCCGATTTAGCGTCCCATAGGCACCAAATTGTCCGAGGCATCATAACCCACGATCGACGTTTCATATTATTTTGCAGCACGTGAAATAGTCTATCTTTTTTCTAGAACCTTAAACTTTCTGGTTTATGTGAGAAACTTTAATTTTTCAGAGTATATTACTCTAAATCGATACGTTTTTCTCGAGTTCTTGACCTTAGTGGATTGGCATGCAATTAACTTGCATTGTTCGATTTGAATGAATTTGAGGCAAGAAATTCATTTGCGGGACAGAGTAGAAAAGAAGGGACCGAATCATCTACCGATTACTTTGCTCGTGCCAATCGTCGAAGCGCTTCGTAACGTCAAGCTTTAGTTACGCGAGCTCCTACAATGGCACCAACACTTTGTTAGGATTCCTTTTTTTTTCCTTGCTTCGAAATTTGAAGATTGCACCCAGAAAAACGACGCAAAATCACTTCATCTAAATCCAGAGGCAAAAGCTCCAAGAAAACCATACAGCGGTCTGGTCCCGTCAAAGGGACTCTTATATAGAGCTCACTCGCTGAGACACAGTCCGCTGCATCTAGGACTTATTCCTACAGAACTCGTTCCATTAGTTGGATCAATTCTCGTAACATCCGTCCAAATCGAGTTGATCGATGCCGCAAGGTGTTATCATTTACCAAGCTTAGCAATCGAGTCAGGTGGCCATCTAAGTTACCGACCGATCTGACTCGTCGTAAGCATATTATGAAGTCCGTCGCCTATCGAAAGCGGGGTGCTACAGATTCGATCCGTCATTATGGCTATTTCGAGTTACTGGCTACATGCACTCTATGTCCCAACGGGCACCATACAGCAAATAGAAAAACTTTGTTCTAATTTTATTTGGAGAGGTGGGCTTCACTCGATTGTATGGGAAGACCTGTGTCGGGCAAAAGACAAAGGAGGAGTTTGACTTCAAAGTTTGCGGGTATTACGGAAAGTGGCTATGCTCAGACTAGCATGGAAATTCTTAGAGGGCCGGTCCAACTGGGCCAAATGGACATGCAATAGATATTTGAAGAAAAAAATTTCTGGGTTCAACAGTTGGATAATAACTTTTCTGGCACATTCAAAAACATATTAAGATTATGCCCTGTTCTCAAGAGCCTAATTAGGCGAGTGATACATGATGAAAGGAGTACAAGCTTATGGCTTAACCCCTGGCTACACCATCAGGGTTTATTGGATCGGCTCGGTTAGCCGACGTATGAACTGATTGGAAATCATGAGGGACTCAACGTGTTGATTCCCGATGGAGCATGGCGGGTGTCAAACCGATAGGTGGGTTAGTAGTTTAGAGACGAAATCACAAGTCTGCAGTTGGACATTGAAGCCAGCAGTGGCCACTGGTCGTAGGATGGCCCGAGTAATGGGGAGTTCAGTAGCAAAGATGCCTATGATCAGCTGGGAACTAGACACCCAAAAGTTAGGTGGGCTGATATTGTGTGGGTGAAGGGAGCGGCTACTAAGATGCACCTATGCGCTTATAAAGCCATCAAAGATCGACTTCTCATACGGGATAGACTGGAGCGCTTTGGCATACAGGCCTAGTCTGCAGTACGTGCTATGTGGATCGGGTATGGAATCTCGGGATCACCTCTTCTTCCAATGTTCAGTCTCGAGTGCTGTATGGCATATCAGTAGAGTACATGTAGGTATTGATTCTACATCTAGAGATGACTTGCAAACAATATTCGAAGAGATAGTAGCCATTAAAACCAGAAGTCAACTGAAGTACCGGCAAGCCCGGCTGAGATTACTTGCATCGGTATGGCATGTCTGGCGAGAAAGGAATAGGCGCATATTCGAGGGGAAGGCAACTACCTTGAATGGGATACTCAACAACATTGAGTACGATCTTCGAATTTTGGGAAATTAAACAGTATTTTCATTTGTATACTGAGATGAATGCATAATGTAATTCTGCTCTTCCATCAATAAAAGTACCCGTTCTTCAATATATATATATATATATATATATATATATATATATATATATATATATATATATATATATAAATTTTGGAAAAAGGTAATTTCTATTGATAGTACAAGCTGGTGTAATCTCAAGAGGAAAGACTCACAAATCCCCAAGCACATTTACATCATATTCCAGATTATGAAGAGTCCCAACCACAGGTGTGTTCAGCCCATTGAATATACGATTATTTCTCTATTTTCATACGTTCCTAACTGCAGCAGCTAGCCTTACTCGAGCCGTGTTAAACCACCTGCTCCCCGCTGTCTAGCTCGACTAATTTCTTCTATAATGTCTTTCATCCCTCTGTCTTCCGTCCCACCTAACTGCAGTTGTCTTCGATGTTGTTGCCACACCTCCCAGCGGTATTCACAATAGAAGAAAATATGATATATGGATTCGGCATGTTGTGCACATAGCACACAACCCAATCTAGATAACTGAATGCCAAACCTCGACAATCTATCCAGTGTGAGAAGTCTGCCCTTCATGAGTTTGTACATACAGTACTGCATCTTCTTTGCGACTTTTTTTGGCCAAATAAACTCAGTATACTCACTTTGTGCATGATATGATCGCAAGTTATCATAGGTTTTAGAGTGCTCGAACATTCCGGTAGTTGTACCCTCCCATCGCCAGCAATCTTCCTTTAGTGTAGTATCTATTGGAACGTGAGCTATATAATGGCTTAGTCGGCGCAATGTTGGTGAAGCTCCGGGCGACATTGTCCTTGCTGCGGAATGCAGCTGACCCGCTCTGCCGCACACACTCTTGCGAATTCTGCACCTTCTCTTTTCGCTAGGCAGAGATGGTCGAGCCACGGGTCGAGCCAAAGGCTCGTGTCCGCCCCATCTTTCATCACCCACAATGTTCTTTGCTTCAACTTCTCCCTCGCACAAAGAATTACTTTAAATGTGCCAGATGCATTGTTGTTGTATTATAACATCCAGAAGTTGTCGTGATTGACATACTTCTTGCGCATCCAGTAGGCCAAGAGCATATCTTCAGTCCGCATCCTCCACGCGAGTCGTAAAGCTGCAACATCCCTGAGCACTCTAAGTAAGCGTAATCCTACGCCTCCCTTCTCTCTGGGTCGACACAGAACTTTCCAACTGATCGTGTGTATCCCTCCTCTCCAGAAAAATTTGCACAAATTTTCTCAATCTTCAAAATTGTGGCCGTCGATAATATTACCGCATGTAACCAGTATAATACAATGGCCGAGATGACAGACCTGATTAGTTCTATTCTGCCTCCAAAAGAGAGGTTCTGAGCTTGCCAGCCCTCCATACGTCATTGAGCGTACTTGATCAGGCTATGGCATTCCGAGTGTCTAGCATAGTTGGTTGATAGCGGAATACCCAGATATTTCACTAGGAGTTCCCCTTTCTGTACTCCAAGTATCGCTGCTTTTCTATTATTCTCCGGGCAGTGCAAGTTGAAGTAAATATTACTTTTATCCTGGTTTAGATGCAAACTTGTGTGATCTCCAAAAGTAGTCATTATATTAGCCAGCTCTACCAGACCCTCTTTCTTCGGTGATAAAAATACGAGTAAGTCATCAACGTATAAGAGGTGGGTTATCGAGGGCGTAATAGCTTTCTGCAATGGTACAATTCTTTGATAAAATGTAGCCTCTTCCATCAGTAAGAAAAAATATTATATGACTAATGTGAAAAGGTACGGCGACAAGGGGTCGCCCTGTCGAAGTCCTCGAGTACTTTTGTTGAACCCGTGTGAAATACCTCTGATGAGAACAGAGAAAGTGGGTGAAGTAATACACTCCTACACTCGAGCAATCCAGTCATAATTAAAACCCATCTCCCACATAATATGGCATATGAAGTCTCGGTTAACTGTATCGTACGCTTTTCGTTCCATGACTAATGTGAAAAGGTACGACGACAAGTGGTCGCCCTGTCGAAGCCCTCGTGTACTTTTGATGAACCCGTACGGAATACCTCTGATGAGAACAGAGAATGTCACTACCACATTTCTAGTTTGAGGGTATTTTTGTCATTTTTGGGGTTATTTGAATTTATTAGAATTTATTTGAATTTATGGGAATTTTTAGGAATTATTTTGGAATTGTTTGAATGAAGGTTGACTAGGTTGACTTTGACTAGCTTTGACTTGGTAGGCTAACCTAGAAGCTAACCCTAGTTGTGTTTGGACTTGGTTAGGTCATGTAACCCTAGTTAGACTAGATTTAACCTATGGTTTAGTCATTTACACCCAAGTTAGAATAGAAGGCTTTTTAGACACAAGTCATGACTTGTGGTTTGAACCATTAACTAGCAACTTGACCCATAGCCCAACCCATTAGCCAAACCCTAACCCTAACTTGATGTGGCCGGCCACCTAGCATTGGGAATCCCCCTTATAAATAATCTCCTCAATTTAGGGCTAGCCTCTTTTGGAAAGAACAAGTTTTAGAAAGAGGTATTTTTCCATCTTCATAAATTCCTAGAAAATCCAAATTAACTCCTTTTTAATCCAAACAAATTGCAATAGGTTTTAAATTAAGTTTTCTTGCTGTTGTTATATTTATTTCTCAGTTTCATAGCAATTTGGTGGAGTTTGGGGAGCAAGGAGACACTCCTCTTTGAAGCTTTTTGAGGACTTGTGACACCATTAGGTAAATCATTAAAACTCTATGTTAGATGCTGTTTTTATTGCATAGTGACCTAGATCTAAGGGTCCCCTAGCTAACCCTAGATTTCTGTAGGATTTTGTGTCCTTTTCGTGTCCTAAATGGACACGTATCAGTCCTAGGGTTTAAGTGTTTGATGAAATGCCCCAAAAGGCATTTCGATTCAATTTTTAGAATGTTTTTGAATAAAAAATATTGTTTTGATGTGGCTTGCATGTTCCTGATCGACTGGGAGTGTTTTGGTGTCGTATCGTGTCGAATTTGACACGTGCACACGCGGGTGCACACGCATGCGCGGGCAGTTTGCGTGTCCTGCTACTCGGGTGCATTTGTGCAGCGGACACGCAACTAGAGGACACGAAACTTGACACACACCATGGGGCACTGACTGACACGCCACGTGTCAAGTTTCAGATGACCACGTGGCGTGTCGAGAGAGAAATCATCATTGCATTGGTTTTACACACACGCACACACAAGCACAATGGGTCACTGATACGGGCTTGGACACGGAGCTGGACACTTCGTGGACACGACTCAGGCACTTAGACACCTACCCTGACACCCCACCTAGCTACTGACACGACCACGAGACACTTGGACACTTGTGTCGTGTCCTAGACCTAGGTGCACACACGTACGAGGCAGTACACTGCTGTGCAGTGTCCTGTGTGTTGCTTTTTGGTTTTATTGCATTTGGACACCTCGTGTCCAGCTATGTGGACACGAGCACACACGCTTGACACGTGTGCACATGTACCACCCCTCTTTCATGGTTATTCTTGGGTGTTGAATGGTTTCGAATTCGAATTTGGGTTATATGTGTTGGTTCGATTGGGGCTTCATGTGGGGAATTTGTTTGGAATTCAATATAATTTAATGTAAGGATTGATACTCGATTTCTGAACTGAACATTATGCATCATGTATATACATCCCTGAGCTTACTGAAATTGAATGTAGTTACTGAGTTTGCAATATTGTTCCTAGAATTAAAGTTAAATTAGTTTGGTTTAAGATTGTGGTATATGTTAGTTATTTAGGAATTACTTAAAAGGGTTTAACTGAAATCAATTGCCATTCATTCATTTTCTAATTCCTAAGTTTATGATTCAATTTTACACACAACACTATGATACTTGAATATCCTGCCACTTGAGTTCTACATGGGTTCCATTCTCAAAACCTTGGAATTAGATTTCCTGGGATTAAACACCCTGAACAAACCTGGAAACTACCTGGGTTCACCCTTAAACCTGAGAGATTATTACTGTGTTGCACTGCTATGTGCCATGTGCATCATTGACCCACACAACTGGGATTTCATTGTACACACTGTTTTGAATACATAAACACTGTCTTCATTCATGAACACCTAGACCTGCAAATTATTCCTGAACTAATACACTATTACCTGTTGTAAACCTGTGAAGGACAGTACACCCTCACAACACCATTCCACACACACACACATGAACATGCCTCACACAAATCTTTACACATGTTCACACACACACACATAGCCCTATAGATGCAAGTATGTAGTAGTTTAGCTATACATATGTAATGTAATGTATATGCTAGACTTAAATTCTTATAATGTATATAAGTTTTATAGCTAAATTCAATGTCTAATAGATATGCCATGATATGTTGACTTAGCCTATGCCAATGTGTGTGTGCCTATATATAATATAGGGTACATAGATATATGTGTATAGGAATTGTGTATATGTGATGTTGGTTTGACCTTGTGATTGTGTATGAGTACTAAGCTAGACTTGATTAGACTAATTTAGACTTGTTAGACCTAGTTTGACCATAGTTGACCTAGTTTGACTTCTATGGTTGACCAGAGTTGACCAAGAGTTGACTTTGGCCTAGATTGACCTAGATTCATTTAGAATGCATCAAATTGCATCTTGTTATCATTTTAGGCTTGTTGTGACTTGTGCTGTTCTGATTAGGAGCCAGACACCTCTCCTCGGATAGTACATTTCAGTTGGACACTCAGATACCAGGCGAGTACATTCTCTGATCATTTCATATCCTGCTTAGAATTATATTCCTGCTTTAGATTACCTTACTTGATGCTGTCACGACATTATCACGGATTAGTACTGTAACACCCAGTTTTCCAAAAGAGGATAATTTTGAAATTTTGTAATTTTAATCTTTTAATGATAATATTTTAAATCATGATATAATTTTTGGTAACTTTTAAATCATTTTAAAACTATTTTAAATCATGACTTATGATTTTGGTGTTTTGATAGTGTAACACTAGAGACAGCTTAACCTAGAGCCTAGCCATGTGATTAGGGTATTTCATTTATCATTTCCAGTTCGAGGGTACTTTTGTCATTTTGAATTTAATTGAATTTAATATATATTATTTGGAATTTAATGTATTATTAAGAATGGTGTGATTTTAATATTATTTAATTGATTGCCATATTTTGTGATTAGCCTAACTTGGTTTGGACCTAACCTTGATTAGTAATAGCTAGTCTTAGCTAACCATGGTTAGTGATAGTTAGTATTATTTAGATTTATTAGAATTAATGTGATTTTTAGTGATTTTTAGTATAATTGATTTTGGTCCTATAGTTGACTTTGACTAGTGTTGACTAGGAGACTAACCTAGAGACTAAACTAGGTCATGACTACTTGGTTAGGTTAAGTAACCTTAGCTTGACCTAAGTTAGTGATGATTAACTCATTAGAACTTATTTGGAGGGATCAGGAATTGATTAGGCTAGAATGGCTTATGACTTCATAAGTCATGATTAATGACTTAAGCCTTAGAAGCCCATAGGCCCACACCATGGAACCCTAGACCTATTCTAACATCCCATGGCCGGCCACATGATCCCCCCCCTCTATTTAATGTTCCTCAAAGTTAGGGCTAGCCTCCTTAGAAATATTTCGGCAAGTTTTAGAAAGAGATAAGTCTCCATCTTCATTAAATCCTATAAAATCCATTTTAATTCCTTTTTCCCCCAAACCAATTGCAATGGGTTCTAATTTTACTCTACTTGTTGTTGGTATCAAGTAATCTCAGCTTGGGAGCAATTGGAGAAGTTTGGCTATCAAGAGGAATACCTCTCCTTGGAGCTTTTTGAGGATTTTGATACATATAGGTAACTTTCATTCTACACCATAGAATTCTGATTTCATTACATATCTAGGAAGCCCTAGGCCTAACCTAACTGTAGGAATAGGTAACCCTAGATCTTGAGTCCGATTCGTGTCCTATTTGGACACATATCAGTGTCATGGTGCAAGTGTTTGATGAAATGCCCCAATGGGCATTTCGATTGATTTTTAGGAATCTATTTGAACAGGAAATTAGATTTTAATGTTGCTTATGAGTTTCTTGTATCTTTGTGTGGTTTTTTGTGTCGTGTCGAGTCACCACAGACACGTGAACACGCTGTCGCGCGCGCGCGTGCACGGGCAGGTTGCTGTCCTGCTACACCGGTGCGATTGTGCCCCGGACACGACACGTCGACATGTGAGACTTGACACAAACTGAGGGGCAGTGACTGACACCACGTGTGTCAAGTCTCAGACCCTCTCGTGTCGTGTCGGACACGCACGAACACGTGTACGGGGATTACACTGTGTTGGCGGCTGTCGATTTCGTGCACTGTACGTGTGTCGTATCGTACGCATACGTGTCGTGGACACGTATTAGTGTGTCCTAGCCCTAGCCCTAGTCCTAGTCGACACTTGGACACGACCACGAGGTCTATGTCGTGTCGTGTCGTGTGCACGAACTCTGTGAACACGTTCACAAGGATTGGTCCTATTTTTGTACTGTTCGTGTTTAAATCGTTTGGACATGTTTGTGTCCACTTGGATGGACACAAACTCATTGTATGACACGTGCATAACTAGTTTATACATTACCAACCTTTTGTTTGATGTTTTAACTTGTTTACGATGATGAATTCTCAATTTCCCCTAATTTTCTGATACTTAATATCAGTTATCATTTCTTGTGTTGTTCCAGATTTTTAAATATGAATTTCTAGCATCTATTTAAACTATTTTAACTGTTAAATAGTGTGGTTTAAACCTCTAATGTGGTACACCTATGAGTTTCCCATTTGTGTGCCAAATTTGGGGTTAAATGGTTTTGGATTGGCTCTTAAATCTGGAATTTTAGTTTGGGGACTGTTTTAACTGAAATTGTGAACTGTTAAATGATTTCTATGTGTTAATCTAAGTATGATTAGATTGAACTGAGAACTGGGTGTTGTTTGGGACTGTTAAACTGAGTTCTCTAGGTATCTTTACTGTCCTTAATTCACTGATTTCTTTAATACTGCACACTGTTTTCAGTTTTCACACATATATGTTACACACACACAGACAAGTATCACCCACTTTTTTCCTCACTGATTTTATATACATGTCACACTGTGTTAGGTTCCAGTTTTATATTGTTTATAACTCACTGATTTTGCCTAAGATTGCCACTGATTTCACTCTCCCATATACACACACATTCTCATGCTCTCTCACACTCTTGTATTCATGTCTCACTAGAACACACATAACTCTCATGTTTTCATTCACACATACACCTTCATGCCTCACTTCACTCACACACACACATGTTCCTCCCATATACTCTCATGATTTCACACACACATACACATGTCATTTCCTATTCCCTTGTATATGAGTATATGGGATCCATTTAAGGTACCTTATATATATGTGAGTTACCATATTGTATATATATATGTATCCTATATATATGTGTGGTATACATTGGGGTAACCTATATGCTATGTATATTCTAAGTTATATTATATAATATATCAATATGTGTTTTCCTATATAGATTATATTAATATAGTAATATGTGTATTGTATTTTAGATATAGGTATTGTCTTGTGTATAGGTGATTTGTAGGTTGGTTAGGCATGGTATTGCCTAATAGCCTATGGCCTAGTCTCTTAGCCTGTGTGTGTTCTGCTTGACTAGTGAGCCTAGATTAGACTTGTGTAGTCTTGTTAGACCTAGAATAGACTTGCTAGACTAGTGTAGACTAGTTTGACTTAGGTTTGACTTGGTTGACCTAGTTTGACTTCTAGGATTGACCAGAGTTGACCAAGAGTTGACTTGGTCTAGATTGACCTAGATTCATGTAGAACGCATTGTAGTGTATCTTGTTACCATTCTGGACTTGTTGTGACTTGTGTTGTTCTAATAGGAGCCAGACACCACTCCTCGGATAGTACTTTCATCTTGGACATTCAGATAGCAGGCGAGTACATTCTCTGATCATTTTATATCTTGTTTAGGATTATATTTCTGCTTTAGATTACTTTACATGATGCTGACACGTTGGAAACACGGATTAGTACTATATGGATCTGGTTGTGCGATGTTATCCTCCTTAGCGGATACATCGGGTACTCGTGTTCGTGTACTTTATCGTGAACATCGTGTACTCCTTGTATTTGTGATATTCGTGTACGAAACATATGAATCGTGTATTATCATGTATTCATATGACCTTCGTGTACAATAACATAACTTAGCTAGATCCTTGTGTATTGATTGGGGCGGGAGAGTAGAAGTGGTTATGTATTCAATCCAGTAGATTACTCGTGTACAAACCTCTGCAGATTACTCATGTACAATATTATGCCGTCTACATAACCATCTTGTGTTCTGAATCATTAGCACTGTTAGTTCTCTATATATTGTAGCTATTTACTTACAGTCTCTCTCTCTTTTTATCATGTTATTCTTCAGATCCTGTATCTTACTCTCTAGCATGCTTATATTTCCTAACCTGTTATGATTTTGTTGAGATGTACTGTACTCGCTCCTGTCCTGACTGGACCTGTTGAAAATTTTACAGTGAATGATGAGGCTCTGGTGTCTACCCCTCTTGGTGCAGCATTAGATATCACTAGTGACTTGGACCTGCTAACAGTGGATGACACTCCTTAGACTAGGATGTTTTTACTTTTCTGGATTTCTGTATTGAGTTTCTGAGATGTTATTGGGATATGTACTTATTTAGACACTTAGAATTCTGGATGGTATCCCTGTGTTTTCATTCTGGATTTTTATCTATCTATTTTCATCATGTTCTACCTTAGTTGTGATTAAGATATATTCTATTATGTCACCCCCATTCGGGGAGTATAACTGTTTATTACCTTTAACTGTTAGATGTTGTGACATAGGACAGCGTTCTACCGCCGACACTGCGGCGTAGGCTGGACGTTGTTACGTGCTCGTACCCTCACAGTGGGTGCGGGTCGTGACACGGTTTTAGTGGTGGCCCATGCAGGTCCGAGTTTATGTAGTGGTATTCAAACTAGAGTATCACTACAGCCTACAGTAGGATTAGGTTTTTTTTGAAGGTACTCAATCATAGTTAGGATTCCTTGAGAGATTCCTGGGACGACCCTTGAGAATTTTATTTAAACTTCAAATTGAAATCCTTTCCCTTGTTTTGTTCGCTCTCACTCCTTGATCATTGAATTTGACTTTGTTGGATCGTTGTTGATTTTGATTTCCTATCGAGATGAATTTTATGGCCTGAGTTACGATATTTTCTGATAACATATGTTGACGGGAATAACAGGGATGGTAAAACGTCTGCTTGATTATGGAACCTGTAGTTTATCGCAGCCATATTAGTTGGCGTGGCAAAAACATAGGGACCTGACTTCGGATGTACATATCTTGATTATGAGATTTGGAATTTCTCGCAGCTATACTAGTCGGTATAGCGAGAATTCCAGACGACATGATTATAGAGGTGCATGCCCCAGATATAGAATCTATCGTTTATCGCAGCCTTGCTTACTGGCGTGGCGAGGACTCTGAGTAACGTGATTTTGGACAGACGCATATGATTATCAGATTGTATCTTGAGAAGATTTTTAAACATATCATCTCTATCGTACCCTTCTATTATTATAAATTGTTTTTCCAGCATCAATAACTTAGGAGTAGGAGTATGAGTAGGAGTAGCTTTAGCTGTTATTATAAATCTAGTGTAACTTCTTGCTGTAAATTTTTTTTCCTAATACAATGAATCGATGATTTTGATAGACCTTAACTTGGATTTGATATTATAGCTCTGGTTTCAAAATGGTTCCTTCTTTTAAACAGATAAGCAGAATAGATTTTATCATTATTTTCTTCTTGCCATTATTTCTTGTATTACCTTAAATTATATGAATATAGTGGACCCAGATGCTTGCCTGACACGTATGCATGCTACACTTGATTACCAACCTATCTAAATGCATATTAATATGTTTGATGTTAATTTCTCAAAATCCTAATATTTCTATTATAGTACAGTATTAGTGACTAGCTCTCTATTTTTCAGATTAAATTCGTAAATTAAATATAAATTTTATGTTGTTAGTTTTGTTTACATCACTACACATGTATGTTATATATACAGGATTTTATTTTATTTTAAAGAATTGGTTGAGTATTGTGTTTGAATTTGTCAAATCTGAGATTATGTACATAGTAAACCCTTAACCTTGGATTCTAAGTGTTTAGTTCAAATTACAGTTTTTAATTGTAATGTTTTGAGCCGTATACATTGTTGTTTGTAGGTATATAATGTTAGGTTTCATACTCTTACATGTTAGGTTGTGGTTGTGGTAAACATTGAGTTGGTTTTGATGTTCGAATTTCTCCAAAATTTTAAAAACTGAATACATGTTAACATTTTACATTGCTTTCAAATGTGTAGTTCAATTTCAGATCTAATATGTAATGTTGAGCTAAACTGAATGATTGAACCCTTTATTTCAAGTTTTAACCCATGTACACTTGACACTCTACACTAATGTTCACAACTGCCAAGTAAACCTAACCCTTCACCTCTATGTTATATTCACATAGCTATATAGATATATATATATATATATATATATATATATATATATATATATATATATATATATATATATATATATATATATATATAGTTATGTATACATGTTATAATGTATATAGATGCATAATTAAATCTCTACCTCTCTATACATATAGAGATACATATATATATATATATATATATATATATATATATATATATATATATATATATATATATATATATATATATAAAAAAAAAAAAAAAAAAAAAAAAAAAAAAAATATATATATATATATATATGGTTAGCCATGCATGTTATGAGTAAATAGCTTGTGCCTTGTAAACTACTTAACCAATATGCCATGAATAGTGTAACTTGATAGCTATAGTTGAGACCCAAATCCTCCTATACACTTTCATGTATATTTCACACAAACCACATAACATTTACATAATGTTAGCTTTCCTTCCCTAACACTCTCTCTTTCTATATATATTATATTGTGATTGGATTCAATGCTATTGACTTTCGTTCCTTAAACTTTTGGTTCTGATTTTCTTAAATAGTACCCTTTTTCGATGATTAGTAGTTAACTTATTTTATTTTTGATAATTACCAGTTTTCAGATAGGATAGTAGACTGCCGTACAGCCTTAATGATTGTTGTGTTTTTATCCTTTCCAGTATGGCATCCATGACCCGAGCCTGTCGCCTGAGAGCAGCTGCAGCTACTGATAGTGTGCTTCCACCTCCTATTGCTTAGGAGGTAGTGACCCCTCAGGCTGACCCAAGGGTAGTGGCACCTCCCGCCATCGAGGAGGTGTTAGCATCCTCACCAGTGAGTTTCTCTCCACCACCTGTTATTCAGGAGAGGGCTGCAGTCTCATCTGAGACCAATAGTCCTTCCCCGCCTCCTCCTCTGCTTCTAGGAGCGGTACCCCATACCAAACCCTCGGCATGTTTGTTTCCTGACGGAGCTCAGATATCCAGACTTCTCCGGGATGTGTTGGAGACACAGAGAGTTCAGGCTGAGATCCTGAAGGAGCAGGGCCGCGGGATCCAACTGCTGTGGGATTTGGTACATTCAGGGAGAGAACCTAGTCCTAAGAGGACGAGGAGCAGTGTATACCCAGAGCCCCGTGAGCACCCAGACTATCAGCCTAGACCAGCCTACCCAGTCCAGACTCCTGTTCAGCAGAGGCCAGCTGAGAGAGTGCCTACCTGCACCTTCTGTAAGAAGCCTAGACATGTGTGGGACTACTGTAGGAAGAGAAGAGGGGTCTGCCTGTTGTGTGGGTCGGCTGCACACAGACTGCGAGATTGTCCTGCTACATTTATCCCAGCCAAGACTCCGCCTTCGGAAGGGAGTTCCAGCCACCAGACCTAGTTGGAGGTGAGTCCTTGACCTATATCTTAGCCAGTCTTTGATAATTGCTGTACCCTACCATATTTTTGTATGTTTTGATACCTTATGATTGCTTTTGATCTAATATGACTAGAATGGCTAGATGAGGCCTCAGACTGATACCACATACCAAAATCCTATATGTTATCCTTCCAATTGCATGATTTAGATAAGATCTCTTTCGACCTTGATTGCTGGGGGTTTAACCTAGAAGGGGTGCGGTCATCTTAATTTCGAGGACGAAATTTTTCTAAGGTAAGTAGGATTGTAACACCCAGTTTTTCAAATAAGGATAATTTTGAAATTTTGTAATTTTAATCTTTTAATAATGATATTTTAAATCATGATATAATTTTTGGTAACTTTTAAATCATTTTAAAACTATTTTAAATCATGACTTATAATTTTGGTGTTTTGATAGTGTAACACTAGAGACAGCTTAACCTAGAGCCTAGCCATGTGATTAGGGTATTATATTTATCATTTTCAGTTCGAGGGTACTTTTGTCATTTTGAATTTAATTGAATTTAATATATAATATTTGGAATTTAATGTATTATTAAGAATGGTGTGATTTTAATATTATTTAATTGATTGCCATGTTTTGTGATTAGCCTAACTTGGTTTGGACCTAACCTAAATTAGTCATAGCTAGTCTTAGCTAACCATGGTTAGTGATAGTTAGTATTATTTAGATTTATTAGAATTAATGTGATTTTTATTATAATTGATTTTGGTCCTATAGTTGACTTTGACTAGTGTTGACTAGGAGACTAACCTAGAGACTAACCTAGGTCATGACTGCTTGGTTAGGTTAAGTAACCTTAGCTTGACCTAAGTTAGTGATGATTAACTCATTAGAACTTATTTGGAGGGATTAGGAATTGATTAGGCTAGAATGGCTTGTGACATCATAAGTCATGATTAATGACTTAAGCCTTAGAAGCCCATAGGCCCACACCATAGAACCCTAGCCCTATTCTAACAGCCCATGGCCGACCACATGATCCCCTCCCCTCTATTTAATGTTCCTCAAAGGTAGGGCTAGCCTCCTTAGAAATATTTTGGCAAGTTTTAGAAAGAGGTAAGTCTCCATCTTCATTAAATCCTATAAAATCCATTTCAATTCCTTTTTTTCCCAAACCAATTGCAATGGGTTCTAATTTTACTCTACTTGCTGTTGGTATCAAGTAGTCTCAGCTTGGGAGCAATTGAAGAAGTTTGGCTATCAAGAGGAACACCTCTCCTTGGAGCTTTTTGAGGATTTTGATACATATAGGTAACTTTCATTCTACACCATAGAATTCTGATTTCATTGCATATCTAGGGAGCCCTAGGCCTAACCTAACTGTAGGAATAGGTAACCTTAGATCTTGAGTCCGATTCGTGTCCTATTTGGACACGTTTCAGTGTCATGGTGCAAGTGTTTGATGAAATGCCCCAATGGGCATTTCGATTGATTTTTAGGAATCTATTTGAACAGGAAATTAGATTTTAATGTTGCTTATGAGTTTCTTGTGTCTTTGTTTGATTTTTTGTGTCGTGTCGAGTCACCACAGACACGTGAACACGCTGTCGCGCGCGCGCGTACACGGGCAGGTTGCTGTCCTGCTACACCGGTACGATTGCGCCGTGGACACGACACGTCGACACGTGAGACTTGACAAACACTGAGGGGCAGTGACTGACACCACGTGTGTCAAGTCTCAGACCCTCTCGTGTCATGTCGGACATGCACGAACACGTGTACGGGAATTACACTGTGTTGGCGGCTGTCGATTTCGTGCACTGATACGCGTGTCGTATCGCACGCACACGTGTCATGGATACGTATCAGTGTGTCCTAGCCCTAGCCCTAGTTCTAGTCGACACTTGGACACGACCACAAGGTCTGTGTCGTGTCGTGTGCACGAACTCTGTGAATACGTGCACGAGGATTGGTCCTGTTTTTGCACTGTTTCGTGTTTAAATCATTTGGACACGTTTGTGTCCACTTGGGTGGACACAAACTCATTGTATGACACGTGCACAACTAGTTTATATATTACCAACCTTTTGTTTGATGTTTTAACTTGTTTTCGATGATGAATTCTCAATTTCCCCTAATTTCCTGATACTTAATATCGGTTATCATTTCCTGTGTTGTTCCAAATTTTTAAATATGAATTTCTAGCATTTATTTAACCTATTTTAACTGTTAAATAGTGTGGTTTAAACCTCTAATGTGGTACACCTATGAGTTTCCAATTTGTGTGTCAAATTTGGGGTTAAATGGTTTTGGATTGGCTCTTAAATCTGGAATTTTAGTTTGGGGACTGTTTTAACTGAAATTGTGAACTGTTAGATGATTTCTATGTGTTAATCTAAGTATGATTAGATTGAACTGAGAACTGGGTGTTGTTTGGGTCTGTTAAACTGAGTTCTCTAGGTATCTTCACTGTTCTTAATTCACTAATTTCTTTAATACTGTACACTGTTTTCAGTTTTCACACATATATGTTACACACACACACACAAGTATCACCCACTGTTTTTCTCACTGATTTTATATACATGTCACACTGTGTTAGGTTCCAGTTTTACATTGTTTATAACTCACTGACTTTGCCTAAGATTGCCACTGATTTCACTCTCCCATATACACACACACTCTCATGCTCTCTCTCACACTCTTGTATTCATGTCTCACTAGCACACACACAACTCTCATGTTTTCATTCACACATACACCTTCATGCCTCACTTCACTCACACACACACACATGTTCCTCCCACACACTCTCATAATTTCACACACACACATACACATGTCATTTCCTATTCCCTTGTATATGAGTATGTGGGATCCATTTAAGGTACCTTATATATATGTGAGTTACCATATTGTATATATATAGGTATCCTATATATGTGTGGTATACATTGGGGTAACCTATATGCTATGTATATTCTAAGTTATATTATATAATATATCAATATGTGTATTCCTATATAGATTATATTAATATTGTAATATGTGTATTGTATTTTAGATATAGGTATTGTCTTGTGTATAGGTGATTTATAGGTTGGTTAGGCATGGTATTGCCTAATAGCCTATGGCCTAGTATCTTAGCCTGTGTGTGTGTTCTGCTTGACTAGTGAGCCTAGATTAGACTTGTGTAGTCTCGTTAGACCTAGAATAGACTTGCTAGACTAGTGTAGACTAGTTTGACTTATGTTTGACTTGGTTGACCTACTTTGACTTCTAGGGTTGACCAGAGTTGACCAAGAGTTGACTTGGTCTAGATTGACCTAGATTCATGTAGAACGCATTGTAGTGCATCTTATTACCATTCTGTACTTGTTGTGACTTATGTTGTTCTAATAGGAGCCAGACACCACTCCTCGGACAGTACTTTCATCTTGGACATTCAGATAGCAGGCGAGTACATTCTCTGATCATTTCATTTCTTGTTTAGGATTATATTCATGCTTTAGATTACTTTACATGATGCTGACACGTTGGAAACACGGATTAGTACTATATGGATCTGGTTGTGCGATGTTATCCCCCTTAGCGGATACAACGGGTACTCGTGTTCGTGTACTTTATCGTGAACATCGTGTACTCCTTGTATTTGTGACATTCGTGTATGAAACGTATGAATCGTGTATAATCATGTATTCACATGACCTTCGTGTACAATAACATAACTTAGCTAGATCCTTGTGTATTGATTGGGGCGGGAGAGTAGAAGTGGTTATGTATTCAATCCAGTAGATTACTCGTGTACAAACCTCTGTAGATTACTCGTGTACAATATCGTGCTGTCTACATAACCATCTTGTGCTCTTAATCACTAGCACTGTTAGTTCTCTATATATTGTAGCTATTTACTTACAGTCTCTCTCTCTTTTTATCATGTTATTCTTCAGATCCTGTATCTTACTCTTTAGCATGCTTATATTTCCTAACCTGTTATGATTTTATTGAGATGTACTGTACTCGCTCCTGTCCTGACTGGACCTGTTGAAAATTTTACAGTGAATGATGAGGCTCTGGTGTCTACCCCTCTTGGTACAGCATTAGACATCACTAGTGACTTGGACCTGCTAACAGTGGATGACACTCCTTAGACTAGGATGTCTTTACTTTTCTGGATTTCTGTATTGAGTTTCTGAGATGTTATTGGGATATGTACTTATTTAGACACTTAGAATTCTGGATGGTATCCCTATGTTTTCATTCTGGATATTTATCTATCTATTTTTATCCTGATCTACCTTAGTTGTGATTGAGATATATTTTGTTATGTCACCCCCATTCGGGGAGTATAACTGTTTATTACCTTTAACTGTTAGATGTTGTGACCTAGGACAGCGTTCTACCGCCGATACTGCGGCGTAGGCTGGACGTTGTTACGTACTCGTACCCTCACAGTGGGTGCGGGTCGTGACAAGTACTATATGGATCTCTTCATGCGATGTTATCCGCCTCGGGAGCATCGGGTACATTGTGTCATGTGCGTTTCACTTTTATCATGTACTCATGTGCTTTCACCATACATGTACACTCCTGTGAATCATGTACTCTCATGTTCACGGAGCCCTCATGTATACTATCATGTTCACCCTTTCATGGGCCCCCATGTGATATCATGTACAATAACATAACCTGCTTAGATCCTTGTGTATTAATTGAAAAAAATGGGGGAGTGCTAGTAGTCATGTGAACAATTTCATAGTAGTGTAGATCATGTAAAACTCTTTAGTGTAGATCATGTACAAATCTGTTCTATTCACATGTGCTATCATGTACTCTACATCACTAGCCACTATTAGTTCTCTATATACAGTAGCTATTTACATACAGTTCTCTTCTTTTACATCATGTATTTCCTTTCAGTTTCCTGTATCTTACTCTACTGCATGTTTATATTTTCTAACCTGCTATGAACTGTTGAGATTTATTGTGCTCGCTCCTGTCCTGACTGGACCTGTTGAAAATATTACAGAGGACGAGGGGGAGGCCTGTGTGGATACCTTCTACGAGGCAGTCCTAGACGACACTTGCGAGCTGGACTCTCAGGAGGACCCAGCTCTAGCTGAGGACATTACCCCTATTGCCTAGACTAGCTTAGTTAGGCCTTATCTTACTTATGTTGTCTTGAGACTAGTAGTTAGACTTTATTTCAATCTTGAGATCTGAGTTGTATATATTCTTTTATATTCAGTAGCTGAGACTTGTATTTCTGGATATTGCTGAGATGTTATCTTAGACTTTCTGATCATCTGTATTTCCTTGAGTTCTATATCATATCGTGCTTTCTTCTTCCTTAGTTGTGATTGAGTTTATTTACTGCTATGTCACCCCCATTCGGGGAGTATAAACTGCTTAGAATTATATTGTTAGATGTTGTGACCTAGGACAGCGTTCTACCGTCGACACTGCGGCGTAGGCTGGACGTACCCACGTCTCGTGCCCTTACTCTAGGGTGCGGGTCGTGACAGAGAAAGTGGGTGAAGTAATACACTTCCGCACTCGAGCAATCCAGTCATAATCAAAACCCATCTCCCTCATAATATGGCATATGAAGTCTCGGTTAATTGTATTGTACGCTTTTCGCAGGTCGAATTTTATGCAAGCTTTTTATCCTCCGGGCTTGTTGAAGTCGCGAATATATATATATATATATATATATATATATATATATATATATATATACATATATATATATATATATATATATATATATATATATATTGTTTACCTAAATTCACACGTTCTTTGATGTGAGTACAGAAACTTAAACGAAAAATTTTGACAGCCGAAAAATATAATATTAATCGAATGCCATATCAACACGTGATTGGCTGGAAAAAAAAAAAATACTTCCCATATAAACCTGTCAATGATAAACCGACACATGGTATAGGTTCACGTGTCAGTTTTTCGACACCGTTTGAGTGAAGCACTGAACTTTAACGCCGTTGCATGCACAGGTCTACGAATAAAATAGAACAAAAGTGATATATATACTTTCTGAAAATTAGAATAGATCATAGAGTATAATAAATTTATACAGTATCTAACAAATATAAGTTTGAACTGATACTAAGTTTTGGTCGTGTGTCTATTCTCGGAGGTCTTGACTTCATTTAATACTGAGGAGACTATCCATGAATACGTATATAGCTACAGAGGGTTAGAGTACAGTACAAGCCTTTTGCCAAAAAGTGGTAGAGAGAATATAAAGTTCCACTGCTCTCTATCATGTCGGTTTCTGAACTCATAATAATAATAATAATAATAATATGATTTTGTAATAAAAATGCTAAGTCTACAACCAAATGCTTACAACTTTTTTACAATCTAATAATAATAATAATAATAATAATAATTTGATTTTGTAATAAAAAATGCTAAGTATACTACCAAATCTTACAATTTTTTTACAACCTCTCTCTCCCACCTCTTACACACAGTGGCGGAGCCAGAATTAAAATTATAGAAGGGCCGTGCTACTACATATAGAAATCCTTAAAGTTGTCATGTTAATTGGACTTCTACTACAAAAAAAATGCTAAAAGTCAAACAAAAATGAGCAAAAAAATAAAGCCAATATTTTCAAATTTTTACTAAAGAGGAAGCAAAATAGTGTACATAAAATATTTAAAAAGGTGTGAGAGGTGAGGTTTGAACTTGTAACCTCTATAAACTAAAAGCCCAAAGTACTACCACTTGAGATAGCTTATTATTTGTATATTGAAGGATCAAACTAGTATATATTATATAGTAATCAATATTTAAAAAAAAAAAATTGGGGGGTGAGGGGGGGGGTGGGGGGGGGGGGGGGGGGGGGGGGGGGGGGTGGCGTGGCCCCCTTGGACTCTATAAAGATCCGCTCCTGCTTACACATGGGTCCCATCGGGTCTCACCTCCCCTCTCACCATCCTGCTACATGGACTCCACCCGACTCTACCACTTTCATCCTTCCTTTCATCGAAATTTGATACGTGACGGTTGTAATAAAGTTGTAAGTATTTTGGATGTAGCCATAGAAAAGCTCTTTGCCACAAGAGCTTTGCTATGCCTACAACCAATGCTTACAACCCTCCTACAATTTGCCACGTGTCGGACTTCGATTGGAGGAGGGGAGTAAGTGGTGTGGTCGGGTGGAGCCCATGTAGCAGGGGGGATGTGAGAGGTGGTGGGATCCGGTGGGACCCATATGTAAGGGATGGATGAGTGAGGTTGTAAGAAGGTTGTAAGAATTTGATAGTAAACTTAGTATTATTGTTGCCACAAAGTGGTAGAGAGAATATAAAGTACCACTGCTCTCTATCATGTCGGTTTCTGGACTAATAATAATAATAATAATAATAATAATAATAATTTGATTTTGTAATAATGAGTTCCCCATAACTATTTATACTGCGTCGGTGGGACACCTGGCCATGGCGGGGCATGGGTCTGCTTCCCCAACACCATACACTGCAAGGACAGAAACCGGACGGCGCGGCCTTGCGCCGTTACACACTGTAGCCAGTAGTCCCTCCGTTCTCACCACCATTCTTCTTCATTCATTCATTCATTCGCTCATCATATGATAAGTAATAATAAAACGCTAAACAAAAAGCAAATAGAAACGAAACGTACTCCTGCTGGAATTAAACGGCGGTCCAACGGGACCCACAGCCAGGGCGATCCCGTCCTGGCGGTCACGTCGGCCCCATTCCGAGACGCGTTGGTCGAGATGATTGGCGGGAGCGTTTGAACGCCGAATCGGGGTTTGACCTAAGCTAATTTGTTGGCGTGCATAGACGCAATATGGGAGGAGTTAATAGTGTGACGTAAAAAGAATTTAGCCTAGCTTGCATTTTACAAAGCATGTTTGTATACTTCTTCAAAAATAACAGCTCATGTCAATGCTTTTAAGCACACAAATAAGAATATAGATGAAAAAAAAAAAGAGGTATGTATAAGAATTTCTTTGTCTAAAAAAAAAGAGAGGTAGTCTTTGTTTTTTTTTCCGCCTTTATAACTAAACTTTTTATATATTTTGAGGGAAAAAAGTGAGGAAGTAATACTAGCTAAGGTCAGTTTTGGATACACTTACATTTTATACATCCATTTGATTCCAAAAATATTTACGGACCAACCAACTTTCATAGTGACATAAAATGTTGGTACTTTCTTTACATGGAGAGAGCTTTCTCTCAACATGCCTTGTAAAATTTTAGTCCCACATCGGAAATGCACCATAAGTTATCTCAACATATATACTTGGTTGTGTTGTTGAGAGATGCACATGGGGTGGTGACCCTAAGGAGGGAACCATGTGGGTAATTTTACTAGGAGGTAAGAATAAGACTCAAAGGATTAAGCATTAATGCTTTTGTCATTCTCTTGGATTAATTTCATTTGGAGCTAAGTCCCAAAGGGGCTTAGCGACTCGGGTTCGGGCTCATGGGCTCATGAGGCATAATGTGGCATCTTGTTGGCGCACTTTACAAGTCAGTTATGGAAAGACTGATTCAATGCGATTAATTCAGATCCACTCTTTGTGGGATTTGAATTAATTTCGTTTCCATCTTTGTGGGATTTGAATTAATTTCGTTTCCATCTTTGTGGGATTTGAATTAATTTTGATTCCATCTTTGTGGGATTTGAATTAATTTCGTTTCCATCTTTGTGGAATTTGAATTAATTTCGTTTCCATTTTTGTGGGATTTGAATTAAGTTCGTTGCTATCTTTATGGGATTTGATTCAATCTTTTCATAACTGAAGAGGCGGCTAGGGTTTCCACCATCTCTCTATATATACTCTCTTCTGGCCTCCTTCGTGGACTACTACGAATTTTATAAGTCAAAAAAGAGAGAGAGAGGGAGCTGCTGCCGCCATTGCAAGTCCATCCGAGGTGTCAGAACAGAGGTGACTTCGAGTGTTCCACAAGTTCTTCAACTTGCTGGTTCCTGGAAGCAATTTGTGTGGAGCGAATCTTGCTTTGAGCAACGGTATTTTGACACCCCAACAACTTTTTTTCATCTCATCTTTTTCTAGATTATTGTAACTCGTTCTGTCCCAATTGTAACACGTTTGCAAGGAAGAACGAGAGATCTTCTCTTCTCTATTTTCCTCCTTCATATTGTAGTCTGGCTATTTGGCTTTTTGTATCATCGTAGATCTTGAGTTTAATCACTGCAAAGTTTTTGTGTGACTCTCAGATCTCGATTGGATCAGTTTTTCCATCTTTGGTCAAGCCCCGGGAATAACAATCTCAAAGCAAGATCCTTGTAGATGGAAAACATTAATGCTTCGCTCGTCCAATCGGACTACTGCAAGTTTGGAAAGTTCGATGGAGAGCATTATCAAGTCTGGAAGAGGAAGGTATATCTAACTCTTCAACTCAAAGACGTTGATCATGTACTGTTGGAGGAAGAACCTTATGTTCCAGACACTGGGTCTACTGTCGCAATCAATGCGGCTACCAAACTCCAGGCCAAATAGAGAAGGGAAAATAGCATCTGCAGGCTTCTCATCCTGAATGCTATGGAGGATTCCCTGGCAGAATCCTACTCGAAGAAGGAATTTGCTAGAGACATTTGGGAGTCTGTGGAAAAAACTGTATGAAGAAGACAGGAACAGGAGCAAGATGTTTGTGGTTGAAAAATATCACAAATTGCTCTTTGAGGACGAGAAGTCCATGTTGCCACAGGTGAAAGAATTTCTGAAGCTGCGTCAGAAACTGGAAGACGAAGAGATGTCCCTTTCCGACAAGTTTGTCGTTGGAGGGATCGTCTCAAAACTTTCTGCTGGATGGAGTACCTTCTATACGAGGATGCTCAGAAAGAAGCTAGACATTAGCTTGGAAAATCTACTTCAAGAGATCCATGTTGAGGACGAGATGCGTTCCCAACAGAAGATGGACACTTTGTCCAAACAGTTGGCTAAGGCCAATCTAGTGCAGACGAGAGATCCCAAGGGAAAGCAGGTGGCTTCTCATCTCAAGAATAAGGACTTCACTAATCTAAAAGTGAAAGGTCCTTTATTCAAACAACAGAAGTCCAAGTCCCACGTGACTTATTTCAATTGTGGCAAGAAAGGCCACTACAAGAGTGAATGCAGATCCAAGCCTAAACAACCAGAGAAAGGTGAGCCTAGTAAGCTTCATTGGTTTCTAACATTGTTGCTATGATCGCACAGGTCACAACTGTGGGGGTTGATTCTGACTGGTGGAAAGACACTGGTGCGACTTGCCATGTCTGTTCTGGCAAAGAATGGTTCGTCAAGTACCAGCCGATATCTGAGAAGGTTGTCATGGCAAACCAAGTCCAAGCTGAAGTTCTGGGGATCGGGACTGTGGAGCTGAAACTCACTTTTAGGAACACTCTGACGCTTCAAGGTGTGAAGCATGTTCCGGTGATTGCCAAGAACTTGATCTCTGGGAGCTTGCTCTGCAACGCAGGCTTGAGGATGGACATCAATGCAGGTCAGATGGTGATGTCCAAGAAGGGAACATACTTTGGAAAGGCTTATCAAACTGAAGGAATGTTTAAAATTCAGCTTGTCAACCAGTTTAATGACATTAATGGAGTTGCATTTTCTGATTATTCTCTTGAGTTGTGGCATAATAGGCTAGGATATGTTCACTGTAAAAGAATTAACAAAATGTCCAGTCTAGGACTTATCTCCAAATGTGGGGGTAAGGTGGAGAAGTGTGAAGTGTGTGCTCAGACGAAGATCACAAGTAAACCCTTTCATCAGGTCAATCGAAGCACAGATCTTCTGGAGTTTGTGCACTCCGATATCTGTGACTTCAAACATTTCTCCACGAAGGCCGGGATAAAGTATTTCATAACCTTCATCGATGACTTCTCAAAATACGCGTTCGTCTACTTGCTCAAGACTAAAGACGAAGCTTTCCAGAAGTTCAGAGAGTTCAGGGCCGAAGCTGAACGGCAGACTGGACAACAACTTAAGAGGTTGAGAAGTGATCGAGGTGGGGAGTACAGGTCTCATGACTTCGCATCGTTCTGCAAAGAACATGGAATCATATGCGAGACTACTGCTCCATATTCTCCTCAATCCAACAGAGTAGCAGAGAGGAAGAACCGAATATTAACAGAAATGATAAATTCAATGCTGCTTACTACAGGTCTTCCAAAATGCTACTGGGAAGAAGCTGCATTAACGACCACTTTTATTCTGAATAAAGTGCCATATGCAACTTCGGATGTAACTCCTCATGAACTCTGGTTCAAAGTCAGACCAAACTTGAATGTCATTCGAGTGTGGAGGTGTCTGGCGTATATGAAGCTCCCAGATCTGAAGATTCAGAAGCTGGGGACAAGGACTACGAAGGCGATCTTCTTGGGGTATGCCGAGAAGAGTGATGCTCGGAGATTTCTTGATATTGAGTCAAATCATATCATCGAATCTCGCGATGCTGAATACTTTGAAGACAAGTTTGCAAAAGACAAAAACCTTGTTCTTTCGGACATTCCGAAAAATGATGAAGGTGCAAATGAGACTGAAATCTCATATGGGCCAGTAGTCCGAGAAGAAGCTGTTGTTGATGAAACAACTCTTGTACCAGAACTCGTAGAGCCGTCAGCAAAGCGAGCGAGAAGACCTAAAGACTTCGAAGATGACTTTGTCACCTATCATGTGGAAGCGGATCCGCTTACCTATGATGAGACGATGAAGACCAGAGATGCTATCTTCTGAAAGGAGGCAGTGAATGACGAGTTTGACTTTATCACCTCCAATAACACATGGGTGTTGGTAGATCTACCTGAAGGAGAAAAGCCCATCGGATGTAAATAGATCTTCAAGAAGAAGATGAAGGCAGATGGAACTATTGACAAGTTCAAGGCCAGGCTGGTAGCCAAGGGATTTTCTCAGAAACAGGGGATAGACTACTTTGACACATACGCTCCAGTAGCTTGTATGACCACTATCAGGATGTTAATCGCTCTAGCAGCTATACATAAGTTGTTGATACATCAGATGGATGTAAAGACAGTATTTCTAAATAGGGAGCTGGCCGAAGAGATTTACATACAACAGCCAGATGGATTTGTCGTCAAAGGTCTTGAAGACAAAGTCTGCAAGTTGGTGAAATCATTGTATGGTTTGAAGCAAGCTCCCAAGATGTGGCATGAGAAGTTTGACAAAGTTAGTAGGTCAAATGGCTACAGAGTCAGCAAGACGGACAAATGTGTTTACACAAAGTTCGCTGATGGAAGAGGAGTCATCGTTTGTCTGTACGTGAACGACATGCTAATCATAGGGACGGATATAGGCTGTATCACGGAGACAAAGAAGTTCCTCTCAACCAAGTTCAGTATGAAGGACTTGGGGGATGCAGATGTCATCTTGGGCATAAAGATCATCCGGACAGACACTGGAGTAGCACTGTCACAATCTCACTACATTGAGAAGATGCTCACACGCTATGGGTATAAGAATCTTCCAGGGATTGATACGCCATACAGGTATGATCAGAAGCTGAAGCCGAACTCGAAAAAAAGAGTCGGACAGCTGGAGTATTATAGCATTATCAAAAGTTTGATGTACGCAACTACTGCCACAAGGCCTGACATAGCTTTCACTGTGGGAATGATGAGTCAGTTCACAAGCAACCCAGGGATTGAGCACCTGAAAGCTGTGAAGCGGGTGATGAGATATCTCAAGAAGACTCAGACATATGCACTGCACTACAATGGGTATCCGACAGTAGTGGAAGGCTTCAGTGATGCTAGCTAGTGTTCAGAGGTGGAAAGCAAGAGATCCACAAGTGTTTATGTCTTTTCCTTGGGTAGAACTGCTATATCGTGGAAGTCGAAGAAGCAGACTATACTCTCTTGTTTCTCCATGGAATCTGAATTCTATGCACTTGAAACTGTAGCAGATGAAGCAGAATAGCTTGGGAGCTCATGTATGATCTTTCAGTGGTTGGGGCTCAGATACCGGCGATACCGATATACTGTGACAATCAGGCGACTGCAGCGGTGGCATCAAATGACCTCTTCAACGGGAAGAAGAGAACTGTGCAGTTGAAGCACAGGACAGTACACGATCTTATCAAAAGAGGTGTAATTGCAGTGATTGATGTTCGGAGTCAGGAAACCTGGCAGATCCATTCACAAAGGGCCTCAAGCGCCAGTTGGTCGATGACACATCTTGTAAAATGGGCTTGAAGGCAGTCTGATAATGTGTCTTTGTAATCCTACCATAAAGTTTTATGCTATTAGTTCAAAGAGAAATCTACTAGGCATCTAACTTTTGGTTCAAAGGAGGATCACTGACTGGGAAACTATCAGGTAACAGTGGATACTTGTTCTCTGGAACATGGAAGGGATACGAACCCATAACCACTGTTGTCTACTATGTATTTTCTGCGGAGAAAACGGATCCTGTGGAAGGTTGGCTTAAACGCCTTAATGAGTTCTCAGGCAGAGTGAATGCCTGGTGTGCTTTACAGGAAGCACGGTAGAGCAGCACTACAAGGAGTGAAACTCCATGCAACAGTGGGGTGACTCCACCATGAGGTTTCCAGGTCTGGGGTAATGGCTCGGCTTTGCAAGCCAAGTCATAGCGGCGTAGCACCGCAAATAGACAGGTAGCCTAATGTTGTATGACGTAATTAAAGAGTTATAGACAGCACTACAAAGGGAAGGATGGCCCCATGTTACAGTGGCACGATACCACGATGAGGTACCCAGGTAGGGGTAAAGCCTCAGTCTTGCAAGCCATGTCGTTGTGGCGTAACCACGCAAGGAAGCCTTAGGCTTCATGCTGAGTAGATTGGCACTGCAAAGAGGCCGAGACCTCATGCTACAGTAGTATGACACTACGATGAGGTTCCCAGGTAGGGGTAATGCCTCGGCTTCAGGCCATGTCATAGCGGCGTAGCACCGCAAGGAAGCATAAGGCTTCATGCCATGTCTCTTTAATAAAGAACTCACCTATAGTGTATGGAAAGAGATATCAGGCCGTCTCTTGAGGGTAAACTTGTAGACGCCCAAATAATACACTAAAATCAGGCTGGCACAGGGCCTTTAATGTGCAGCCAGAAGCACACGCAACTACATTTTGTGAGTGGGAATAATTACAATTGTAGTGCAGAATTCAAGGCGTAGTCCATTCTTGTATCACATTGTTATTTAACCCATGTGGGAAGATTCAAGTCGTCAGCGACATCTATCCTAATGTAAAATGGACAGCTACTGTGGGGAACGCTCAACCCTGGACACATATATATGTTGTGATATGTGGAGGATTGTTGGTGTTTTCTTTACATGGAGAGAGCTTGCTCTCAACATACCTTGTAAAATTTTAGTCCCACATCGAAAATGCACCATGAGTTACCTCAACATATATACTTGGTTGTGTTGTTGAGAGATGCACATGGGATGGTGACCCTAAGGAGGAAACCATGTGGGTAATTTTACTAGGAGATAAGAATAAGGCTCCAAGGATTAAGCATTAATGCTTTTGTCATTCTCTTGGATTAATTCCATTTGGAGCTAAGCCCCAAAGGGGCTTAGCAACTCGGACTCGGATTCGGGCTCATGGGCTCATGGGCTCATGAGGTGTAATGTGGCATTTTGTTGGCGCACTTTGCACTTAGCACGTCAGCAGTCATGCGGTCTTATACGGCATGCGACTCTTATGTGGCATGCGGCTCATATGCGGCTCATGTGTTCCATGTGGTCCATGCGACCATGAGGCCATATGGCTCATGCGGCCAGGCTACTGCTGCTGCTGCCGCATGAAGGACTCCGCTGACTGTGCAAGCTACAAGTCAGTTATGGAAAGACTGATTAAATACGATTAATTCAGATCCACTCTTTGTGGGATTTGAATTAATTTTATTTCCATCTTTGTGGGATTTAAATTAATTTCGTTTCCATCTTTGTGGGATTTGAATTAATTTCGATTTCTTTTTTGTGGGATTTGAATTAATTTCGTTTCCATCTTTGTGGGATTTGAATTAATTTCATTTCCATCTTTGTGGGATTTGAATTAAGTTCGTTGCTATCTTTGTAGGATTTAATTCAATCTTTCCATAACTGAAGAGGTGGCTAGGGTTTCCACCCTCTCTTTATATATACTCTCTTCTGGCCTCCTTTGTGGACTACTACAAATTTTATAAGTCAAAGGATAGAGAGAGAAGAGAGAGAGAGAGAGAGAGGGAGCTGCTGTCGCCATTGCAAGTCCATCCGAGGAGTCAGAACGGAGTGACTTCGAGCGTTCCACAAGTTCTTCACGCTGGTTCCTGGAAGTGTCACGACCCGCACCTAGTATGCCTGAGTGGTGCCTCGGGTCAGGAAAACGTACTAAGTAAATGAAGCACAATGGTATGCCTGAGTGGACACTAAGTCATGGTGTAGGGTGTCATGTCTCGGTCATGTATGTGAAATTAGTTTTAGAAAATAACTAGTCTTGTGCTCCTAATTTAAAAGTCATGGTAACGTGCCTACGATATCATAATTTAGAGTGGAAAGGACTATGGCCTAAATAAACAAAAAATCGTGATGAAATAGTAGTGTAAAGGGGCAGGTTAAATGGGACAGTCCTGGTCATAGGTATAGACTAGGAAGAATAGGAAACATAAATCACAGGGCTAAAGGGTTACCATTCTATGGTCAGTGCTACTCTATCAATTCTAAGTCAAAAGGCATACACATTCTTTTAAAGGAAACTCCTTGACAAAAGAAGTTATTCAAGGAATTATATTAATAGCTAAAGCTACTCCTACTCCTACTCCTACTCCTACTCTACTCCTAAGTAAGATGAAGAAAACAAACAACAATCGACAAAATCAAAGGAACTACCAGGTCAAAATTGATCACTAATAAAGAACAAGTAGGAGCAGATGGAATTGGATTTCAAGATAGATATAATAAGCAAGGTGGGAATGGAATTTAGAAGAACAAACCTGCAAGCACATCGCCAATTGCCTGAGCATCCTCAACTGTCATGGTGTAAGCATGCCCCTGCTGACCTCTTCCAGCTGCTGCTGAAACTGTAAAAATCTCTGCTGCTGTGGCTGTAACGGTCCTCTCTGCTACTGTCCTACTGGAGCCTTGGCTCCTGCTCCTGGTGCTGCTCTATGTGCTACTCTGCCTGTGAACTGGGAAACTCCCTGAGCTGGTGGTCTACTGCCCCCACAGTAGGCACCAGCCCAACCTCTTCCTGCACTCTCCCTATCCATGTCCCGATTTCTTACAGTAGGGACAACTGGTAGTCTGCTGTCTCGGGGCCTGCTGCTGCTGCCTCGGCTGCTGATACTGCTGTGGCTGCCTCTGCTGATGCTGATGTGAGGCAGCTCTTGGCCTGACCTCCCTGCTGCCGGGCTCCCTGTGTATCACGCCCCTCTTGAGCTTCAGCTCAAGATCATCCTCAGCTGCCATCGCTCCTGCCAGAATCTCCTCAAAGGTGGCATTCCTGTCACTCTTGGTCAAGGACTTGACTTCCTTGCCAAGCCCTTCCTGAACCTCCTCGTCTTTGCTGTCTCGCTAAGGCCCTCCACAAATCTGCTCAACCGACAAACTTACCGGAATACTCCTCTACAGTCTGGTTCCCCTGAACCAGGTTCTCGAACTGGGTCTCCAAAGCACCGACTACTTGATCCGGGAAAAACTTCCCCTTGAAGAGCTCCTTGAAAGCTTCCCATGTCTGCCCTGGAGTGCCTACTCTCGGTCCGTCTGATACCAGTACGGGCAAGATCCCGTACTGGCTGGCTGCTGCCTCTATCTGTAGTCCGGCTGGTATCTCCCCAGTCGGAAAATCTCTCAATGTGCTCAATCCGTCATCAGCATAAAGAATCCCCTCTGTCCCCAAGAAGTCCCTGGGGTTCATCTTCTTGAAGTCCTGAATGCCCGGAATCCTCTGCTGTCGTGGCTGTCCCAATCCTCCCTGTGGTTGGACAGCCAACCTCTCCACCGTCGCTCCAGCCAGCTGATGGACCTCATCTATGCCCCTGGTAAACTCCGTCGTATGACGCTGCTGTTGGCCTGCTGCTCTCTAGGAAATGCTGGAAGTACGAAAACATCTGTGCAGCATCCACTAATCCAGATGGCATCGGCAGCTGAAACTGCTGCTGGGTGCTGCTGAAACTGTGGCTGACGAAACTGCGGGGGAGGCATTCTGGGGTAGCTGGAATGGTCCCCCGAATAAGTAGAGGTGCACCCCCAAATGTGGCAGAAGCTCCCCATGAGCTGGAGTAAGGGGAGCTGTGTCCCCGGGTCCTGCTGAGCTGGACGAGAGGTGGCAGACCTCTCAGTGGTGTCACCTGGACCGAGACGCTGCGATCGTGTCTCCCCATCCTGAAGACAGATCAATAAGGAAGTCAATAACGGTACAAGGAGATAGTATCAAAGGACAATATGAAATAGATTATACAAATTTGAACAATAGTCAGTAGATTCAAATCTATGGAAATTTCCTAATTGTGATTGAGTATCCACTCTCTCTAAGCCTATTCCTTAATCCTATCACGGCTGTAGTGATACTCTACTTCGAATACCACTACATAAACTCGACCTGCATGGGCCACCACTAAAAACGTGTCACGACCCGTACCCGAGTAAGGGCACGAGAAGTGGGTACGTCCAGCCTACGCCGCAGTGTCGGCGGTAGACGCTGTCCTAGTCAATCATCTAACAATATAAAGTACCTGTACAGTTTATACTCTCCGAATGGAGGTGACAAACGAAAACAATCTCAATCACATCTAGGTAGAAGAATAAAGATAGATAGATAGACAGTACTCAAAAAGAACATAGAAAAGATGAAATAAGTCCAAGTGTCTAGGATAACATAACATCAGAATGTCAACTCATAATACAAAAGTCTAAGAGTCTATATACCTCAACATCTCAAAATACAACTCAGATGTTAGACAAAATGATAATACAGAAAGACTGTCTAGCTAAACTAGTCTAGACTACTGGGGCAACATCCTCAGCTGCAGGTGGTCCTGCTGAGGGTCCACAACATAAATACATCTAGTCCTGCTCCATAATAGGTATACACCAGGGCCTCATCCTCATCGTCTGTAATATTTTAACAGGTCCAGTCAGGACAGGAACGAGCACAATACATCTCACGCAGTGCATAATATGATAGGAAATATAAGCATGCAATAGAGTAAAATACAGAAACTGCTGAAGGAAGATACATGTAGCAAAAGAGATAGCTGTAAAGGAAATATCTACTGTATATAGAGAACTAGCAGTGTCTAGTGAGTCAGAGTAAAATATAGACATGTGAAATGGCATAGGAGATTCATGGCTACAGCTAAGAGTGATTCATGACTATAGCTACTGGG